>CM046437.1:20599882-20629882 GCA_025506505.1 Flaveria sonorensis | reverse complement strand
TATATATATACGTATAGATACATATACGTATACATAGATATATACGTATACATACATATGTATACGTATACATACATATATATAAGTATACATACATATGTATACGTATATATATATGTATACGTATATGTGTATATATACTTATATATATATATGTATAGATATATATATATATACACGTATACATATAGATATACGTGTGTATATATATATATATATACATATACGTGTATAGATATATATACATATACGTGTATATATATAGATATATATACATATACGTGTATATATATAGATATAGATACATATACGTGTATATATATATATATATACGTATATATATCTATATATATATACACGTATAAGTATATATAAATATACACATATATACATATATATATATATAAGCATATATACATATATATATATAAGCATATATGTATATATAGATATATACAGATATATATATATATACATATATGTATATGTATATGTATACGTATGTATATGTATATATAGGTATAAATATATGTATATATATATACATATATATGTATACATATATACGTATATACATACGTATACGTATACGTATGTATATATGTATATCTATATACGTATATACGTATAGATATATACGTATATACGTATATATATAGATATATATGTATACATATATACATACGTATATGTATACATATATACGTATATATGTATACATACGTATACGTATACTTATATACGTATAGATATATACGTATGTATATACGTATACGTATATACGTATATAGCTACATATATATATATGTATACATACGTATACGTATACGTATATACGTATAGATATATACGTATGTACGGACGTCGGACGACGTACGGACGTCGGACGACGTACGGACGTATACGTATACGTATATACGTATACCTATATACCTATACGTATACGTATACGTATATAGGTATACGTATATACGTATACGTATACGTAGATACATACGTATACGTATACGTATAGGTATACGTATACGTGTATACGTATACATGTATACGTATACGTGTATACGTATACGTGTATACGTATACGTATACGTATACGTATACGTGTATACGTATACGTATACGTGTATACGTATACGTATATACCTATACGTATACGTATACGTGTATACGTATACGTATACGTATATGTATATCTATGTATATACGTATATATGTATACATATATACGTATATATATATACACACGCACACACATATATACATATTTATATTTGCAAGAAAACATGATTGAAACATCAATACATAGATGGGATTTTTTAAAGAAGAGATGGCATGCAAGTGAGAAATGATTAGGTTAAATAAAATGGTAATTTGATAGCAAACATGAGCTTGCTTAAAACATTAAGCATATGACAGATTTTAAGAAACACGGCTTAGATAAGACCCTACCAAAATTTCGAATTTTGCAATATTAAGCAATTACCTCAGCAAAATACATGATGATTTTCCCTATTGGCTCAGAGATACTGAAGAAAAGTGCTTGCAGAAGCTTGGACTGCAAGTAATCCAGTTTTTCAACTATTAGAAGACCCTTCTGTTTCTCGGTTGCATATCCCCTCCTGTATGACGAAAGATCAATACACATGGGTCAACAGAGTCCTGCAATAAATTATCCAGAAAGTAAACCTGAAATCAAAATGGCATCCTAATTGCTGTAGAAAAATGCATGAGCATACAAATAAATCAGAATCTTCACCTGAAAATTATTGCTTTAGACTCTGATGCTTTCTTCCAATCAACATAAACTGGCAGGGTGAGTAGATAATCAGTGTTTAATGCTGATGTCAACATTAAATCAGCAGCTGATAGTTCTTCAAATTGAGCATTGTAAAGTAGTTGAATGAAAGCTCGCTGAAAACGAGTGTCAACTGGAACTCTACATAGCAAAATGTCTGAATGACTCAATCTAACTAAATGATACCAATCAAAAATTAGTAGAATCTACTAGTTACACTATATCGAGAAACCTGGATACTCGTGGAGCGTTCTCCATGTTTTTGGTTGAAGATCCAATTAGGTCTGAGAAATCAATGGCTGAATCCTTTCCATCAGGGATTGAACTTCCTTCGGAACCATCACCCTCGTGAAAGGTTGCCTTGTGATTAGCAGAATGAGTAAGATCATAATCTGCTCGCATTTCCTCTAAAATGCTTTTGTGTTCAGCATGTAAGATAGAGTCTAGACACCTGGATTGAAGCTCACCGCTCAATTATATTTATCGAGCATAAACTAACAGAACACAAGTATCAAATTTAAACACAGCTACGCCTAATTTGGATGTGGCAGGGGATATAAAATTTTGTTCTATTTCGCTTACGTTTGTGATTTCTCAAGTTTACCAGCTAAATCGTTTATGTTTACAAAGCTGACTCAAACTCGATAATTATAGCAATCGCATCAGATCAACTATATTTTAAAACTACAAGGTAGAGGAGCCGACAACGTACCTGGACATTAGCAGAAAATCATCCTTCTCTTTTCGTGATTCGAACATTAAGACCAGGGCGTCTAAGAGCTCTGATTTCGAAATCGCGATGTACTTGTGTCTTGGCACATGAACCCCACCGCCACCACCATCATATCCTTTATTTGTGGAATTAACCTTTCCTCCTCCATTATTTGAGAGACAGCAGAAAGTAGTTGACACAGAACAAGTTGAGTTGCAGGATTTGGGTGATAATGACAGAGGGATATAGCCATAGGCGGTGGTGGGCAGTTGCCATGAGAGATGCATTCTGCTGCCACCGCAACGGAGGAGATAAGAAGACGGAGGCTTTTCTTCTTTCTTATTCAATTATTACACTAAATAAATAAACAGGTCCTTTAACATTACATAAATACCGTATTAGTTCTTTAACTTTTACGAGGTTACACATGAACCGAACGAACATATATAAGGTTTTATTTGTGTGCGTTTATTACGAAAATGAAATTGTTTATGAAATATTCACGAACACGTTTCGAATAAGATTTGTTGTTCATGTTCATTCATCAAGCAAAATGAACAATTCACAAACACTTACCAAAATAAACGAACACAAATAAAAGCAAACAAACACTTACACAACACAATGTATTTAGAAGTTCAGTTACAAGATGAACCTTTTAAAACACATCAACTAATAACGGTTGAAACGGAGAAAATAAATTATATAATTGTGAATCTTGGTTTGAGAAAGAAAAGACTAATGATGTAATGGGAAAGGTTTTCGTTATTCCTACTAATGCATATGATTTCTACAATCGCTATGCGTTTTACATGGATTTGGACTACGTATATATTCGACACTTAAAAAAATGACAAATGAACCTTGTCGAAGGAAATTTGTATGCAACAAAGAGGGTTTTAAAGCTTTGAAATATAATAGTAAAAGGAGATGTCAAGAAATGTATTAAGGATTTAAGAATAGGATATGAAGCATTTCTTCATATTTCAAAAAGAAAAGATGGAAAATGGTTTTGGATTCATTTAACGATTTACATAATCATGAGCTAATTGTTACTCCAACCAAATTAATGAAACACTTGTCTCATGGGAAGTTTCACCGCTCATTGTTACACCGATTTTGGATTAAAACCTTGCCAAATCAAGAAAGCCATAAAATACTATGAAAAGTGAACATGAAAATGATGTTACATCCAAGAATGTCTACATTTGTGTCAACTCTCACAATGAAGAATTCAAAGATCACATCTTCATCTGATCAAGCTAATCTTAATCATCACCAAATTCATTTGATTATGTTAATGAAGAACAAAAGACTACTTATAATGCATTTGTTTCAAGTTTTGAAGCCTATCTTGGTGGAAGACTTACATCTGCACATCTTATTCAAGAAGATCTGGAAGAAATGGATCCTATTGATGTGGAGGAAATGAATCTCCAATGACAAATAGCCATGGTAGCCATGCGTGCTGAGAAATTCTTCAAAAAGGGAAAGAAGCTTACCCTAAATGAGTACACCAAGTTAGGGTATGACAAGACCAAAGTTAAGTACTACAAGTGTGATGTTAATTGTCATTTTTCAAGAGAATGCAATGCTCCCGAAAACAACAACAACAAATTCTCAAGGAATAATCATGGTCATTCATCAGGACAAAGCACTCATCAGCAACACCAAAAATAATAAAATGGTCATTAGTCTAGTTATTTTGGAAATAAAACAAGTCAAACTCAACCACATTAGCACAATCCACCTTAAATCACTCAAACAACTCCTCACACAAGCTAAAATACATTGGTAATCAGACAAGATGGTGTCTATGATTGGAATCTAATGCTAAGAAGGCAAGCCAAGCTTTAAGAACTATGCATTGATGGCAGACATCAATGACAGTCCTGCTCCCATGCCTATTGAGGTAAAGGCTAATCTCAGTAGCCAGAATTGCATAAATGAAGTGCAAGGTTACAAAGAGCATAATCACATATTGGCAATTATGATAAAAGAAGAGAGAGTTAGAACTGAAATGGTAAAACATGAATTAAGAGGGTATGAAGAGTAAATTAAATCACAATTTTTTATTGAAAAATTACACAGTGAGAAGTATACTCTTCAAGCTGAGAATGAAAATTGAATTGATTTGTTAACCAAATTTAAAGCTAAACACTAAGCTACTGAAGTGAAACTTAAAAAGTTTCAATTCTTATCTATCAATTTTCAAGAGATGCTTGATTCACAAAGGGAACCTAAGGATATAACAAGTATTGGGTACCGAGCTTGTTCCCTACCTTGCAAACATAATTACACAGTGATGCCTGAGTCCATGACCAACCCTATTTTGAAAGAGGTAAAAATCATAGATAATCAATCTAAACATGTCTTTAAAACCATAGCACCTAAGAACAATCCACCTGTTTGTGAATATGTTAAGACTGATGCTGAAAAACTAAAATGGTCATCCTATAAAGGTTAAAGAGTACTTAGATATACCTTTGTATAAGCCTAAAACCAAAAGTCATGTAAAAGCAATAATTCCCTATGTAAAGTTTCAAACTACAAGCTTTCTTCATGATTAAGTTTTTAAGTATAAGATTGAAACTTCAAGATTTGCTAACTCTAAGTTTGTCCAATACATAAAGAAGAAAGAGATAAAACAACAGATTGCTTAAAGCAAATCTAATAATAAGGTCAAAACTCATAACAATTCAAACAAATCAGAAGATATTTCATCATCTATAAAAGGTAAAGCTTTTGCTTCATCATCCTTGAAAGAAAAAGCCTCTGTTAATTCATCTCCTAAAAACAAGCAACAAATGAGTCATCTCAGTATGCCAAGTCATATATTGGTTTTGACATCTTTTTAATAAAAGATGTTGATAATTTTAAGAAAGAAGCAAAGAGTAAAAAAGAAAAGGCAAAAACAATCAATTACATCTCATTCAAAAGGTTTGAAAAACAATTTAATGAGATTAGAAGGACTGCTTTTGCTTCATCCTCAAACACCAATTTAGATTCCAAACTAAAGGTCTTTCAATCAACCAAAGCCTCAACATCCACAGACAAAAAGCAACCAAAGTATTATGATTTGTGTAACATGTTTAATCATAACACAGTTGAATGCTATTTTAACAAGTATTGTTTAATCTGTGACATGCACAATAATTTAACTGCAGACCGTTTCTTTAACAAGTACTATGCAGTCTATCACATGACCAATCACAATACTATGGATTGTTTCTTCAATCAAAAGGAATAGAGGGTTTCTCATAACAAACCAACATCATCAAATTTCATCAAATTATGTCAATCATAAAATTCCATCATTCAAAAGTCAGGTTAAAGTCTCACAACATGATAATAACTTCAATGATTTATGGCATCCTAGATCTTTTAGAGTTAATCATAAGAAAAATGAATTTTTTAAAAAGGTTATGAATCCTAATTTTAGGACTCAAAAAAAGATGAATATTGTTAATTGAAAAACGTTTATAATTTCTTTGTAATCATAAAAATCAACTTTTTTATTACAATACTGACAGTTTAGATGAAATGGAGTATGTGAAGCAAAATGATACGTCATCCAGATTCATCATTTCTAAAAATAAAGGAAGATTTATAAGTTCAATCAATTAAATCAAGGTTTTCAAAGCCAAAGTTTAATAAGAAAGATGAATCTGATGAATCAATCTTAAAAGCAAAATTCAAAGAAGTCTATCAAAAGGTTAAGTTATTGATAGAAATAGGAAACCCAACACCATCATGGCTTGGGTTCCACATTCTAATTGATTTGTTTGTGCTTGCAGGGACATCCGAAAAGGACTGACAATATTTGGTATGTTCACATCAGGTGTTCCAGGCACATGATAGGAGATACTTCCCCTATATATGACTTTAAGTAAACTACTATGAACAACTAAAGTTCAATTTGCTATGCATGTCATAAATCTATGATAAAAAAATATTCCACCTATTTCACAGACTTTTAATGCTACATCCAATTTCTGAATAGTGGGTTGTCTTGAAACTTCTAGGAAGATTAATACTTATGTCCTTAACTTTAATTTAATTCATCCAATTAAAAAAACATGTTTACTTTCAAAAGCATCAGTTGATGAATCATATCTGTGCATAGGCATCGGGCTACAAACATTAAAAACATGAGCAAGTTTGTCAAAATAAACCATATGATTGGTTTACCTCAGAAAGAATATCATTACATTGACCACTGTTCTACATGCCTCAAAGGAAAAGAACATAAAACTTCCTACAAGCTTAAGGTTGTAAATTCAAATAATAATCCATTAAACCTACTTCATATGGATATGTTTGGCCCAAGTCATATAATAAGTATGGGCAAAAAGCAGTAGTGTTTGGTTATCATTGATGACTATTTAAGGTTTACATGAGTTTTATCATTGATGGCCCAAGTGAAGTGTCAATGGGCTGGATTACCATGATTGAGGTCTTAATGATATAGTCACCTGCTGAAATGAGAGCCTCTTCCATATGAACCTCCTAAGCAGACTCAGGAAGATCCACCTCAGTAGTAGGTGGATAATGTGGGCTAGACATGGGAGAAACAGGAGCACTCATCTCTCCTTGAGCAGGGGAGAAGAAGAGAGACTCATGATACTTACTGAATCCCATGTCTTCATCATCATAGAATTCAAGTTTTGGGATTGGTTGGTTTACATCAAGAGGCTAGGGATGGAAACTGTCCCCTGAAGGTTGTTCACTAGAGTTTTGAGACTCTGAGTGAAGGCTTAAGGTTTGGGGAGTTGTGAGCTCATCAGGCTAAGCATGAGGAACCTCAGAACTGATCATTAGTAAGATGGGAGTGATTTGCTCCTCAGGAGAAGTGGGAGCTCCAGTGTCCACTTCCTCCTATATAGGTGATGATATAGGGGCCTGCATAAGCTGAGTAGCATGTGCAGGGGTTCGTTTGGATTTTCTTTGGTAGGTGATTGTTATTTTTGGCTATATTGGTGGTTGAGAAGTAGAAGGTGTGGGTTCAACACTAGCTGGTGCAGCTAGGTTGTCACCTTGAGCAATGAGCTCTAACATTTTTGGGAAAAATGCTGTTTCTACCCCTGAAAAGCCAACAGTTGGCTTCCTTATAGTCTTAAAGATGCCGGGCTTCATCTATCACAATTTTAGAACATTACCAATTCCCCTCAACTATGAGCCCAGTTCACAGTTGAGAATGTGCTAGACATATCTAGAGAACATGTAATATTCTAAGAAGTCCAAGTTTACAAGTAAATTAGTGTATACAAATTGTGAATACCTGAACTTGACCCCTTGAACCATCCCATGGACTATAAAGGAAAGATCTTTAGGAATCTGGTCCTATCCTCCATGTTTGTTGGATAAACTGTGGATAACCATATGGAGGAGGTACTTCTACTGAGAGGAGACCTTTTTCTTTTTGAAGGTTCTAACTGAGAAGTCACCTTCATAGCCCATCTGCTCAAAGGACCAGTTAACAGTAGATTTTGGGAAATACAATTCACCTTCTATATCATCCAGCTGAAGGTGAGTGTTATAGAGGTTGGAGTGATGAAGATTGTCCTCCCCTACACTCTGGCAGATAGTGCCTTCTCCCCATCCATGGTGACCTCTTGGCAGGTCCTCCAAAATTCCAAAAGCTGATCCTCATAGAATGGAGGATCTATGGTGAGGGAGGTGAAGTAGTTTGACAAAGTAAGAAAGCGGCAAACCTCTGAGAAACCATGATCTTTCTCATAGACTAACAGAGCAAATTGATTATGTTGCCTGTGAAGATGCATGGAGAAATAGGGTTGGTTTCTTCGGTCAGGGTTAGCCATTTGAGGTAGCTTTACTGTGAAGGAAGATAAGAACAAAGTCGGTTTGTGGGTGAATTTAGGTTACAAAAAATGCAGATGAAGAAGATAGTGAAAAGAAGAGGAACCGTTGAGAGAATATATATGAAATGGATTTGAGACAAAGTTAATGCAAAAGAATAAACTTTGAAATCCGAATGTCGGTCCCACCTCTGAAAAAGTACCCCAAAAGGTAGTTTTCTTGGAAGTTGAAAATCTTCCGAAGGTAATTTTGTCCCGGAAGTTTTTAGAAAAAGCTTCCGAAGCCAATTTTGGTTTCGAAAGATATTCCTAAGGTTTGTGAAAATTTTTGCTTCGGAAGGAAAATACTTAGAGAATTCTCACTTTTGAGACATGTTTGGTTTCAGAAGAAATTTAGACTTGGGAGTTTTATAAGAGAATAAATCTTTAGAGACTTAATTGCTTTCAAAGAAAATTGTCCTTCAAATACATGTATGTACTTTGAAGCATATTTAAGCTTCGGAAGATATCTCAAAATTTCTTCCGAATGTAAATATCTTATAAGTAGTTATTTGATTTGAAGACATAATGTTCTTCCGAAGACAACTTGAAATCTTCCGAAAGAAAATATGTTTGGAAAAAATTTAATCTAAGAAATATCATTTTAATGATTTTCTTCCAAAATAAACTGGGTTTATGAAGGTGATAAAATAGACAACTTAGGACACACAGGTTTTAGAAATAAAGTTGATTTAAGTTTAAGAAAATATACTCAAAGTTAATCATCCCAATAGCTGATACTAGATATTTGAATCTCCGTTTATCAAAAGCTTTAGTGAACAGATCATAGTATTGTTCATTTATGTTAACTTTGACTAGTTTGATTAATCCCTTTTCAAAATTATCTCTAATCAAATGATACCTGATGTTGATGTGTTTTGTCCTTGAGTGCTGCATAGGATTCTCTGTAATAGAGATATCACTGTTGTTGTCTATGTGAATGGGAGTCTCTTTGAAGTTGAATCCATAGTCCAGCATCTGATTCTGAATCCAAAGCACTTGAGCATAGTAACTTGCAGTAGCAATGTATTCAGCTTCAGCAGTTGATGCAGACACACATGATTATTTCTTACATTGCCAAGAGACTATCCTTCCACTAAGGAATTGACATCCCCCAGATGTAGACTTTACAGTCATGTTGTAGCCACCATAGTCACTATCTGTATAGGCATACAGATTGAAGTCAGAATTCTTTAGATACCAAAGGCCAAGCTTGGGAGCTCCTTTGAGATATCTAAGAATCCTCTTGACAGCAACGAGGTGTGACATCTTAGGGTTGGCTTGATATCTTGCACAGATGCATGTGGCAAACATGATATCAAGCCTACTAGCTATGAGGTACATAAGAGACCCAATCATAGCCCTGTATAGATGTTCATCCATACACTCCCCCTCAAGATCAGGTCCAAGGGAGTGGTTTCTAGTTATGGGTGTCTTTGCAACCTTACAATCAGTCATGTTGAATCTTATAAGTATGTCTTGTACATACTTTGTGTAAGGCCCCATTCCCGGGACGCTTACAGCTGGTCAGTCATGGCACATAAAACATAAAACATACTCATTTCTTTGCAGCGGAAATTAATAACTTTCATTTATAATCAAAAGCATGTCATTTCAATACATTTCATTAGTTTAAAATACAATGATATGTCAAAATATGGATGCCAATCTTCAAAACACTCCAGTAGCGTATGCATCCATGCCTGCAACTCCTCAGCATCAACAAAATACCTGCCAACTATCATGCATACAAAAAGTCAGCTACGCTGAGTGAGTTCTAGTTTTCATAATAAAAATACTTTACTTTCTTTAAAACCAAAACTTATATTCGTTCGCGGTCATACATCATACGTACACATTGATAATAATTATTATCTTCATCATCGTTCATTCATTCCATCTTTCATTCATTATTGTCATATACCTTCATATGGATCTCGCCACATGCAATACCCCCGTCTTTTACCGAAGACAGACCAGGGTACGCGACAGGGATCCCCTTCGAGTCAATCTCAAGGATTGAACCCCCTTCGAGCCATAAAGACTCCCTATCTGAATCCTGTCTCATGCAAACCCCCGACTCATGTCCGAAGACTGATACTGTGCCGGGGCCTGTAAACAAACCCCCTACTCATGTCCGAAGACTGACACAGTACCGGAGTACGTGACAAGGATCTCATCTCCTTCACATACCATCGTGTCTCATGCAATACCCCCGACTCATGTCCGAAGACTGATACTGTGCCGGGGCCTGTAAACAAACCCCCGACTCATGTCCGTAGACTGACACAGTACCAGGGTACGCGACAAGGATCTCATCATCCGTTACTTCTATTCTCATCATTCGTTATCTTCCACTTTCATTACATAATACTTTACTCACATTCATACATCATACCACGTAAAGTCACAACATAATACACAACAGGTATTATAACATAATACATGCGTTTTGAAAACCGTTTAACGATGAAAGATAACACATACATACAACCACAACAATCATACCATAGACATCATCACAAGCCACCACCTCATAAATAAGCATAAGCAACCCCGAGACATCATTTCTTAGCACTTAAATTCTACTTCCCAAAATTCCAGAAAAGAAACCTAAGTCCCCAAAGAAACGCGGACGAGCAAGAACAAATGCGGATGAACACCACTAATGCGGATGAACACCACTAATGCGGATGAACACCTCAGAAAATATTTCGTCCCAAAGAAATGCGCATGAACACTGTAGCGAATGTGCATGAATAAAAGAAATGCGGAAGAACACTTAGGCGCATAAGCATCTACAAATGCGGACACTGTTGCAAGTGCGGATACTATAGCAAATGCGGGAGAATAAAAGAAATGCGGATGAACAGATTAACCCGCAACATACTTATGCTATTTCCAGCTCCCAATCACCATCCTAATACATCCATGGCTTAGATCTATCATACCACACACTTAGAACATACTAAACATCAAGTCTAACCCATAAACAACCTCTAAACAAACATTCACAAAACAACCCTCGAACATAAAGCATAAACTCACGGTTATCTTATAAAAATGCTTGTCCGGTATGCATAATAGCCCCAACACTTTAAAAATCAGTAAAAGAGGGGTCCTAAAACTCACCTTGAAGCAGATCATCGAACAAAGCACCTCCAACTCGAAACCCACTTGCAACAACAGCTTCAAAAATCCCGAACACAACCTCTAAACACCGAGAACTTTGGTTACAAGCTGCAAACTAAGCTAAAACCGAACATAAACCCGAGAACTAACCTCTTTGCAGCTTGTTCTTCCTTCTTCTTCTCCAAAAACCGATTTCTTGCTCTCCTTCTTCTTCAGCCGAGGCCAAAAAAACAGATCTGCTGCTTTATGGGGCGGCCATACCCTCTTTTATATTAAAATAATGAGTTTGTGCACCTTTTGCACTTTGCCCCCTATAACTTGTGCCCACTTACTTTTCTTTCTAGACACTTTTCTTTTCTCGTCTTTTAAATAAAAATTCGGGGTGTTACAAGTCCACCCCCCTTATATAGGTTTCGTCCCCGAAACCTGTCGCTTCTCGAACAGTCACGGGTAATGCTGTCTCACCTCTTCCTTGATCTTGCATGTAGGCTTAGTCCCCTTCTAGGCTCCACTGTACTCGCATAAGTGAAACCACCATTCTCCTTAGCCTTTATTTTCTTTCTATCATAATTGACTCCCAGTTGCTCCACGTAGTTAAATCTTTCATCCATCTCAGTATTCTCTAGTGGCACGATCGCATCCCCATCAGTTGAGCACTTTCTTAGACGAGATACATGAAATGTCAGATGAGTCCCACTTAACACGTCGGGTTGCTCCAGTCGACATGCCACTTCTCCTACTTGAGCAACAGTTCAGATTAGTTCTTTACACCTTAGTATTAGCTTCCCTTGCTTTCAGAATCAAGTGATCTCCTTTCCCAAGACGAGACCATCATCGTTACTCCACCGCCGCAGATCTGTACCAAACTCCTTTCGGGCGCGATTGCTCAAACCTCCTTCTTGCAACACTCGGTGTTTGCTTCACAGGCTACTAGCCAATCCTTCCGAAGGCACACGTCTATCCATCCATGTCTATCCTGAACAGTCTAGGAGGAAACACGCACTCTCTCAAAACTATCACGCAATTCTCTAGGACATCCGGTAACCTAGTGGACTTACCAATAGCAATTTCTACATCGAAGGATGCATCGATCTTCCTACTCCTAACATGCAACTTAACACAAAGGCAGCAGGAATGAAACTCCTACTAGCACCACAATCAAAGCATAGATGCACAATTTAAATTACCAAAAACGTACCTCACGTCAAGTCGAAGTCCGCTCCAGCCTCCTCTCGGTCAGGGCACCTGCTTCAGCCTTCATCCTCTGCCATCCTTCCTTGCGCCGGAGCTTCCTGCCCTCGTCTTCTTACAGTCTCGGCTCATGTGTCCAGTCTCACCACAGTCGTAGCATTTAGCCATAAGGCAATCCCTTGCCCTGTGGCCCTCCTTCCCGTACTGGAAACAGACATTCAGTCCCCACTTGCACTCTCCCTCGTGGCCTTTTCCACACTTCTTGCATGCCCTCACTTCCCTGGTTACCATCCTCTGATTGCCTATCCTCACCTTCTTACCACCAGCCTCAAATCCATCTTCATCACCCCTTCTTCCACATCCATTCCCATCATAGCCTCGCTCCTCCTCTTCATCCATCATTACCACCGTCTCTCGCTCGTCGTACAACCTTCCCGCCAAATTGACCGCCGACCTAAACGTGCTTGGTCGGGCAGTGACCAGATGTCTGCGGACATCTATTGGCAGACCTTGGATGTAACTCTTGATCTTCCGTGACACAGGCGTCACTTGATCTGGCACCAGTCTTGCCATCTCGTTAAACTTCGTGGTGTACTGCTGGTGTGTCATCGTTCCCGCTTCCAGCTGCAGGAACTCGCTCTCGACTTTGTCCAGCTCCCTACGAGGACAAAACTCCTCAATCACCAACCTCTTCAGTTCCTTCCACCTCATCCTCCCGACTGCCCTGGTACCCTCAGCCTGGACAATATTGTTCCACCAGCATAAGGCTGAATCCACAAAAGAGTGGGTAGCAAACTTCACCTTTTGATCCTCACGGCACTCGCTGATGTCAAGCACCGCCTCCATTTCTCTCACCCAACGCTGAGCAGCCGCAGTACTTCCGTTTCCATCAAACGTCGGGGGCCTGCATCTTTAGAATGCCCCATAACTGCATCCCCTCGTAGTTCCCGGCACTGCCTCCTCATCATCATCGGAGACAACCATATTCGCATCGGGTTGCTCCATATCCCCAGAACCTCCAGCTTCCCCCCCTCGCCGGGCGGTTCTCCTATTCTCCTCCTTCTCCTTCTGCTCGTCATCCCTCATAGCACGAATAACTTTGGTCACTACAGACGGTAAGATTGTCTGCATGACCTGATGAACCTCCTCAACCACCGCCTCTTTCACTGAGGCCCTCAAATTTGCACTCTCATCAACGCCCTTGTGCTGATGAACCTCGGGACCTATAGGAGTCGTCTCCGCATCCCTAACTCCTCTCCTTGTGGCACATGTTCCAGCACCACGTCCACCACGCACTCCACCTCGGGAAGCCTTAGAAGATCTACCGCCGGCCATCCTCTAACACGCTATTAGATTCAAACACCAACACGGTTAATCAAGGTAATAGCTCAGTTAATGTTAAGTATAGTAAGTCCCTAATCACAGTGGCCAGTTGTGTTTAGCCACTTACTTTACTCTTCATTCCCCAAGCATTTCCTATCCTGACTACATCAGTATCTAAATCCACACAAAATCACACAAGCCACATAACATGCGCACATAATACCGGTTAACATTAAGTTACATAAAACCTTTTACTTAAAACTTTTAAATAAAACTTTTACCTGCAGGCATGTAGCTACTAGGACTGGCATCCCTTTCCTTTCATCCCATTCTCAGTTTAAGATTAGGTTCTTTTGAAAATATTTACCCAATTCACTTAAACTTTGGCATCCCTTTCCTTTCATCACAAAACAACCCTCGAACATAAAGCACAAACTCACGGTTATCTTATAAAAATGCTTGTCCGGTATGTATAATAGCCCCAACAATTTAAAAATCAGTAAAAGAGGGGTCCTAAAACTCACCTTGAAGCAGCTCATTGAACAAAGCACCTCCGACTCGAAACCCACTTGCAACAGCAGCTTCAAAAATCCCGAACACAACCTCTAAACACCGAGAACTTTGTAAGTCTTAGCTTGGGAAGAGTATCTAATGAAGTGTCCATCATCTGATTTCTCAACAAATTTGGCTATTTGATCTTTGGTATTCAAGATGGTGCAAGGGCATCCAAATGGCCTGAGGAAACCAATAAACGGTCTCATTTTATGCCACAACTCATAAGGAGTCTTACTATGAGTCTTAACCACTAAAACTCTATTCTACACATAGCAGGCTGTGTTGACTGCCTCTGCCCAAAAGGTGATGGGCAGTTTAGAGTTAGACAACATGGTTCTTACAGCCTCAATAAGTGTCCTGTTTCTCCTCTTAGCAACACCATTTTGCTGTGGAGTCTTGGGAGCATTATATTGTCTTGTAATACCTTTTTCATCACAAAATGTATCAAGGATTTGGTTCTTTAATTCTGTTCCTTGATCACATCTTATGGTTTTTACCTTATGATCACATTGATTCTCAATTTTCAGAATGAAGTTCTTCAAGATCTCAGGAGTCACATCCTTAGTTCTAAGGAAAAAAGACCAAAGTGAATCTTGTGAAGTCATCTGTGATCACCAAACAATATGAGGTCCTTCCTAAACTCATTACACCGGTAGGGCCAAAAAGATCCATATGTAATAAGTGTAGGGGAGTAGTAATAGAGTTCCTTTCCTTTGGCTTGTGAGACACCTTGTGTTGCTTCCCTTTCAGGCATACAGTGGTCATCACTTGTAAACTCTTTCTTTGGCATTCCAGTTACCAAATCATTCTTAATTAATTTATTCATGTTCTTAAAGTTTACATGGCACATTCTTTTTTGCCATAGGAAAGACTCATCACTATTTGATTTAGATAGAAAGCAAGAAACTTCTCCTGAGGGAGATGTTTCCTGCAGGTCCATCTTGTACATGTTCCCTTTCCTGGGGGCTCTAATCAGGATATGCTCTTGAGGAATGACCACCCCGGGCTTGAGAACAATGCACTCATGCTCAGTGCGAAGCATGTTGTGTCTCTGATCACAAAATTAGGATACACTCAATATATTGTACCCAAGCTCTTTGACAAAGTTTACCTTTTCAATGCTGAGCTTACCATTTTGACCCTGCCCCTTCCAGTAATGTAACCTCCAGCATCTCCTCCGAAAGCAACTGGTCCTCCATCAATTTTCTCAAAATTTTGAAGCAAAGAGCCATTGCCTGTCATGTGTCTGGAACAACCACTATCAATGATCCATACATTCCTCTTGGTCTTTAGTTGTTCCTGCATAAAAAGAGATGTTTAGTTACATTTAGAAACCCAAGACTTATTGGTGTTGGGCTTATCAAAGTGATTTGAAGACAATGTAACAGTAAGTGATCCTATGTTCAGGCTTTGTGGATCATTTGTTATTGTTGATGAAGAACTTTTAGTCACTTGGTCTTCCTTCATCTTCCACACCATCTTTGGAAGATTAGACTTGACCTTCAATACTTCGGAAGTTTTGACAACTTCGGAAGTTTTGGAGACTGAGCCTTCAGAAGATCTTGCTTTCACTACAACAAGCTTTAGTGCTTCGGAAGCATTCCTTTCTTCCGAGACCAACTTTTCTACAGAAGGCAAGTTTTCACTTGTCTTCTTATTCACCTTGGAGCTTCCGAAAGGAAAAGATTTTCCTTCCGAAGCTAGTTTTTTTTCTTCTTCTTAGAAGTTTTCTTTTTGATCATATGGATAGTACTTTTAGGATTGTAGATGCAATCCTTAGCAAGATTAGATGTACTACCACATATGATGCAATCCATTTGCTTCCTTCTGAGAGTATTCTTTTGAGAAAGAGACTGAACTTGATCACTTTCCACCTTCATCTTCATCTTTATAGATGATGCAGCAAGCTTCTTAGGGTGAGGCTTGCTCTTGGAACTGGATGGTTCAGGCTATGTAGTAGTGGTACACAACTGATCAGCCTTTTTCTCTTTGCTGGAATGAGTTGGACATGAACTAGAACTCCTGGTACTAGAGTTCATAGTTGAGTCTTCAGCCTTCACCACTTCAAATCCTACAGAGATAAACACTTGTTTCTACTTAGAGTTAAAAGTGGCCTTGATCTCTTAAGCCTTCTTTGATTTCCTCTTGGCTTTTCTGATCAAGTTCTTCCTTATAGACTTGGTCATACCAGATTCTTTTCTCTCCTCAGGAGAATAGTGACCCTTCTTAGGATGATCTTTTTCATTCTTCTCAGAATCATACTTCACTATCTCCTCTTCATCAATGGGGTCTATGAGGGGAAGCTCATCTTCACAAGTTCCACACCTTGGAGATCTTACAAACAATAGAGTGTGTGGAGGAGCTATCTCAGTAGATCCCAGTCCCTGCTTATTCTGATAATAAACTTTTGCATGAAAGGATGAGGATATCATGTTCTTGAAGGTCTTTTCTTTAAGAATACATTTTTCTGCCCTGGCTTTGCTGATCACAAGCTCAGCCTAACATTCAGTTAACTAAGTGATGAGATCTTTGATCTAAGTCATGTAGTTGGTATGTTCATGCTTAAGAGTTGAAATGGTTTTCTCTAAATCTTCTATCCTAAGTTTGTAATCATTTTCAGCTCTTTCAAAATCAACTTTTAAAATGTTTAAGGACTCAAGATCAGATCTCATCTCTAAGTTATAGGACCTATATCTGTTGACTTTAGCAATGCATTCAAGTGTACAAAGATATTCTAATACCTTGGCTTCTTCATGGTCTGCCATCAATGCTTGGTTTGGAGATGCATCCTCAACCTGAAAGCTCCAGTCAAAGCCTCCTTCTTTAACAACAGCTACAGCTTGCTGCTTTGGCTTCTCATTCTGGGTAGCTCCATCAGTGTAGTTTGGTCTGGTTTGTGCTTGGCCACCACTTGTTCTTGGTGCCTTGCACTCTCTAGCAAAGTGTCCCATTTGGTTACAGTTGTAACACTTTACTTTGCTTTTGTCTAGCCCAAACTTTCCACTGGTTGCATTGCTAGGAAACTTCCTCCTTGTCCTCTTGTAAAACTTCTTGGCTCTGTGAGTGAGAAGAGCCATCTGCTAGACTATTTCCATGTACTCCAAATCATCTGGATGGATACAGTTCAGGTCTTCAAGGGTAAATAGAAAGTTGCCTGTGCTTTCATCAGTAGACACAAAGGCTTGTTAAGAGCTTGTCTCTTAGAATGGGCTTCCTTGGGTATAGCTCTCTCTTGGTGTCTCCAACAAGGTGATGAAAGGACCCTTTTGTGAGTTGTCAGGATTGCAGATGAGATGATGCTATGGTTCTCTGCAAGTTCTTTCAACAACATGAAAGGCTGAACTTTGCTGATTGTTGGAGTTACCAGATGGATTTTGCATGTTCATCTCCATCTGGTAGCCACTAAAGATACCATACAACTCAGTGAGAGTAAGGGTCTTGAGGTTCTCAGTCTTCTTAATGACCACACAATAGTATGTCCATTGTCTGGGAAGAAAGGACATGAACTTCCTCACAATGTCCCTATTCTCAAGAGTTACTCCAACATCCATTAGAGTATCTAGAATCTCAACATACCTGAAGTATTGTTGAGTCATGGTTTCACCTATCTTGAAGGTGAAGTTCTTAAACTACTGCTTCAAGAGGTCCTTCTTGTTCTCTTTTGCTTCTTTTGACCCCTCATACATGAGCTTCAGTGCATCCCATAGTTGCTTGGCAGTCTTGCACTTCTTGAAGCCTCTGTAGATAGAGTTTGGAAGAGTAGTTTGGAGGGTGGTCATGGCTTTTTGATCTATGTCTATCTTCTTCCAGTCTTCTTCAGAATAGTCAGCTACTTCCTTTGGTATCATACCACCACCAGCAACAGCTGAAGAGGTGGATGGTACATGAAGTCTAGAGACAATAGATCCCCACATCCTGGAGTCTTGAGACTTGATAAAGCCTTCCATTCTTTAGCACCAAGTATCAAAATCATCAGGAGTGATCAATGGAGACTTTGTCATAGTACCAGTTTCCATATCAACCTTTGTGATAGTTGCCATTTGAGATATTAAGTGTTTTGTGAAACTGAAGGGATTTAAGATGGTGAGATCTTACAATCAAGAGCCTAAAAAGCTCTGATACGAATTGCAGGACCAGTTAAGGGATGGTCAATACAATCAGTCTCGCAATGAGAAGAGTGTTAGAACACTTAACAAATCAAATAGGGAACTGGGTTTATGTAAATGATACTAAGAACACAAGTAAAGCAATGAGACAGAACTAAGAACAAGAACAAACTAATATGGTTTTCAAGGATGTTGTATATTGCTCTCAAGTTCTTTTACAAGTGTTACAAAGGATAAAAAGAAATACAAGGACCTGAGATACTTTATACTATATCCTACAGCTGGCCATACTTTGAAGGCCAGCTGGAAACACTAATCTAGACAACAAGATCAATGTAAAGTCAAAAGACAGATTGACTTTTGACTAGTGACTATGACATGCCATAGCTCACATCCTAATATATTACAAAAGGATAAAAGGTACAAAGTAGGAAGTTACAGACTCAAGACCATAATCTATAGTTTTACTAAAGCATGGACCTTTTCACCAACTTGTATAAGTTGGTGAGTCTTTAGAGTTACAGCGGAAAGTAAGTCAGCTTTAAGTAAAAGTACATCAGAGAAAGCATGTCTTCTCTGTCTTCGAAAGAAATCACTCTTCACTTCATTGGCTTCGGATGTAAGGCCCCAGTCCGGGAAACCTCACAGTTGGATTGGACATCAGAAACTCAAGTTCTCAAGTTCTCGAACATCAAATTTCATTAATATACGCAGCAGAACGTACAAAAATTTCTAATGTTTAACATTTACATCAAAAGATCACTTGGCTAACTAACAAAAGTTCTATGCCAGGATGCCAGTCTCGATCACATGCCAGGTAGCTCTCTCCCATCCATGCCAAGCTCACCCAAAATGTATAGCATACCTATCAATCTAATATGCATATAAAAGTCAGCAACGCTGAGTGAGCTCTAGGTTTACTTTAACAAAACTGTAACATACATTAACATCGTAAAAACTTTAACCTTGTTCATCATCAACATCGTCATCGAACTCGTTCGATAACCAAACTTTTACGTTAGCTTTTACTTTATCGATTTCTTTATCGTTACGTAACCCACACATTATCAAATACTTTAGCATTGTGTTACCCATACTTTATCTTTACTTTAGCTTAATCATTTACTTTATCTTTTGAACTTAGCATGAAGCTTAGTTCCTTTACCAGGTGAGAACACAACAAATGTCATTCTCCTTTAACTGCATGGGCATACCCAAAGTATAGCCCCTATGTGAGACAACGATGTGTAGCTCCTATGCGAGAATGCATGAAGCAATCTCCTTTAACGGCACGGGCGTACCTAAAGTACACCCCTATGTGAGCACACCGATGTGTAGCTCCTATGCGAGAATGCACCAGGCATATCTCCTTTAGCGGCACGGGCATACCCAAAGTATACCCCTATGTGAGCATACCGACGTGTAGCTCCTATGCGAGAATGCACCAAGAATATCTCCTTTAACGGCACCAAGCATAACACGTAACAATCCAAAGTTTTCGCGCGAGAACCCACATTCGCGTGAGAACTTCTTACTTCTAGCGACAACTCTTCCTTCGCGCTAGAACATCATCATTCATGTGAGAACATCATCATTTGTGCGAGAACTTTCAAAAAGTAACCGTTAGCCGCGAAAACTACTTTTTGCGCGAGAACTCGCCTCTCGTGCGATAACTCGCCTCTCGTGCGATAACTCGCCTCTCACGCGATAACTTTTCTGCTGTACACAACTTTATCCAAAAGTTATCGCTTCTTTAACCACTTTAACATGCAAAACATGCAATAACAGTTATAAACATCATTACTTTACAAAACCTTCGTTAAGTATGCATATTAGCCCCAAAACATGGATAAAACCCGTAAAAGAGGGGACTAGAACTCACCTCACGATATCTTTGCACACGAACAACACAAAACCGAGAGTGTTTCGAGCCAAAAGTTACATAATCATGCGCAATATCATTACATACGGTTCATACATGCATAAATACATCGAATGTCGACGAATACATACCTTAGACACCACCTGGCACCAACTCCTTTCTTCAGAAGCACAACAGCAGGACTTTTCGCATGAAGTAGAGAAGATTGGGTGCATGGGCCTATCTATAGTGTCTCTCTCTCCTCGCAGTAGTTCTAGCGCAAGAACTTCTATTCTCGTGAAAATTACCTTCACGCGAGAACTAAATCACTCACGCGAGAACTTCACCTTCAACCGAAAATTTGGGGCGTTACAAGTCCACCCCCCTTATTTGGGTTTCGTCCCTGAAACCAGTCATTCCTCAAACAACTGAGGATAATGCTATCTCATCTCATCTTCGGATTCCCAAGTGGACTTCGACCCCTTTCTATGCTTCCACTACACTCGGACAAGTGGAACTACTTTATTCCTCAGTCGCTTCTCCTTTCTATCTGTTATTGCTATGGGTTGTTCCCCATAGTTTAGTCTTTCATCAATCTCCACATCTTTTAGTAGAACATGAGCGTCTTCATCTGCTAGACACTTACGCAAATGTGATACGTGGAAGGTAGGATGTATTCCACTCAATGCATCTGGTAATTCCAGCCTATACGCCACTTCCGCCACATGGGCTACGATCCTGAAAGGCCCAATAAATCGAGGGCTCAAATTTCCTCTCTTTCAGAATCGAATGATTCCTCTCCAAGGTGACACCTTTAGCATCACCCTATCACCGACGTTAAACTCAATCGGTCTTCGATGCTTGTCGACATAGGATTTTTGTCTATCTTTAGCGGCTTTCATGTAGGCTTTAATCCTGCCCAACTTCTCATTGGTCATCTCGATGACCTCAATACTCCCTAACTCCTTCTGACCGATCTCCCCCCAGCATATCAGGGTCCTACACCTCCGGCCATACAACATCTCATACGGGGGCATACCAATACTGGCATGGTAGCTGTTATTGTGTGAGAACTCCGCCAACGGTAGATGACTATCCCAACTCCCACCAAAGTCGACAATACATGCCTAACGCATGTCCTCCAAGGTCTGGATAGTCCTTTCGGATTGGGTGTCCGTTTGTGGGTGGTATGCTGTACTAATGTGCAGTCTAGTTCCCATCGCATCATTGAACTTCTTCCAAAATTTGGACGTAAACCACGTATCTCTGTCCGAGACAATCGACACCGGCACGCCATGACGGGCAACTATCTGATCGATGAACAATTTGGCAAGACGCTCTGAGTTATACGTCTCTCGGATGGGTAGAAAGTGAGAACTTTTCGTCAGTCTATCCACTATGACCCATATGGCATCATAACCTTTAGCTGTGCGAATAGAGTAGCGAGTCTTGTGGGCTTCGTCCAACACCTTCTCTCGCAGACCTCCATGTTTAGGAATCCACATACGCCTAAATCTAGCTTTGACACCATTGGTGTTTTCTTCCAGGTTCGCGATCTGCCCTTTCATCCTTTCTTCATTAACGTGCTCGGGCTTTAGAGCTTCTTTCTGAGCTTCGCAGATTTGTCTTAACACATCAGGAGTCACGATCAACTGGTAAGATCTCACCTGAGTTGGTTCCCGGTCCTCCTTCCAGCTTAGGGTATCGGCTACCACGTTAGCTTTACCCGGGAGATAATGAATCTCACAGTCGTAATCCTTTATGAGCTCCAACTATCGTCTCTGCCTCATATTAAGATCTTTCTGCACAAAGAAATACTTCAAGCTTTTGTGGTCCGTGAAAATCATACATTTGACACCATATAAGTAGTGTCTCCATATCTTTAATGCGAATACCACAACAACCAGCTCCAGATCGTGGGTAGGGTAGTTCACCTCATGAACCTTAACTGTCGAGATGCGTATGCTATGACTTTACCTCGTTGCATTAGCATGCACCCTAACCCCTGATAAGAAGCATCGAAATAGACAACCAAGTCCTTATTCCCTTCCGGTAACGTTAACACTGGAGCTTGTGTCAATCTTTTCTTTAACTCCATGAACACATTCTCTTGACTGTCTCCCCATTCAAACTTCACATCTTTTCTCATCAACTTGGTTAACGGCGAGGCAATCTTGGAAAAGTCCTGAATGAACCTCCGGTAATAACCCGCCAATCCGAGGAAGCTTCGGATTTCAGACGGCGTTTTAGGCAAATTCCACTTCATCACTGCCTCCACCTTAGCAAGATCAACCATGATTCCCTCTAGGTTAATCACATGACCCCGAACTGCACCTCGCGTAACCAAAACGCACATTTGGAGAATTTCGCATACAACTTCTCCCCTCTTAGAGTTTCTAGCACCTCGTGGAGGTGACAGGCGTGGTGTCCCTCGTTCTTTGAGTAGATTAAGATATCATCTATGAACACTATCACGGATTTGTCGAGCATCGGTCGACAAACCCTATTCAGGAAGTCCATGAATGCTGCAGGAGCATTGATTAGACCAAACGACATCACGAGAAATTCATAATGCCTATATCACGTCCGAAACGCAGTCTTTGGGATATCCTGCTCCTTAACCTTTAGCTGGTGATAACCCGATCGAAGATCGATCCTCGAGAACCAACTCGCGCCTTGCAGCTGGTCGAACATATCATCTATCTAAGGCAACAGGTATCTATTCTTCATCGTGAGCTTATTCAGCTCCCTGTAGTCTATACACATTCATATGCTACCATCCTTCTTTTTCATGAACAACACCGGAGCACCCCAAGGAGAAATGCTTAGTCTGATAAACCCTTTATCGAGAAGGTCCTGTAGTTGGGCTAATGACTCATTCAACTCTGACGGAGCTAGACGATACGGCGCTTTAGCAACGGCTGAGCTCCTGGTACAAGATCAATCTGAAACTCTATCTCCTGATCGGGTGGTACCTCTGTCAAGTCATCAGGGAACACATCCGGGAAGGCACACACCACGGGCACATCTGTAAACTCTATAGTTTCAGCTTTAGCATCTTTAACGTATGCCAAGAATGCCCTGCACCCTCGTCTCATCAACTTCTCTGCCTTTATCTTAAAATCATCTTCGGAACTTCGCAGATCCTGTTGCCGTAAATCGTGACTAAGCTACCGTCGGGCGCTTTCATCTGAATCATCTTCCTCTGACAAACTATGTTAGCCTCATAGGCGGCTAACCAGTCCATACCCAACATGACGTCAAATCCTCCTAGGGTTATAACAAACAACCTAGCAGGGAATCTATGACCTTCCAATTCTATGCTACAATCCTCTAAGGCCTCAGTTATCTTAGTAGTCTTTCCAATGGTAGTTTGTACTTCAAACACATGATCTATTTCTTTGGCCTTAACATTCATCACATCACAGAAGGTAGCAGCTATAAAACTCTTACTTGCACCAGAATTAAACAGAACAGAAGCAAGTATGTTGTTAACTGAGAACACACCCGACACAATATCAGGTTCCGCTCTGGCCTCCTCTCTGGTCATCGTGAAAGCCCTAGCCTTGGCCCTTGGCTTGTTAGCAGCTTTCTTTTCCTTCTCAGACTCCTTTCTCTTGGTCGAGTCGACCACTCGCGCCTCTTTACAATCTCGGATGTAGTGCCCCAACTTGCCACAGTTGTAGCACTATACCAGATTAGGGCAATCCTTGGAGAAATGCCCCGTTTTCCTACATCTAAAACACAGACTCGAACCAAGCTTGCATTCACTAGCGTGCATCCTCCCATATTTCCGGCAATCACCGGACGATTCCACCTTTATCTTTTTGGCCTGAGCAGCAGACCTCTCATTTCTCTCTCGCTTCACGTTTCCCGACCAACTCTTCTTCTTTGCCCCCTCAACGGGCTCATCAGTCATCACATCATCATATACTATCCCACTCAACTCCACCAAAGACTCGAAGGTCTTCTGCCCGCTTGCCTTTACATACGTCCTGGCATTTGAAAGCAAACCCTTCACATAACACTTCATCCTCCTCTCCTCAGTACTCACCAGGTGAGGCACCAACCTGGCCATCTCGTTGAAGCGAGATGTGTACTACCTGTGGGTCATACTTCCTGCTTTAAAACCCAAAAATTCCCTTTCCACCTTGTCGATCTCATTCTGAGGGCAGAACTTCCTCATCACCATCTCTTTCAGGTTATTCCACTTCAAGTTCCTAAACTCACGAGTGTCCTTTGTCTGCTTGATAGTGTTCCACCAATGAATAGCTTCGTCAATAAATGAGTGAGCTGTGAACTTCACAGCCTGGTCAGCCTTACATTCACTGATCTCAATCACCGCTTCCATCTCAGAGACCCACTGGAGAGTAGCAATGGCACCACCCTTGCCGTCCAGGGATGGAGGATTGCACCCCTTGAAGATGCGATATGAACACCCTTTGGCTAAATCCCCTTAGTTTCATCCCCCTCATCCTTCCCATCCTTCCCCTAGCCTTCCCCGGTACCTTCACTATCTTTCTTGCTAGCTTTGTTCTTTGCCTCCAACATCCACTCCTTGGTTACCTCCTTCATAGCCTCAGTCATGATCGAAGGCATGATGTCCTGAAGGATCTTGTGGACCTCTTCGGCGATAGCCTCCCTAACAACAGGCTCCAAGGTAATCCATTCTTTAGAGTGATGAGAGTTTTCCTTGCTAGCAGTGTGAACAGTCCACAAGCACCTCCTCAGTTGTCTGCTTCTGGTTCCTGGTGACTGGTGGTCTACCCCTACCACCACTAGCACCTCCTCGAGTAGCTTTTCTTCCGGTCATAGCTTGTTATAAGATGCAAAAGGCTAACATTTTCATTCCAGGTAATAGTTCAGATCGTGTCAAGTAATGTAAGTTTCTAATGACAGTGGCCAATTGTAATTAACTACTTACTTCACTCTTCATGTCCTAAACATTTCCTATCCTGAGTCACATCAGCACTCAATCTCACTATAAGCACTATAACCTCAAGGAACCTCTAACAATCAAAACCTTTCCTGGCATGAAGCTACTGGCACTGGCATCCTTTAATCGATCCCATTCTCAGTTCGAGTCTAGACATCGGAGTGTCTAAATCTCTCAAACTATGGCTCTAATACCAACTTGTAAGGCCCCAGTCCGGGAAACCTCACAGTTGGATTTGGACATCAGAAACTCAAGTTCTCGAACATCAAATTTCATTAATATACGTAGCGGAACATACAAAAATTTCTATTATTTAACATTTACATCAAAAGATCACTTGGCTAACTAACAAAAGTTCTATGCCAGGATGCCAGTCTCGATCACGTGCCAGGTAGCTCTCTCCCATCCATGCCAAGCTCACCCAAAATGTATAGCATACCTGTCAATCTAATATGCATATAAAAGTCAGCAACGCTGAGTGAGCTCTAGGTTTACTTTAACAAAACTGCAACATACATTAACATCGTAAAAACTTTAACCTCGTTCATCATCAACATCGTCATCGAACTCGTTCGATAACCAAACTTTAATGTTAGCTTTTACTTTATCAATTTCTTTATCGTTACGTTACCCACACATTATCAAATACTTTAGCATCGCGTTACTCATACTTTATCTTTACTTTAGCTTAATCGTTTACTTTATCTTTTGAACTTAGCACGAAGCTTAGTTCCTTTACCAGGTGAGAACACAACAAATGTCATTCTCCTTTAACTTCATGGGCATACCCAAAGTATAGCCCCTATGTGTGCACACTGATGTGTAGCTCCTATGCGAGAATGCATGAAGAAATCTCCTTTAACGGCACGGGCATACCCAAAGTACACCCCTATGTGAGCACACTGATGTGTAGCTCCAATGCAAGAATGCACCAGGCATATCTCCTTTAGAGGCACGGGCATACCCAAAGTATACCCCTATGTGAGCACACCGACGTGTAGCTCCTATGCGAGAATGCACCAAGCATATCTCCTTTAACGGCACGGGCATACCAAAAGTATACCGCTATGTGAGCATACTGATGTGTAGCTCCTATGTGAGAATGCACCAGGCATATCTCCTTTAGCGGAACGGGCATACCCAAAGTATACCCCTATGTGAGCACACTGGCGTGTAGCTCCTATGCGAGAATGCACCAAGCATATCTCCTTTTGCAGTTGCTTGCAAGACTTCTTTAGCGCTTTAAAGTTTTCACAGCTGTGCTTTATCGAGTAATAGTGTAACTGTTCTTTAGCATTTAACATGTGAATTATCATCATTCTTTAGCCTTTAACTATCATGATATATAATATATCTACATACGCACTTAATTCATTAGCATTAAGTTCATCATTAAGTCATCATTAATGCACGCTTATGGGGTAACATAACACGTAACAGTCCAAGGTTTTCATGCGAGAACCCACATTCGCACGAGAACTTCTCACTTCGAGCGACAACTCCTCCTTCACGCGAGAACATCATCATTCGCGCGAGAACATCATCATTCGCGCGAAAACTTTTAAAAAGTAACCGTTAGCCGCGAAAACTACTTTTCTCGCGAGAACTCGCCTCTCGCGCGATAACTTTTCCGCTGTACACAACTTTATCCACAAGTTATCACTCCTTTAACCACTTTAACATGCAAAACACGCAACAAAAGTTATAATCATCATTCCTTTACAAAACATTCATTAAGTATGCATATTAGCCCCAAAACATGGATAAAACTCGTAAAAGAGGGGATTAGAACTCACCTCACGATATCTTTGCACATGAACAAGACAAAACCGAGAGTGTTTCGAGCCAAAAGATACATAATCATGTGCAATATCATTACATACGGTTCATACATGCATAAATACATCGAATATCGATGAATACATACCTTAGACACCACCTAGCACCAACTCCTTTCTTCACAAGCACAATAGCAGGACTTTTCGTATGAAGCAGAGAAGATTGGGTGCATGGTCCTATCTATAGTGTCTCTCTCTCCTCATAGCAGTTCTCGTATGAGAACTTCTATTCGAGCGAAAACTGCCTCCACGAGAGAACTTGATCACTAGCGCGAGAACCCTCTCCTTCGCGCGAGAACTTCATCTTCAATTGAAAATTTGGGGCATTACATCAAAAGACTTTGTCTTTGAAGCTTTAGAAGACTTCATCTTTGGCTTTGGAAGATTTGGTCTTTGGCTTCGGAAGATTTTACAATTAGAATAATTTCTGTGATGAGTGTAAAACTTCCAAAGTAACTTCTACCTTGTATATTAGTGCATGCATGCAGGAAGCTCCTTGGTTGTTTTGGCTTCTTTAGTTGCATCAACCTTCTAATATAACCTTACACTGATGAATTAATCTTAAAAGCAAAATTCAAAGAAGTCTATCAAAAGGTTAAGTTGTTGATAGAGATTGGAAACCCAAGACCATCATGGCTTGGGTTCCACATTCTAATTGATTTGTTTGTGCTTGCAGGGACGTCCGAAAAGGACTGACAGTATTTGGTATGTTCACATCAGGTGTTCCAGGCACATGATAGGAGATAGTTCCCCTATATATGACTTTAAGTAAACTACTATGAACAACTAAAGTTCAATTTGCTATGCGTGTCATAAATCTGTGATAAAAAATATTCCACCTATTTCACAGACTTTTAATGCTACATCAAACCTCTGAATAGTGGGTTGTCTTGAAACTTCTAGGAAGATTAATACTTATGTCCTTAACTTTAATTGAATTCATCCAATTAAAAAAACATGTTTACTTTCAAAAGAATCAGTTGATGAATCATAACTGGGCATAGGCATTGGGCTACAAACTTTAAAAACATGAATAAGTTTATCAAAATAAACCATATGATTGGTTTACTTCATAAAGAATATCATTACTTTGACCACTATTCTACATGCCTTAAAGGAAAACAACATAAAACTTCCTACAAGCTTAAGGTTGTAAATTCAAATAATAATCCATTAAACCTACTTCATATGGATCTGTTTGGCCCAAGTCATATGGGCAAAAAGCAGTAGTGTTTGGTTATCATTGATGACTAATTAAGTTTTACATGAGTTTTATTTCAACTAAAAAAAATGAAACAACATAAATCATCAAAGATTATATCACCAAGATTGAAAATTAATTGGATTTCAAAGTAAAATTTATCAAAAGTAATAATGGAACCGAGTTTAAAAATGATGATATATATTCATTTTGTACTAACAAGGGCATTGCTCATCAATTTAGTGCAGCAAGAACTCTTTAACAGAATGAAGTAGCTGAAAGAAAAAATAGACACTAATTGAGGCAACAAGAACCATGTTGGTTGATGCTAAACTACCAATCACCTTTTGGGCAGAAGCTATAAACACAACATGTGATGCACAAAATAGAATATTAATAGTTAAAGAGAGCAATAGAATTCCATATGAACTTTTGTTTAATCAAAAAACCTTTTTTCAGGTTTTCAAATCATTTGGATGTCATGTTTTAATATTAAACACCAGGGATCATTTGGAAAATAATTCTTCAAAATCAGATGAACTTCGTTAGTTATTCATCAATCTCTAAAGCATTTAGAGTTTTTAATACATGATTTGATCAATCCATTAATATTGAATTCAATGAACACTATTTTCCCAAATCATCAAGATCTCTTAACTGGTTATTTGATATTGACTATTTAATAAAATCATTTAATCAGTCTGTCTTGTCTAATAATGATTCAATTCAAGCAAATGGATCAACTGAAGTGAAGAAAGATGAATTTCCACTAATACAACCTTCATCTTCACCTTCTCAAGCTTCAAGTGTTGTATTAACCGTTGATCCTCCAAGACAAACAATAGTTAAAAAAGCTTTAGAAGAAGCTGGTCCAAGCCATATGCGGACAACTTCACTCGACGGATCTTCTGAAGTTTAACAAAATGCACTTGGTACAGAAGCCGTTGGTCAAGGAGTGAATGTGCATGAAGAAACTTATCAAAGTGCTTATGACTTAGATGTTCAGCAAGAAAAAGCATATGATTATTTCCATGATTCCCCTACTCACTTTATCCTAAAAAGACCTCTCACCAAGCTGACTTGAATGTCACAATTTTGATGTATTAATCTAAAATGATGTTATTCCAATATCACAAGTACGTACAAAATAATCTAATGTCAGACATCATTGGTGATATGAATGAAAGAGCGATATTGAGCAAGTCTAGAATAGCCAACATACTCAAAAACAAAACACATTGAGATAAGATATTATTTTTTGAGAGATTGTGTCGAAAAATGTTTAATCACTTTGATTAAGGAACTAATAATTAACTAGTTGATTTGTTTACTACGACATTTGACCCTAATAGGTTTGAATTCCTAGTACAATCAATAGGCATGGTTAATCTTGAATGAAAACCCAAAAATACAAGAATTTGATTATTTTCTTAACATATCACATCTTTTTCATCTCTAGAAATATAAAAATCAAAAAACATTCAGAAATAAA
>CM046437.1:20087382-20594882 GCA_025506505.1 Flaveria sonorensis | reverse complement strand
CGGAAGCATTTTGTAAATAACCCAAACACAAGGTACTAAAGGTAAACTGCGCAAAACACGCGCCTAAACCAAAATACGTAAGTAAATGCTAAATTAAAAGTAAACAATGTTTGAACAAAGCATGCTTGACACGTGCATGCTCCTATGGGCAGCTGCTAGAAACGACCTGAGTAAAGCATACTAAAAGTGTCAACACGATGGTTGGTGAGTTCAAGAGTTTGTAATCATCATAAACAGTAGCGTTAGTAAAAATATAAACAAGTGCATTGAAATAGATAGCTAGTCTAATTTCATTAGTAAAGAACAATAGTGATTTCGCGATCGAAGCCGACTATGTTTGTTTATTTGCCTCCCTCCACGACATACCAGGTCGTGACGCTGTTAGTAGTTTTGGACAATATTGCACCCGTTGACTTCCGGTCACACGGGTGGGGCTTGTCAGACCCAGTAGTACTACCCAAAATTTCCCGCTAGATTTCTTAATTAGCGATCCGAAAGTGTGAGGACTTTCCATGGTATAACCCACTATGTCTTACCAAACACATGTTATAACAGTAAAGCGTTTTAAAACAAAGTATGCTTTCTCCCCCAAAAAGAGAAGTAAGTAAAAGTTGGGCATTGAACTCACCTGGTGCGTAATGAATAATAACAAAGAGCTAACGAGGAGTGGAAAAGACAACCCTTCAAAGGCTACCTAGAATACACAAGTACATAAGTACATGTATATAGAAAGCTTAACACCCTAACTGCTCAACAAACACATTGACCCAAAGTTTTGGAAAACAATACCCATTTGACCTAGTTGACCCGTTTGACCCGTTGGTGACATGTCAAGTTAAATTCTTGTTTGATCAAGTATAGCAACCAATAAAATATCATGCCATCATAGACTACTATGAAAGGTATTCTCATAAGCCACATTGCAACACTTATGCCTTATCATGCTTTTCATGCTAACCCTGATTATCATACAATGCACGCAATTCAATTCATCATACAACACAGGTTCATAGTTAGATTACTCTATAATACACATTGGGTATAGTCACTCACAATGTGCCATGTGAAGCCACTCACAGCTACACACCCTAAACCCTGCCAATCCTACAAAGTAGGGGCCTCAGATTCGCACACGTGTATGATACCCATCATCAATATCCCACATGACATATAACATGTACACTTACACATTTTCCAAGAAAACCAAAATTTTCCAAATAGTTCATCAATCACCTAATTGACCCAATTAACACAATCTACCACCTTAGACATCACCAACAAGCATTCTAACATGATCCTACCATCATAAACATGCTAGTTAACAATATCCAGTGATCTACGTAAATAATGTTTCCCTTTCGGGAAAGTAACACCCAAAATCCATCTAACATCCAATTCAATCATAAATTCACCAACTTTATGCCTAATCAAGTTCATAACAATCATCTAGACATGACAAGCATCATCAATTCATCATAATTCTCAAACTTCATACACAAAAGTTTCTACTTATAGCAAGGTATGAACTATATGATCAAACCATGGAATTCTTGCATAATCTACATAGGATAACACTCATATAACATATCTAACATCATATCATCATCAAACAATCATCAATTTCGACATTCATCATGATTTGCGAACTAGGGTTCTTCAAGAATCAAAAACCATGAAAAACTTGTAAAAATCTAACCTTTAAGTGTGTAAAGATGATGATTAACACTTGCAAACACTTGTAACACTTGAATCCCAATCAAAATCGACTTGTTTGTGCTTGTTCTTGATCAAAATCGCAAAGGGTAGGGGGAGGAGATGTTCGGCCGCGACAAGGGGGGTTTGGGGGGCTAGGGTTTTGATTTTGTTAAGTTTAAGATTTGTAGTTTTTACAAATTAATCCCTCCTTGGTCACATTTTATAAAAACTTAATCTTTTTAACATTTTAAACAACTTTAACTACAGAATACAAGTATTATAAATCCACAATAATAATCATGTATATTTTCCACTAATCACAAACACATGAAATAAACATAACACATTGTCACGTTACAAGGTAAAATTCACAAATCACATAACTACAAATTAATAATCAACATTATTAATCAAGTTATTATTTAGTAACCCTTGTTAATTATTATTAAGTCACCAACATTCAACGACAACTAGTGTGTACTCACGACACGTGTATGCAAAACCTAACGGAACTAACGGAGTTTGGTACTGGAAAATTACCAGATGTCACATTATCCCCATGTTGAAAGAATTTCGTCCCGAAAATTGCGTTACATTGTTGTGTTACATCACTGGTCTACTGCATTGGCATAAAGTAATTGGGTGAGTTTGGGTGGGTTGTCACATTATCCCCATGTTGAAAGAAATTTCGTCCCGAAATTTAATCAGTACCCTTGCTGGCTGTCGTCGTCCTTTCGAACAGCTGAGGATACTTAAGCTTTATTTGATCCTCACATTCCCACATGAATTCCGGTCCACGTTTTGAGTTCTAGCAAACTTTTACTATGGGTATCTTGCTTTGCTTAAGAGTTTTGACCTCACGGTCCATCACCTCAACTAGTTCCTCAATAAACCATAGTTGTTCATCTACTTGCACTTCCTCCAGTGGTACAACCATCGTCTCGTCCGATAAACACTTTCAAATTTGAGACATGAAATAAATTATGAATTCCTCTCAACGAATCAAGTAGGTCTAATCGATACGCCACTGGATCTATTCTTTCTAGAATTTCAAATGGTCCAACGTATCTCGGATTAAGCTTGCCTCTTTTGCCGAATTGAATCACACCTTTCCACGGTGAGACTTTCAGTAAAACTTTGTCGCCGACCTGAAACTCCAAAGGTTTCCGTCGCTTGTCTGCATAGCTTTTCTGTCAGTCACGTGCTGCAGCCATACGGTTCCTTATCTATACTATCTTCTCAGTAGTCTCGTGCACCAACTCAGGGCCTATTAGTTGACTATCACCAATTTCCGCCTAGCAAACTGGTGATCTACACTTTCACCCATACAAAGCCTCAAATGGTGCTGCCTTAATGCTGGTGTGATAACTATTATTGTAAGAAAATTCCACCAACGGTAGGTGAACTTCCCAATTATTCCCGAAATCAATCACACAAGCACATAACATGTCCTCCATTGTTTGAATAGTATGTTCACTTTGCCCATCCATCTGCGGATGATAAGCAGTGCTCATATCCAGACGCATACCCAAAGATTTCTGTAACGACTGCCAGAAATATGATGTGAAATGAGCATCACGATCAGAAATAATTGAGACCGGTACACCATTTCTCAAAACTATCTCCTTCAGATAAATTCAAGTTTACTTGTCCATCTTATCAGTTTCCTTGATTGCCAAGAAGTGAGCAGACTTAGTCAATCGATCTACGATCACCCATATCGTGTCACAACCAGTAGGTGTCCGGGGTAATTTAGTGATGAAATCCATCAAAATCTATTCCCACTTCCACATAAGAATCTCAAGTTGTTGTAGTAACCCAGATGGCTTCTGATATTCAACCTTAACTTTCAAACAGGTTAGGCACTTGCTCACATACGTAGCTACGACTGCCTTCATATTAGGCCACCAATAGTGCGCCTTCAGATCATGATACATCTTGTCAGAACCAGGAAGTATAGAGTACTTAGACTTGTGTGCTTCACTCATAACCAAGTCCCTTAGGTTTCCATACAAAGGTACCCAAAGTCTGTCCATGAAATAACGAATCCCGTCCGCTTTCATTTCAAACTGTTTGTCCATCCCACGTAACAATTCAGACCCGATGTTTTCTGCTTTCAAGGCTTCTGTCTGAGCTTCTCGGATTTGTTCAGGCAAGTGAGTGCTAATCGTAAGCTGCAAAGCTTGCACTCGTCGGGGCTTAGCAGTTTCCTTCCTACTCAAGGCGTTAACGACTACATTTGCCTTGCCTGGGTGATATTTGATAGTGCAATCAAAATCGTTCAACAATTCCAACTAACATCGCTGCCTCATGTTCAACTCCTTCTGTTCGAAGATATGTTGAAGACTCTTGTGATCGGTGTAGATAGTGCATTTGGTATCGTACAAGTAATGTCTCCAGATCTTCAAGGCAAAAACTACTGCACCCAGCTCCAAGTCATGGGTGGTGTAGTTCTTCTCGTGTACTTTTAGTTGTCTCGAGGCGTAGTCTATCACCTTGTCATGTTGCATCAAGACACAACCAAGTCCTTGGATAGAAGCATCACAATAGACACAAATTCATCACTTCCATCCGGTAGTGCCAATATCGGTGCGCTACACAGTTTCTGTTTCAACAACTGAAAAGAAGACTCTTGACTATCACCCCATTTATACATTGTTCCTTTATGAGTCAAGGCTGTGAGAGATTGAGCAATCTTAGAGAATCCCTCAATAAAACGCCGATAGTATCCTGCCAGTCCAAGAAATTGTCGTATCTCACTAGGCATCTTTGGAACCGACCAATTCTTTATCATCTCGATCTTTGCAGGATCAACATGTATTCCTTTCTCGTTAACAATGTGACCCAAAAATTGTACTTCACGTATCCAGAAATCACACTTGGAAAACTTGGCATACAGTTTTTCCTTTCAAAGTAATTCCAAGATTAGATATAAGTGCTCTTCATGTTCCTCCTTGATCCTCGAATAGATCAATATGTCATCGATAAACACGATAACAAACTGATCGAGGTAGGGTTTGCACACACGATTCATGAGATCCATGAACACTGCTGGTGCATTTGTCAACCCAAATGGCATGACCAAGAACTCATAATAACCATAATGTGTACGGAATGCAGTCCTCGAGATGTCTTCCTCTCGGACTCTCAGTTGATGATAACCAGACCTCAGATCAATCTTAGAATAATAACTCGATCCTTGAAGTTGATCAAACAAATCATCTATATGAGGTAAATGATATCGAGTTTTGACTGTAACCTTATTCAATTCTCTGTAATCGATGCACATTTGAAATATGCCATCCTTTTTCTTAAAAAAGAGAACAGGTGCTCCCCAAGGTAATGAGCTTGGTTGAATAAACCCTTTATCAAACAACTCCTGCAGTTATGCAGATAGTTCCTGCAGTTCATTCGAGGCTAACTGGTAAGGTGCTCTCGCAATCGGAGCTGCTCTGGGAGTCAAATTGATCTGGAACTCAACTTGATGATGAGGTGGTAGTCCAGGTAGATCCTCTGGAAACACCTCTAGAAAGTCACAAACTACCAAAATATCCTCTATCTTCTTTTTCTCCGGTTGCTTGTCAGTCACAAGGGCTAATATAGCTAAGCGACCCTTACGTAGCCACTTCTACAGTTTCATAAAGGATATGATGCCTATCACAGCGCCACCTTTCTCGCACTTAACCGAGAGAATTTCTCCACCAACAGGAATTCGTATAATCTTTTCATGATATATGACTTCCGCCTGCTTGTCGGAAAGCCAATCCATGCCTTCAACTACATTAAAACTCCCAAGCGTAACAGGCATGAGGTCGATGTCAAAAGTATGACTAGCAAGTTCTATCTCGTAACCCTTAAGGATGTGTGTAACGTAGATTTGCTTACCATCAGCTAATTCTACCGTATATTTAGACTCCAATGAAGAAGATATATCACTTAAGAGACTACTAAACTTAGTAGAGATAAAACTCCTATCGGCTCCAGTGTCAAACAATACAGTAGCAAAATGACCATTAATAGGAAATTTACCAGTAACAGTAGTACGGTCGTTTAGAGCCTCACCTGAACCCATGACGAAGGCTCTCCCTTTAGCTCCACCATTTTTGCAACCGTTATTGTCACCATTGCCGTTGTTGTTGTTGTTTCCACCATTCCCGTTCTTCTTCAACTGAGGACAATTCCTCTTGTAGTGTCCTTCCTTTCCATACTCAAAGCAACCTTTTGGTGTTTCTTGGGATTGCTGAGGCTTCTTCATCAACTCACCACGGAAATCCTTTGCCGCGTGTCCAGCATTACCACAACGCTGGCATCGAAAGTTGTCACACCTGCCAGTGTGGTGATAGTTACATCGATTACATTTGGGATACTTACCCACGTATCCACCTTGTCCCTGAGATGAAAAAGATGACTGATTGAAACTACGATTGTTGTCAAAGTTCCTTTGTTGATGCTGATGCTGCTGAGTGTGCTGTTGTTGCTGTTGATGCTGATGCTGCTAAGTGTGCTGTTGTTGCTGTTGATGCTACTGAGGTTGGCTGTTTGACGATGATCCGTTGCTGCCAGAGTTGTCCCACTTGAGCTTACTGTTGGGCACGCTTGCCACAGCGCCCCGTTTGGGTAGCTTTCGTTGTTCCACTGCTTGATCAGTAAGCTTGTGAGCTAACCGAATAACCTTCTGAATAGTGGGGAGATTCGCAGCAATCATCATACTTTGTATCTCTGGAACCAAGCCACGTAGATAAAACTCAATTCGTTTGATCAGCGGGTCAATCATGCCAGGGAAAAGTGTGGCCAACTCATAAGATCTCGTAGTGTAAGCCTCGATCTCAGATCCTTACATTTTCAACTGCCAGAACTCAGCTTCCAGCTTTTGGGCTTCATTGCGAGGACAGTATTCCTCCATCATCATCACTTTAAACTCATCCCACGGTAAAGCATTTGCCATTTCCTGGCCAAGCATCTGCACCTGTGCATTCCATCATGAGAGCGCCGCACCCTCAAGTGTCCCTGTGGTGTATTTCACCTGGTCTGCTGCTGGGCAATTGCACTTGGCGAAAACCGACTCGGTCTTCTCATACCACCGCACAAGCCCTACGGCTCCTTCAGCTCCACTGTATGTGTGGGGCTTACAGTCCATAAACGTCTTATGCGTGCATGCTGGCGGTCCTGTATTCCATGTTTCGGATTGTTTTAGTCAAACAAAATGGATTAACCATCTAATAGAAGATTTATGAAGGTGATGATTAGGGTCATCAGTTACCTCCAAATTAGGCAGCTTGAGTGCCTACCACTGCCTGCACATGTTGATTGATTAAGGTGGCTAATTCGGCTAGGGTCATGTTTACAACACCGGCACCACGTCCACCGGCACCACGTCCACGGCCACGTCCACGTCCTCTACCACGTCTGTCCATATTTCACTTTACATTCACATATACAATAATGAGTAACATCCAACATATTAATCTCATTGACGTATGGTAAATAGTAAGAAATAATGAATTCATCACAACCACAACATTTTTAACCAAAATAATAACAAAAGACAAATAAATTGTAAATGATTCACAAAATATTCCATCAATGTCAAAATTTTTAGTTTTTCAGTTGGGTGGGAAACAACCCTTCCCACATAGGTTTCAAAAAGAAAAGAAACACTACGTAGTCCAAGTCAAATGAATGTGAAAATCAATCCAACACATCAGATCCATCACTGTCTCCTTCCATCTTTTCTGGTTCTTCTTCGCCTGGAGCTTCCTCTGGTTCTTCCTCGGGTTCCTCTTCAGGGTCTTCTTCGTTAAGGTCTTCCCCAGGTGTAGGGGTGTTCACAATCTGAAGTGCTGCTAGCTGTGCCTCCAACTCAGTCAATCTATCATCTGTCCTTACACTGTGAAGCTCTTGCGCAGACATGCGCTCAGTAAGTGCAAAAACGTTACCAGCCAAGGTATGATGTCCACCAATAGACCTCGAGAGTCACTCCTGAAGTGTCTCTACAAGGAAACGCAGGTGACGCATCTCATTACGTAAGATGGAGTTCTCTTCCGTAAGTCCTCTGATGCGCTGTCGCTCAGTGTCCAGCGTAGCAACCAAAGCTGCAACCGTCCGCTCGGGAGGAATACTCAGAGAAGGAAGAGTAGGTGCCGTAGAGGCAGTCGCCGACCTAGTCTGGCCAGTAGTAGCTATAGCTGGAACACGCTCCCTGTAGACCATGAGACGTATGTAAGTAGGGTAGTAACTCCAGTCCCGTGGAGCATCGCGCTCAGGTAGTACAAAAGGCTGATCCCAGTCTATCTCTTTAGAAGGATAAGGATGTCGGGGCCAGTCAAATCCCATATCAGGTACAGGAGGAGGAGGAGGTGACTCAAAACATGCCGGCCTCTTACCTAGAGCCTGTGAAGACGATGCTGTTGGACTATTTGAAGATGATACATACCAAAACCTAAGTGCCAAATCTCATGATGATTACCAAAATCAACACGGTGAAGATATGCTAAAGATATGATCAAAACGAAGAAAATTGACCAAAGTCAAACTTGGTCAAACTTGGTCAACCGTGGTCAAAGTCAACAGTCAACATCAGCGATCGTCCTGAATGACATCAGCAATCGGCAGTCACGCATCAGCAATAGAGAATTTATCAGACTTAGAACTATATTTGTGTAATCATTTATGCTTAAATGTAATTTTTTCTTATTTTTGTAAAGAGTATAAATGATTAAGTGTAGTCATTTATACTCTAACATTAGAACAATCACTAACAATCCATAGCATTAACTAGATAAATCAAGGTTGAGTGTGTGTGAGAGAGAAACCTCTTGCAAACTCCCTTGTAATCTCCTTGCTAACATACGTATGAATGAATGAAATATTTATGATTATGTGTTCTTGAATTGTTCATCATTCATTCACCATCATACATTTTATCTTGCAATAGATCTTCACTTGAAATCATCAACGGGTTTGTGAGATTCCGCATCACAAATTCGATAAACGGCAACAATACGATTGCAATATTCGAGCCACCAGCAGAATCAGTGGTTTCCACAATTGGTATCAGAGCCTTGGCTCCTTGTTCTTCAAATTTTTCTCAAAAATTTGAACCACAAGTTTGATCTGCAAATTGTTGTTGTTTTTGATGAAATCAAGCTACCATTAGCTTAGATTTGTTATTTCATGAAGATCTGCAAGTTTTCACATCAATTGAAGTTCATTTGAGCCATTAATTTGAAGATTTAAGCAAACTTGTTCTTCAAGTCTTCAAATGCTCATGAACGTGAATTTTGATTTTGTTGTTTTTTGATCAAATTTAAGCTTCTAATAGCTTTAGTTTGTGATAACTAACACATCTGCAAAGTTTCATATCAATTGAACATCCACAACTCTTGAATTTGAAGATTTTTGAAAAATTTTGTGTTCTTGAGAAAAGTTCACTGTTCTTGAGGAAAATCATCAAAATCACGAATTTGATGTTGTTTAGCTGAAACTGATAGTGGTTTTAGCTTAGAAACATCAACTCTAAGGTTCTTTATCATACACAACATCCTAATCATACATTTTGAACATTGATTCTTAGATCTGGGTTTTTGTTCTTCATTGTGTTCTTTATGAGTTCATCATTTAAATTAGAGTTTAGGTGATGATTATATGAAATTGATTGTTGTTCTAGCTTAGAATCACTTATCTATAGCTATTATAACATTTGATTTTACCCAATTTCATTAGAAATCCAAGAATCAAAAGTTTGTTCATTCAAGAACATGAAGTTTGACTTTTTCAGAGTCAAACTGTTTTGAAATCTGAAAATCAGCCAAATCTATGATTTGATTTAGATTTTGATTCATTTGTTCATCATACAATCATTCACAATCATTCAAGAATCTATCAAACTTCAATTTGTGAATTTGAAAGTGAAATTTCATTCATAATCAAAGTTTAGAAAGAATACACAAATTACACTTGAATTTGATTTTTTGACTAAGTGTGTCTATCATCCACAGCTGATGTACAAATTCCACAGCTGATGTTCTAATTCCACAGCTAACAATCTTCATCATTTTTGTAACAAGCATCCACAGCTGATGCACAAGGTCCATAGCTGACAAACATCTAATTTGTCCAAGTATTCACAGCTGATGAAGAAATACATCCATAGCTGATGTGTTAACACTCACAGCTGATGTGATAATCTTTTCTGCTTACACTTAGTTCAAAGCAGACTAGTAGAAGGCTGTTAAAACAACATTCACCCACCATCAAACACCATACACCACACACAAATCCCAGATTTATTATCATCCATAACCACACCATTAATCATCATTATCAACTTTTAGCTTCAACATCCATTCATCACATTCACAGCGGACGGTTTCCATCATCACACACACTAAACAAAGTTGTCCATAAAAAAACATCACAACTGACCAAACAAAATTGTCCACAACGGACATAATCTTGGTTCACAGAGGACGAGTTGTAATTACAGCAGCACACATCAAAACAAACTTGTCGACAGTGGACAAGTAAACTTGGTAATAGTAGATTATTAAACCTTGTCCACAGCGGACAAGTAAACTCATCCACAGCGGATGAGTTCACAAAAGCACATACAAAGGTCCCATCGAAGGGACGATTAAACCAAAGCAGCAGACATTCAATCTGAAACATACAGCGGATGAACATTTGAAGTCACAACGGACGACCAAATTTGGCCACAGCTGACAAAGAACAATTTCAACATACAACGGACATTCAATCTAAACATACAGTGGATGAATACTTGAATCACAGTGGACGAACCAACTGAAACATACAGTGGACAAGGAATAATTTGAAGTCACAGCGGACGACCACATTTGAAGCCACAATGGATTAATCGATTCTGAGTTCCCCTTCGATTACCTGTCCATAGCGGACAAGTGAATCCAAATCATTCACATCGGACATCAATCGACTGCTCCATCACAAACCATCCCCTGTTGACCTTCATACATCATCAAAGAACCCCAAATCTTCGATGGCAACAACTTCAATCAACAGACGACCTTCGAGCACCACCATCGAACCGACACCCAATCCCCTGTCGACTTCGAACAACCACCACAACTACACAATCGATTTCTGTTCATTTGTTACCATCAATATCAGTTGGTGTAAACATCAATCAACCTTCAACCTCCGGCAATACTTGATTTCGGGTTCACTGATTGATAGAGAGATCGATTGTGAGAGCAGAAAGCTTCGGGAGTTTCTTGAGAGAATTGGGGATTTTTTCAATTTTGACTTTTATTCTTGTGTTGACCAGCAAAATATAAATTGTTTTTATATAATTTTTAACAAACAAATCAAAGCTTCGGAAGTTTTTTCTTTTAAATTCCAGAAATTTTTTCATTTGACAAACTTTTTTAAAATTTGCTCTCGAAAGTGTTAATTTTGACCAACTCATAAATTTTATCTCGAAAGATTTTGATTGTTCGGAAGTTTTCAACTTGACTAATTTTTAAAGTCTGTTTTCAGAAGATTTAAAAAAAATTAATTTTGACTTCCTTTAGATCAAGACATATATACTTCGGAAGAGTTGTGTCACAAATTCATTTAAATTTTAATAAATTCGATCCAAATTTTATTACTTTTAATTAAGCTTGATTAATATTAATTGAGCTTAACTAAATTGTAATCAAACAAAGTTAACTCTTTAATTAGGCCGATCTAATTAAATTGCGTTTCGACGTTCTTTGGATTCAATTAAAGTTTATATTGATTTTGATTTAAAACTCAAAACAAATTTTCAAATCATTTTTGTTTTTAAACAAAATAGAAAATTTAACATCATTCACTAACACTCGTGTTTCGAGAAACCGAGCTATCTTTCTTGCTGCAGGTAGAAAGAGGTTTCAAGAATTCAAATAGAGCAAATCAAGCTGCAACCACTCAAACAACAGCAGCAAATCAAACAAAACCTGCAAACAACCAAACATCAGCAGCATATCAAACAATAACAACAATTCATTGTTTGATAACACAAACATTCAGTTGTACATAAGTCACATTGAGAAATAACTGATGCACTTACATTTATGTGATCTTGCAAACTCAAACAACACATTGTCTAATGATTTGATAAAACACATGTCAGAGATGAAACAATCTCAAAGAAATGATCAAGCACAACTCAAGTCATTAAATCAACAAAACATCAGTTTAACTCAAGAGATGAACCAGTTACAAGACAAAATGGTTCAACAATAAATCAAGCTTGAAGAGTTAATTGCTGAGCTTGCAAAAGCCACAAACATCAACAACATAAACATTCCTCCATTGCCTGAAATTCCTGAAGACATAAAGATCAATCTGTGTTCATTAGCATGCATAGATGAAGTTCAGGCATATTGGAAATATTCCAACAATATATCATACATGATAAAGGAGGAAAGAGCTTCACAGCAGAGGAACTACAAACTTCTGCAAATCAAATCAGTTCACTAGAGAAAGAAGTTGATAAATTGCTTAAAGAAAATCACAAGCTGAATGCTCAATCAACTAAACTCTCTGTGAAGTTAACAAACACAAAGGCTGAAGTTGAAGCCAAAATATCAGAAGCAAGTACAACCAAAACAATCAGTAACTTGCAACATTACATTGAGCATCTAAATCAAGCAATCACAACAGAAAAGGCTATAAATGCAAAATTGAAGATACAACATAAAGCATTTGAAGATAAAATCAATTCTCTTCTAAAGGATGTAGACACACTCCTTGGAGAAAGATTTAGTCTTCAAGCATAAGTTACAAGACTCACCGAGTCTTTAACAAAGACAAAATCAGATCATGCATCAACAGAAGTTGAACTTGAAAATTTAAAGATGGCTGCCAGCAAGTTGGAAGAACTACTTAATGCACAAAGAGATCAAAAGAAGAATGCTGGAACTACATACCATGTTGTTCCTCCTCCATACAATGATAACTACACATAAATGCAACTTTAATGACAAGTCCAATCAAAGAAGATTCAAATATGCATGATCATCATCCAACAGACAAACCATCCACTATCATTCAAGTCACTTCTCCTGAAACAGCACCAAAGCTGTATCTCAAACCAAAATCACCACAGAATGAAACATTTCATTCTTGTGATAGTCAAGATGGAGATCCTGCAAGTGATGACAGTGATGAAGGAACCAACCAACCAAACAAAGCAACATTGACATGTACTAATCACGTCATTGAAGAAATTATTCCAAAACAAAAACAACCATAGAAATCAAAAGCAGCAAAGCCTGACAACAAACAAAAGGCAATGGTTCTCTATGAGACATTCAAACCAGCATGATTTCTTGAACCAGAATTACCTAAGGCTGAACTGAAGACGTAGATCAAGATAGAGTTAAAGAACAAACAGAAGCCTAAGGTACAAGAAATCAAAGAACAAGTCAAGAGGAAGAAGACCAGATCTAAAAGAAAGAAGAAAAATCAGACCAAGTCTTCTAATCCTGATCCAAACCAACCATCAACCTCAAAGGCTACATTAGAAACTCCAAAACAACGACCAATTCTCTATGAGACATGTAATTCAGATTCACACAACACTTCAGAGTGTAAAAACACTGAGAGTGATACATATATATGTCATCACAAGAGAAAGCAACACAAACAAACAAGACAAAAAGCTATGAAGTTCCAAGCAAATCCAACTTCATCTTTCAAGCCTAAGGGAAGAAGATCCAGACCTACTCCTTACTGCTTAAATTATGACATGGAGAATCATACCACTTCAAAGTGTTCATACAACAACTCTCCAACATCACAACACAGAAGAGGTCAAAGATCTTATCATACATCAGAGTCATACTCACCAAGATCAGAGCATGAGTACTACAACAGACATCACAACTACTCTTCTCCTCGATCACATCGGCATGGGTATGATTTTAAACATTATGATATTTATAATTATTGGGCACCAAGACATTATCCTAGGTCATACACACAAAATAAGTATGACAGATATAGGAATAATGCTTGGCATAATGGATATCATAGAAGATCACATCCATCAAATTATTATAATCATGATTATAATTCTTATGATGAATATGATCACATGCCCAGAAGAAACAAACATGATCAAGGACAAAGATCCCTTGCTACACCTCCACAAAACTTTCAAAAGCAAACTAGATTTTCTAAACCAGCCAAAAGATTTTCAAAAGCCAAACAAACTCTTTTTGTTAACCAAACTAAAGTTGAGTCAGTTGGTTTAAAATCAAAACAATGTTGGAGAAAGAAAACAATTTCAGGAGGTGAATCTGATATATCATCAGATAAAGCAAAATCATACACATACGAGCAAGTCACATATAAACATGCAAATGGACAGCTCAGGACAATAATGGCCTGGGTTGAAACATCTAATTGATTTGCTAGTATGATAGCGACAGTTATGGAGGCCTGCCAACCCAAGAAAAGTTAGCAGTGGCTGATCCCTTCTCATGACAGGAACGTTCTTCCTATTTATGATATTATGATGCAACTAAGCCAAATGGAGCAGAAATTAACCAGAATTCAATGCAGGATATAAATCACTCACAGAAACTATGATGGCAATGCAAGAAACAGCCGATGTTTTATTCCATCTGCTTACTCTGATTACATTGCTACATGGACTAACTGTTTATGATCTCTATTGAATTGATAACACATATGCCATTTCTTTATTTTCTCAAAAAACCAAATCCCAAAAATTAGAAAATCAAGAAAAATCCAAAAATATTTCTATTGAGTCTTCCTGCATTTACATGAGAAATGATAGTACACTCATCTACTATCTTCTGCATCTATTTTCAAATCAATAAAGACTGACAAGACTTTGTTTGATATGTCAGTAGACTCAGCTTGGATTGAAGATAAGCATATTTGTGATGAACTAAATCAATATGCATTGTGGACCAAACACATCTTAGGGTATTGGTAAGCAATGACTTTTCAAGTGTTTGTTTGTGTGGTTACCTAAACACACCATGCAAAAATGGTTTATAAATTTCTCATTGATAAAAGCATCTGTTTCTCCTTTGTTGTATGTAAATATAGACCTGGAGTAAACATAGGGACAACTTCTGTTGTGCTGAGCACAGACCTAGTTGTCCTTGCACTAAAAGTGTTGATGCTAAAAATAATCCCAATATGGATCAAAGCTAAAAGAATCCCAATGAGGATCAACTTCCAATGTGAAGTATAAAAGAATCACAATGCGGATCAAATATAAAAGAATCCCAAAGTGGATCAAATCATGAGAATTTATACTCTAAGTAGCTTGGTTCAAGTTATAATAAAGTACCACCTTGCATTTCATGAGGAGAGTTATTCTTCCATACTTCTGACTGTGGGGTACTCAATTAGCATATCTAATCAAACCTAAACATGATAAATATCACAAAGTGTTGAAAATAGATCCTTGCATGAGTTTAAGTGGACAAACATACTTACAATCAACTTTGTTCTTTGTCTATGTCCATTCCAAACTTTAAACATTCTTAGATGTAAAGGATTTTGGATTAGTATGTTCTCATTGCAGTTGAAGGATTCATGCTTGTAAATATCTTAATTTTGAAAAATCTTAATACCAAAAAGATTTGTCATTTTTAGTATTTTTCTTAGTTTTGGCAGATTTACATGTGTTATTGATTTAGGAGTGAAACTTCCATACAATACCTCTACCGAGAGGATTTAGACTTTTGCAGGTGATGAATTGCATGACATGCCTGAGTTTCTAATTCAGTTCAAGATGTCAAGTGAACACTCCTGCTTCCTTCAAAGATCTCCTGCTAGTTGTTGAGAACTAAGAATCCTCCTCTTGGTGTCTCATACACAAAAGTTCCTCACCCTCCAAAGCTTTTGTTGAGGGAGAGTATATGGTTAAGTCTGAAGAATTTCTGATGCTTCTCCTCCACTTCTGATGTTGAGATAAAGCTGTTGATATTGCTACCTGTGCAATCCACAGTGTATGCACATGGGTGCATTTTCAAGTCTTAAAAAAAAGACTAGAAGATCAAGCTGATGAAACATCCATCAAGTGCCAAACCAAAGTCTTTATGTGCCAAAACAAAGTCCTTTTCTCAATGCCTTTTTATGAAGCTTCTAAGAAGATACTACCAAAAAGGGGGAGAAGACTGCACTTCAAGACTGCACGTCAATCAACATCCAAGGTTTTGATAATCATGAGATTTTGGCAGCATCATCTTAGGGGGAGTATTGTTGGACTATTTGAAGATGATACTTACCAAAACCTAAGTGCCAAATCTCATGATGATTATCAAAACCGACACGATGAAGATATGCTAAAGATATGATCAAAACGAAGAAAATTGACCAAAGTCAAACTTGGTCAAACTTGGTCAACCGTGGTCAAAGTCAACAGTCAACATCAGCGGTCGTCCTGAATGACATCAGCACCCGGTAGTCACGCATCAGCGATAGAGAATTTATCAGACTTAGAACTATATTTGTGTAATCATTTGTGCTTAAATGTAATTTTTTCTTACTTTTGTAAAGAGTATAAATGACTAAGTGTAGTCATTTATACTCTAACATTAGAACAATCACCAACAATCCATAGCATTCACTAGAGAAATCAAGGTTGAGTGTGTGTGAGAGAGAAACCTGTTGCAAACTTCCTTGTAATCTCCTTGCTAACATACATATGAATGAATGAAATATTTATGATTATGTGTTCTTGAATTGTTCATCATTCATTCATCATCATACACTGAATCTTGTATAGATCTTCACTTGAAATTATCAACAGGTCTGTGAGATTCCGCATCACAGATCTGATAAATGGCAACAATACGATTGCAATATTTGATCCACCAGCAGAATCAATGAATTTTAACAGATGCCATGCTGCGAGGTACGTGATGTGTATGCCATTGAGTATACAGTAAGGGATAACTAACGAGTAACTAACAAACTGTGTGGTTATAGTCTAGTGTGTATGCAACCTAGATTCTTATAACCAATGGTTCTGATACCAATCTGTCACACCCTTAATTTCCACATGTGGGGTTTTACTGCGAGGCGTGTGAACAAACCAGGATCTCAGTCATTAGTTACTCAGAACGACTCTATATGCAACAATTCAACAAATCAGAGTTTAAAACTTTAAAATATTTGTGGAAGCGTTTTGTGAATAACCCAAACACAAGGTACTAAAGGTAAACTGCGCAAAACACGCGCCCAAACCAAAATACGTAAGTAAATGCTAAATTAAAAGTAAACAATGTTTGAACAAAGCATGCTTGACACGTGCGTGCTCCAATGGGCAGCTGCTAGAAACGACCTGAGAAAAGCATACTAAAAGTGTCAACACAATGGTTGGTGAGTTCAAGAGTTTGTAATCATCATAAACAGTAGTATTAGTAAAAATATAAACAAGTGCATTGAAATAGATAGCTAGTCTAATTTCATTAGTAAAGAACAATAATGATTTCGCGATCGAAGCTGACTATGTTTGTTTGTTTGCCTCCCGCCACGACATACCAGGTCGTGACGCTTTTAGTAGTTTAAGACAATATTGCACCCGTTGACTTCCGGTCACACGGGTGGAGCTTGTCAGACCCAGTAGTACTACCCAAAATTTCCCGCTAGATTCCTTAATTAACGATCCGAAAGTGTGAGGACTTTCCATGGTGTCTTACCATGTCACGACCCACCGGGCGGGGTCCGGCCGTGACTAACTAATATCAACATAATGCAGCGGAAGGGTAAACGTAATCCATTAAATTGTCATACAATCATCCACATTAATTAATTCTAAAGCTCGTCAAGTGTTTTCTAATCCTGATTACATCAATATGATTTAATTGTCCCAAATGATATTATCTAGAAATAGGGTGGTGGCTAATCTCCAAATATCCAATTTAGTCAACTCCTAGCCATGATCACTCGGCCATTTCATTCTTCTCCTGAAATACACACCCAAAAATACGTCAACATAATATTTGTGAGCTCATGAGTTTACAACACAAGTCTCAACATATTTCATAAAATAAGTTAACAATATTCATGATGCATAAGAGAAAGTATCACAATCAAACCTGGACCCTGGTGACCCTCCCGAGTGCTAAAACATCCCTCAACCCATACCCCTTATTGTTATGGGCTCGAATGTGCCCTGCTAAGAACATATTATTCTGTAATAATTTGTGACACAATGATTTTTGAATCTCAATGGGGGGTTTCCCTGTCCATAGGGCCCATAGTGTGCGAGGGATTCCCAAATAGTACTATTCACAAATCACACGGCTCCCACTGGAGTTAATGATTGTGCTCACGTTTGGGGAAAAGAACAGGTAGTGTTGCACCATATAACATAAAAACCAGCGAGTATGTATTTCACCCCAAAAGTTATGAAGTAAAAAGGGGGTCATGAAACTCACCTTAGCTTGACCTTAGCTTGAGCGTTCGTGGTTAAGGGAGCTACCGGCTGGCAAAGTTCCTAAGTTCATTTTTTTACAGATGTTAGTTCCATTTCAATCAGTTGGGTAGGCCTAACCTCTCTAGATCAGGTTTAACTTACACGACTAAGCGGTTTTCATTACATATGTGTAATTTGGTTCGTCCTTTGGAATTTGAAGTTTTTGGTTTGAAAATTGGGTATGTTTGAGTTATTAAATATGAATATCAGATTATACATTTTTCCAAAACTGTGATTGATCCCAAAACAGTAAGGTTTTAGTTGTTGTCATGTTGGTCCCTCAACTTTGTTATATTGACGGTTTTTAACCCTTATGTTTGAAATTTGGCACTTGAGTTGTTTATTATGTGTTTTATGGTTTCAAGTGGGGTAAGATGCTGTAGTAAGTTAGTTTTTATGCTATTTAAGTCTTCGTAACTCTTTTTACCCTTTTTCTTGCTAGTGTGGTGTTAGATTTCCTTAGATTAGCGTTATTTTTGTATTAATTCCTAAAAAATCATATAATTGAAAATATTTGGTTTGTAGTTTGATTTTATCATCATTAGGCCAACAGCTACTATATTTTTGAGTCTTAGGTCATTTTATGTCGGTTTTGGTATTCTAACGTTCGGGTTCGGTTTTTCACGGGTTCCAAGGTTCGGTTCATCATTAGGCCAACAGCTACTGTATTTATAAAAACCGTTCTTTTTGTAGATTTTACATTCTTTGGTTACTGGAATATATGGTAACTTATGTGTTTAAGATGTTGGGGGTGACATAGGGTTGTTTGTGTCACTAACAAGACGATACGTAAAATACCGTGAATTTTCGGGTAGTGACGGTTACCTTGTGAGGTGGACGTAGTGAAAGCGGGGCTATCAGGAAGCTTCTGATGGGTGGGAGAAGGCTGTTAGATATGGCAGACTAGTTTGGGTTGCAGAATTAATGGAAATGGAGATGTGAGAAAGAAGATATGTGAGTGAGTTTGTAAGTTCAAAGGGATGTTTACCTTAATGTGTTGGAGCTTGATGCAGGCTGGCTTCGAGAGGGCTGGTGTCAACTACTAAAAGAGCACAAGAGAGTGAGAAACAAAGAAGTGTTTTGTAGAGAAAGTTTGCTATTTATAGTGGGGGTGGTGGTTTTGATGAGGTTCGGCCGAGGTGTTGGGAAGGGGGTTCGGGTCCCACTTCTTAATTGCAGGATTTTCTTGGTTAAGGGGAGATTTTGGTTAGTGGGATAAGTTAGCATGGGTTAAGAAGCTAAGCCATGCATTGGGTGGTTTGGGTGGTGATTAGACAAGTCAACTTCCTTCTAGAATATATTTCATACGGGTGCATGCATTTTAAAATTTAAGGATTTCCTTTATTATTTATTATTCACTGCATCTTTGTTTTTAAATTTATATGTGAAAGTATTATTTTGGTTTGTATTATTATTACTGTCATTATAACAGCTTGTGAAGGATTTAATATTTTTGGTTTGTGATTTAATAATTTAAAAGTATTTAATTTCTATATTTAAAGTTTCAAAATAATTCCAAGTGTTATAATGTATATCATTTGAAATTTTGGAAGATTTGAATTTGGCTATGGAAGTTCTAAGTCTTGGCTTCGGAAGATTGGGTTTTGGCTTCGGAAGATTGAAATGTGGCTGCACAGTGCTCATGCACCTGCTTGATCCTTAGTTCTTTCGAAGGTGAAATGTGGCCACACAATGCTCATGCGCCTGTACAATGCTCATGCGCCTGTACAATGCTCATGCGCTTGTACAGTGCTCATGCGCCTGTGGAGTAAACAAATGCGGATGAAGTGTCAATAAATGTGGATGAAGAGTTTACAAATGTGGATGAAGAATTAACAAATGCGGATGAAGAGTTTACAAATGCGGATGAAGAATTAACAAATGCAGATGAAGAGTTTGTAAATACGGATGAAGAATTAACAAATGCGGATGACTTAAAGTCTTAGGATTATTTTTGTTGTTTTTGTTTATTAGATTTAAGTGTTACAATGTTTCACTAGGACATTGAGCCTAAGGTCCACTAGTGTTGGTAGCTCACGAACAATTTCATCACATGGCCCATTGGCCCATTAAGGTCTTGTATGTCAAGCCCACTGATCGCTATGGCCAAATGACCAATTCAATGTTTAAATGGCCTAAGCCCATTAGGGTTTATGTGTATATCCATGTCCTGGAGTTTGATCTTGTTGGACCCATCATATGGGCTTCAGTTGATCATTGAGTGGCCTATTATGGTTTCTAAAAAAAAATTTCTGGGCCCAAAAATCAGGGTTGTCACATCCTCCATTACTTATAGAAATTTCGTCCTCGAAATTTGCTTATGTCTAGTTTATCAAACTTTATTCTAATTCTAAGGATGCAATAGGGTTGGTCAATCATCATGGTTCACACAATGCAATGTTTCAGTTACTAAAATAGGTGTATATATATATATATATATACATATTAAGTCAGTTTAGTGTGATGCCGGGATGGGGGTTTTACCGACTCTTTGTTGTATTCCATTGCTAGGGTTTTCAGGTTTTAAAAGCTGCGGGTACTTTTTAATTTCACTTTCTGTTTCCCAGGTGAACTCAGGACCTCGTCGTGAGTTCCATTTGACCTTCATAATTAGAATCTTACTTCGTCAAAGTTTCTTTTCATGTCGTTCCATTATTTCGAGTGGTTCTTCCATGAATTGGAGCTTGTCGTTAATTTGCACTTTCATGTATGGTACTATCAGGTTTTCATCGGATAGGCACTTCTTGAGATTTGAGATGTGGAACGTGTCATGTATCCCGCTTAATTTCTCAGGTAATTCTAACTTGTAGGCAACGGGTCCGATTCTCTCAAGAATCTTGAAGGGTCCAATCTACCTCGGGCTCAATTTTCCACGCTTCCCAAATCTGATTAACCCTTTCCATGGTGACACCTTCAGCATCACCCAGTCTCTTACTTGAAATTCTAAGGGTTTTCGCCTGTTATCAGCATAACTCTTTTGTCGATCTTTCGCTGCATCTATACGTTCTCGTATTTGGTGAATCTTATCGGTTGTTTCTTGCACTATTTCTGGACCGGTTAGCTGGCTTTCTCCTACCTCAGCCCAACAAATCAGTGACCTACACTTATGTCCATAAAGTGCTTCAAAGGGTGCAGCTCCTATGCTGGTGTGGTAGCTTTTATTATAGGAAAATTCAGCTAGTGGGAGGTGGGTGTCCCAATTTCTACCAAAATCAAACACGCAAGCCCTCAACATGTCTTCAAGGGTCTGGATTGTCCTTTCGCTTTGACCATTAGTTTGAGGGTGTAGGCTGTGCTTAAGTCGATGCGTGTTCCTAGTGCCCATTGAAATGCTTGCCAGAATCGAGAGGTAAATCGACTATCTCGGCCCGAGATAATTGACAAGGGTATTCCGTGTCGGGACACTATTTCATTGACATATATCTTAGCCAGCCTTTCCATTTCGTAGTTTTCTAGAATTGCCAGGAAGTGTGCCGACTTGGTCAGTCGGTCCACTATTACCCATATGGCATCGTGCCCTCTCAGGGTTCGAGGAAGTTTTATGACCAAATCCATTGTGATTCTTTTCGATGGCTTTTGGTATTCTGCCTTTACCTTGGCACATGTCAAGCATTTTCCCACATAGGCGGCTATTTCTCTTTTCATACCAGTCCACCAATAGTTTATTCTCATGTCCTTATACATCTTGTCATTTCCAGGGTGAATGGAATACTTTGACTTATGGGCTTCATCAAATATAGTTTCTCTTAGACCTCCTAGCATCGGGATCGACGCCCTTCCATTCAACCTCATTATTCCATCTTCTGAGATGCTTAGTTGTTCCTTCATCCCCTTTAATACTTCTTTTTCATAATTTTCCTCATTCATAGCCTCTTTTTGGTTTCTTTGTATTTGGTCTTTCAAATTGATTTGTGCCTTCATTCGTAAGGCACGAACCTTAAGCGGTTTAGCCCTTTCCTTTCTACTTAAGGCATCGGCTACCACGTTTGCCTTTCCAGGATGGTATCGGATTTCACAATCATAGTCGTTTAGTAATTCCACCCATCTTCTTTGTCGCATGTTTAACATCTTTGATTAAAAATGTGTTGTAGGCTTTTGTGATCGGTGAAGACCACGCACTTCGTGCCATACAGGTAGTGCCTCCAAATTTTTAGCGCAAATACTACAGCTCCTAATTCCAAGTCGTGTGTGGTGTAGTTTTGCTCATGCACCTTTAATTGTCATGAAGCATATGCTATCACCTTTCCTCTTTGTATCAGGACACATCCTAAACCGTGGTGTGAGGCATCACAATATACTGTGAAATCGTCGTTCCCCTCGGGTAGGGAGAGGATCGGTGCACTACATAGTTTTTTCTTTAGGGTGTTAAAGGTTTCTTGTTGCTTTGATTCCCATTTGAATTTAGTGCTTTTCTGGGTTAGGTACGTCAATGGCTTGGCAATTCTTGAGAAGTTTTCTATGAATCTTCTGTAGTAACCGGCCAACCCTAGAAATTGTCGTACCTTAGTAGGGGTCTTAGGTGGCTCCCACCTCTTAATGGCCTCAATCTTGGAGGGATCAACTTGAATTCCTTTCTCGCTTACTATATGACCCAGAAACTGCACTTCTCGCATCCAGAACTCACACTTTGAGAACTTGGCATATAGCCGCTCAGTTCACAGTAATTCTAAAATCAACCTTAAATGTTGTTGGTGTTCCACCTCGGTTTTGGAGTATATTAGTATATCGTCTATAAATACTATCATGAATTTGTCCAAGTATGGCTTGCACACCCTATTCATGAGGTCCATGAATACTGCCGGTGCGTTGGTTAAACCAAAAGGCATCACTAAGAATTCATAGTGCCCGTACCTAGTTCTAAATGCGGTTTCTGGTACGTCATCCTCCATGATTCGTAACTGGTGATACCCTGACCTCAGGTCTATCTTGGAGTAGTATCGTGATCCTTGGATCTGATCAAACAAGTCATCAATCCTCGAAAGTGGGTATTGATTTTTTATTGTGACTTTGTTTAGTTCTCGATAGTCAATGCACATTCTTAGGGTTCCATCTTTCTTTTTGACAAATAGGACTGGAGCTCCCCATGGTGAGAAGCTTGGCCTAATGAACCCTTTGTCCATAAGTTCTTGCAGTTGCATCATCAACTCTTGCATCTCCGATAGGGCTAGTCTATAGGGTGATTTGGCTACCGGTGCGGCTCTCGGTATCAGGTCGATGCGAAATTCAACCTGCCTATGTGGAGGGAGTCCTGGTAATTCATCGGGAAATACGTCCACGAACTCCAACACTATAGGGACATCCTTGAGCCGTTTTTTCCTCTTCAGTGGTCATTACATAGGCCAGGTATGCAATGCATCCTTTCCTCAGGCACTAATTGGCCTTTATGCACGAAATTATGTTCATGTCTCGTCTTGGTCTCTCACCATATATCACGAGAATATCTCCTTTAGGTAGGGGAATTTTTACTAGTTTCTTGTCACATATAATTTCAGCCTCATTTTTTGCCAGCCAATCCATTCCCACTACTATGTCAAATCCACCTAGTTCTACTGGTATTAAGTCTATAGGGAATTCATGCTTGTCTAGTTCTATCATGCACCCAACGATTGTCTCATCAGCTTTAACTAACCTTCCGTTAGCTAGTTCTACGGTATATGTGTCGGCTAGCCTAGAGGATCTTATTTCAATTCTTGGTCTAAAGCTTGTAGAAATAAAGCTTCTATTGGCCCCGGTGTCAAATAGTACATAAGCATAATGATTGTTTACTAGGAACGTACCAGTCATAACTTTGGGCTCCTCCCTGGCAACTTCTGCATTCATCACGAATGATCTCCCCTTGGGGCGTCCTACCGCTGGTTTCTTGGCCTTTAGCTTGGGTCAATCAGGGCGGATATGCCCAGTTTCACCACACTCGTGGCATCTCACAGGCCCTATGGTTTCAGACTTTCATTCCCTTGCAAAATGACCTGGTTTGTTGCACTTGTAGCACACGACGGTCTTGCCTTCTTTGACCTGTGGTTTAACCGCCATCCTCGCCTTACACATCCCTAGGTGATGGCGTCCGCATTTTCCACAAAACGGCTGCTTTCCTAAATAGGGTTTCATCCCTTCCTGTTGTCAGTTTGCCATATTTCCTTCACTTGAACTTCCACTCATGGAGCAGAAATTCTCCTATTTTCGTTTTACTCCCGCATTCTCTACACCTTTCACTCCCTCACATCTTACGACCTCATCGTTTAATGTTGCTGAAATCTCCACCGTGTCCTGAAACGTCCTCGGCTTTGCTGCCTTCACCATTCCCTTGATCTTTGGGGTTAAACCCCACACATACCTACCAATCTTCTTAGATTCAGGAGTCACCAAATGCGGTACAAGCAGTGACAGCTCATTAAATCGGTTGGTGTATTCCAAGTGTGCCGTGCCCTTCATCTCTAGACCTAAAAATTCAGCCTCCATCTTTTCAATTTCATTAGTTGGATAGTAACGTTCCACCATCAAGCTTTTAAACTCTTCCCATCTTATCTGGTTAGCGTTTCTCCCTTGGGTTTGCAACAGTGTGTTCCACCAATTCATCGCTCCATTCTTGAGGGAGTGTGTGGCAAACCTTACCTTGTTTACCTCAGCACAGTCGCTTATATCCAGTACTGCTTCCATTTCCTCTAGCAATCTTATCGTTCCTGTCATGCCTTCATTTCCATATTAGTCCCTTGGTTTGCAGGCCATGAATGCTTTGTAATTACAACCAGTTCGTATACGGGCTTCTTCCCGTTCCTCCTCATTGTTGTTTCCATCTTCGTTTTCTTCCCCCTCACGGGTTACCTCACGGTTTTGCTTGGCGTTCACATGGGCAGTTATAGTGGGCAGAGCGTTAACAATGGCTTCGGCTATTAGTTGCTGCAATCTAGTTTCTTGGTCGGTGTTACGGTTGGTGTTGGGGCCATCATTGGTGTGGTGAGTGTCATTAGTGTTTTCATTGGTGGTTTCATCAGGTCGGTTGGTACGAGCTCTTGATCGGGTGGTGACACCACCCCTAGCATTTGGAGCACGTCCTTGTACTCTTCCCCTCAGCATGGCTAAAATAAACATTGCATAGGGTTTTAAACTCAAGGGTTTTATAGCTAATAGTTATCATAGTTTCACAACCAATCATATCATCACATTATACAAGAAAAGAAGTCCAAAATATCCCATCAAGTAACCATCAATAATCTTAACCATAGCAAAGTTGTTACGATTACAAAATTTAGTTCAAAATACAACCAGGTGTGACATGAGTGAACATTCACCCATGCCCTACAGAATACATAGTTTATTCGAAATTCGAATAGTGCATAATAAAATAATAAATGACATGTCAATAACGGCGGCGGCGGTGACGAGTCCATGGGTTGAGCACACACTTATGGGCGGCTCGGTAAAGCTTCCTCCTTATTTTTGCCAGTAAGGACACCGCCTCGTCCCTCTCTTCCTTCAGGGTGTCGTAGTGTTGGTGTCATCGCCATACCTCGTCCATGGTGGGGTCTCCAATCAACGGTCCCAAGTGGTACTGGGACGGATCAGCAAACATCTGGTGAGACGCACTGGAATAGCGTGCCGACTCGTCATAGGGGTCTGCGTAGTATCTTGACGGAGCCAAATGGAAGCTATGACGCGCTATGGCATCATGCTCATAGGGTCCAACCGGATGCTGTGAAACTGGTACTGGTGGCAATGGTGGTACGGCCAGTTGTGGCGGCACCCCAGTCAGTCCTGTAACCAAGTTACCCCATTCCTCCTGGAATGTGGGGACGTGTCGGACGGACATTCGTGCGGTTTGCCTCGTACTTGGTGCCACGTCATTGATGGAAATGATCTACCCAAAATACATATTGAATTGATGTGGCTAGTATGTCATGATCTAAGTCGGGTCATACCCAATAACGAGCTAGACAAACACCAAATATATTTGTTTTATGATATGATCATATAAATAAATATTAACACTTAGAATATTTGGAAATTGGGTTTCCAAACATTTACACTTGTGTTGTATATAAATTATATGGATAATTTATTTCAAAGAGAGAGGAATATTAATTCATCCGCATTCGTTTTACACTGCCGCATTTGATGTGGTTGAACAAATGCGGATTATGTTTACTCATCCGCATTTACAAATGCGGGTGAACAAACCCTCTTCGCATTTGTTTTGGAACAAATGCGGATGAGCATTTCTGGAAATGCTGATGGAAACATACATCCGCATTAACTAATGCGGATGACCATTTGCAGATGCGGACGAATTACTTCACCCGTATTTACAAATGCGGGAGAACTACTTCATCCGCATTAACTAATGCGGATGTTGTTCTGAGAAATGCGGATGGGTTAAGGGGCTGGGCCCCACCCACTTTTCTCTCTCTTGAACTTTATGTTTCCAAGGACATGCAATATAAGATGGCTTGCAGATCTCTCTCTAAAACATACGACTGGAGAACACAAAAGTGTAAGAACCCCTTTTTCTCTCGATCGGTCTAGAGAAACAAAAAAGGGAGTTGTATAAGTGAAAATCCTAGCAACCGGTGTTCTTGTTGGTGGCTCGTGGGTAGACCAGCTTGAGGCTTCTTGCTTTACGAGCTGCCATCCTCGTTCACCTCCTACCGACCTCATTGTTGAGGGTAGTTCTTCGTACCTTCTATAATTGTTTGTAAGCATGATTTCATATATTGATCCATATGGGTTTTTGACTGATTTTATATAAAAATGTTTTATATATAAATTAGCTCACTGTAACAATTTTAATATATATTCCGTTGCGTTCTTCTATTTTATAAGGATAAAATAGATCTGTTTAACTTGTGAAAACCCTTCGGTCTTCATCCTCATCAGGTCGTAAGGAACTTACCCAGATGGTCATCGACGATGCAGACGTGTCTTCTGATGGTTCGGACTCCTCCATTTCCCAATCCTGGCTAGGATCAGGCATCATGTGCTCATAGGGGGCCCTTGGGTACCAACTAGGGTCCCCATACTGTTGCCCAAGAGGGGCATACTCCCTAATCTCATGCGACATGGGGCGTCTCGAAGGTTCGGCACCCACATCAGGTATGAACGTGGGTGGTGGGATAGTGGTCTGGTAATAGTTCGGGGGTGGGACATCAGGCGAATCACTGATGTAGATAGTCTTTCCTCGATTCTGGTTTCCTGCCATCTAATGAGCAAGCCAAGTAATATACAAAGTGAATAGTACATATATATATATATATCAAAAATAAAAAATTAGCGCAAGACTTATACAAAATTTAAATGAATGTGTGCACATGTTAGGAACTACCCTCGGATCATAGCTTAGGGGCATCTATTTCTTAGTTCCCTTAATTCCCTAATGTGTGGTTAAAGCCTAGGTATCTTATAGGTAAGATCCTAATTCGCTATAACCATTGGCTCTGATACCAATCTGTCACGACCCACTGGGCGGGGTCCGACCGTGACTAACTAATATCAACACAATGCAAGGGAAGGGTAAACGTAATCCATTAAATTGTCATACAGTCATCCATATTAATTAATTCTAAAGCTCATCAAGTGTTTTCTAATCCCAATTACATCAATATGATTTAATTGTCCCAAATGATATTATCTAGAAATAGGGTGGTGGCTAATCTCCAAATATCCAGTTTAGTCAACACCTAGCCATGATCACTAGGCCATTTCATTCTTCTCCTGAAATACACACCAAAAAATACGTCAACATAATGTTGGTGAGCTCATAAGTTTATGACACAAGTCTCAACATATTTCACAAAATAATTTAACAATATTCATGATGCACGAAAGTATCACAATCAAACCTGAACCCAGGTGTTCCTCCCGAATGCTAAAACATCCCTTAACCCATACCCCTTATTGTTATGGGCTCGAATGTGCCCTGCTAAGAACATATAATTCTGGAATAATTTGTGACACAATAATCTTTGAATCTCAATGGGGGGTTTTCCTGTCCATAGGGCCCATTGTGTGCGGGGGATTCCCAAATAGTACTATCCACAAATCACGTGGCTCCCACTGGAGTTAATGATTGTGCTCATGTTCGGGGACAAGAGCAGGTAGTGTTGCACCATAATAACATAAAAACCAGCGAGTATGTATTTCACCCCAAAAGTTATGAAGTAAAAAGGGGGTCATGAAACTCACCTTAGCTTGACCTTAGCGTGAGCGTTCGTGGTTAAGAGAGCTACCGGCTGGCAAGGTTCCTAAGTTCATTTTTTTAAAGATGTTAGTTTCGTTTCAATCAGTTGGGTAGGCCTAACTTCTCTAGATCAGGTTTAACTTACTCGACTAAGCGGTTTTCATTACATATGTGTAATTTGGTTCGTCCTTTGGAATTTGAAGTTTTTGTGTTGAAAATTGGGTATGTTTTAGTTATTAAATATGAATATCAAATTATACATTTTTCCAGAACTATGATTTGATCCCAAAACAGTAAGGTTTTAGTTGTTGTCATGTTTGGTCCCTCAACTTTGTTATATTAACTGTTCTTAACCCTTATGTTTGGAATTTGGCACTTGAGTTGTTTATTATGTGTTTTATGGTTTCAAGTGGGGTAAGATACTATAGTAAGTTATTTTATATGCTATTTAAGTCTTCGTAACTCCTTTTTCCCTTTTTCTTGCTAGTGCGGTGTTAGATTTCCTTAGATTAGCGTTATTTTTGTATTAATTCCTAGAAAATCCTATAATTGAAAATATTTGGTTTGTAGTTTGATTTTATCATCATTAGGCCAAATACCGTATTTTTGAGTCTTAGGTCGTTTTATGTCGGTTTTGGTATTCTAAAGTTCGGGTTCAGTTTTTAACGGGTTCCTAGGTTCGGTTTAGCTTCTGGTCCAATTTAGATTTATAATATTCTAAAATACTTAGAGTATGTTCTTGAATCTGAAAGTTTCGGGTTCCTAACTTTGAATTATGTTTTTACGAATTTTTATTATTTTAACATGAATAACTTCTATATTTTTGTTTGCTAAGCAACTAGCGCTATAGGTCATGAAATTGAATTTCTAAGTATTATTTATCATTATAAACCTGTTGAAATTTTATAAATTTGTAATTTATGTATGGTTGGTAATTTCGTTACATTAGCTGGTTAGTTTCGTTAAGTGTTCGTTAAGTCTCGGTTTTGGGTTTCTATGTGTTTTAATCTGATTTTTCCTTCTTCACCTACTTTTATAACATAAAAAACACCTATGTGAACCCATATTTCTAGTAAGTTATGTTGATCACATTCTTTTTATATTTTTAAGAAATCCGAATTTTCGTGTATGTTAGATTTATAAAAGCCGTTCTTTTTGTAGATTTTATATTCTTTGGTTACTGAAATATATGGTAACTTATGTGTTTAAGATGTTGGGGGTGACACAGGGTTGTTTGTGTCACTAACAAGACGATACGTAAAATACCGTGAATTTTCGGGCAGTGACGGTTACCTTGTGAGGTGGACGTAGTGAAAGCGGGGCTATCAGGAAGCTTCTGATGGGTGGGAGAAGGGTGTTAGATATGGCAAATTAGTTCGGGTTGCAGAATTAATGGAAATGGAGATGTGAGAAAGAAGATATGTGAGTGAGTTTGTAAGTTCAAATGGATGTTTACCTTAATGTGTTGGAGCTTGATGCAGGCTGGCTTCGAGAGGGCTGGTGTCAACTACTAAAAGAGCGCAAGAGAGTGATAAACAAAGAAGTGTTTTGTAGAGAAAGTTTGCTATTTATAGTGGGGGTGGTGGTTTTGATGAGGTTTGGCCGAGGTGTTGGGAAGGGGTTTGGGTCCCCCTTCTTAATTACAGGATTTTCTTGGTTTGGTTAGTGGGATAAGTTAGCATGGGTTAAGAAGCTAAGCCATGCATTGGGTGGTTTGGGTGGTGATTAGACAAGTCAAATTCCTTCTAGAATATATTTCATACGGGTGCATGCATTTTATAATTTGTGGATTTCTTTATTATTTATTATTCACTGCATGTTTGTGTTTAAATTTATATGTGAAAGTATTATGTTGGTTTGTATTATTATTACTGTCATTATAATAGCTTGTGAAGGATTTAATATTTTTGGATTGTGATTTAATAATTTAAAAGTATTTAATTTCTATATTTAAAGTTTCAGAATAATTCCAAGTGTTATAATGTATATCCTTTGAAATTTTGGAAGATTTGAATTTTCCTACGGAAGTTCTAAGTCTTGGCTTCGGAAGATTGGGTTTTGGCTTTGGAAGATTGAAATGCGACTACACAGTGCTCATGCGCTTGTACAGTGCTCATACGCCTGCTTGATCCTTAGTTCTTCCGAAGGTGAAATGTGGCCACATAATGCTCATGCGCCTGTACAGTGCTCATGCACCTGTACAGTGCTCATGCGCCTGGGGAGTAAACAAATGCGAATGAAGTGTCAACAAATGCGGATGAAGAGTTTACAAATGCGGATGAAGAATTAACAAATGCGAATGAAGAGTTTACAAATACGGATGAAGAATTAACAAATGTGGATGACTTAAAGTCTTAGGATTATTTTTGTTGTTTTTCTTTATTAGATTTAAGTGGCATAATGTTTCACTAGGACATTGGACCTAAGGCCCACTAGTGTTGGTAGCTCACGAACAATTTCATCACATGGCCCATTGTCCCATTAAGGTCTTGTATGTCAAGCCCACTTATCGCTATGGCCAAATGACCAATTCAAAGTTTGATGGGCCTAAGCCCATTAGGGTTTGTGTGTATATCCATGTCCAGGAGTTTGATCTTGTTGGGCCCATCACATGGGCTTCGGTTGATCATTGAGTGGCCCATTATGGTTTCTAAAACAAAATTTTCTGGGCCCAAAAATCAGGGTTGTCACATACCAAACACATGTTATAACAGTAAAGCGTTTTAAAACAAAGTATGGTTTCTCCCCCAAAAAGAGAAGTAAGTAAAAGTGGGGCATTGAACTCACTTGGTGTGCAATGAATAATAACAAAAAGCTAACGAGGAGTGGAAAAGACAACCCTTCAAAGGCTACCTAGAATACACAAGTATATAAGTACATGTACATAGAAAGCTTAACACCCTAAGTGCTCAACAAACACATTGACCCAATGTTTTGGAAAACAATACCCATTTGACCTAGTTGACCCTTTTGTCCCATTGGTGACATGTCAAGTTAAATTCTTGTTTGATCAAGTATAGCAACCAATAAAATATCATGCCATCATAGACTACTATGCAAGGTATTCTCATAAGCCACATTGTAACACCTATGCCTTATCATGCTTTTCATGCTAACCCAGGTTATCATACAACGCACGCAATCCAATTCATCATACAACATAGGTTCACAGTTAGATTACTCTACAATACACATTGGGTTTAGTCACTCACAACATGCCATGTGAAGCCACTCACGGCTACACACCCTAAACCCTGCCAATCCTACAAAGTAGGGGCCTCAGATTCGCACACGTGTATGATACACATAATCAATATCCCACATGTAATTCATACAACCAAGACATCAGTATTATAATAATCAACAACTACAACTCATCATGACATATAACATGTACACTTGCACATTTTCCAAGAAAACCAAAATTTTCCAAATAGTTCATCAATCACCCAATTGACCTAGTCAACACAATCTACCACCTTAGACATCACCAACAAGCATTCTAACATGATTCTAACATCATAAACATGCTAGTTAACAATATCCAATGATGTACATAAATAAAGTTTCCCTTTAGGGAAAGTAACACCCAAAATCCATCTAACATCCAATTCATTCTTAAATTCACCAACTTCATGCCTAATCAAGTTCATAACAATCATCTAGACATAACAAGCATCATCAATTCATCATAATTCCAAACTTCATAAGCAAAAGTTTCTACTTATAGCAAGGTATGAACTATATGATCAAACCATGGAATTCTTGCATAATCTACATAGGATAACACTCATATAACATAACTAACATCATATCATCATCAAACAATCATCAATTTCGACATTCATCATGATTTGCAAACTAGGGTTCTTCAAGAATCAAAAACCATGAAAAACTTGTCAAAATCTAACCTTTAAGTGTGTAAAGATGATGATTAACACTTGTAAACACTTGTAACACTTGAATCCCAATCAAAATCGACTTGTTTATGCTTGTTCTTGATCAAAATCGCAAAGGGTAGGGGGAGGGGATGTTTGGCCATGACAAGGGGGGTTTGGGGGGCTAGGGTTTTGATTTTGTTAAGTTTAAGATTTGTAGTTTTTACAAATTAATCCCTCCTTGGTCACATTTTATAAAAAAATAATCTTTTTAACATTTTAAACAACTTTAACTACAGAATACAAGTATTATTAATCCACAATAATAATCATGTATACTTTCCACTAATCATAAACACATGAAATAAAAATAACACGTTGTCACGTTACAAGGTAAAATTCACAAATCACATAATTAAAAATTAATAATCAACATTATTAATCAATTTATTATTTAGTAACCATTGTTAATTATTATTAAGTCACCAACATTCAACGACAACTAGTGTGTGCTCACGACACATGTATGCAAGACCTAACGGAACTAACGGAGTTTGGTAACGGAAAATTACCGGATGTCACACAATGATACTTATTTTTAAGATATGAACAATTTGTCTTTTTTGGTGAATTCATCCTAATTGTTGTCCAAAGCTTTGGAGAGTGATCCCATGTTATGCTTGTATCGTCTAGGACATGTCAATCTTAAAACAATGAACAAACTTGTTTGAGGGAATCACGTTGTTGGCTTACCATAGAAAGAATTTCATCTTGATGAATATTGTTTATCATGTTCAAACGCATAAACCCATTGCTCATAACTCAGTTGACTCTATTTTACAACTCTAACTCGTGGATCTTTATACGCATGTGAATATTTTAAGTTTGGGTCGTCGTTCTTATTGTTTAGTTGTTACTGATGACTTTCATAGATTCACATAGGTTTTAATTTTAGCACCAAGGATTAAACTCCTCACTTGCTTATCAAGTTTATGACTCTTATGGAAAATCAAGCTGATCTAAAGATAAAATGCATCCAAAGTGATAATGGCACTGAATTTTGGAGTAGAGTGTTAAATGAATTATATGATTCTAAAGGAATAGGTAGAAGGTATAGTGTAGCTGGTACACCTCAATAATATGTAGTTGCTGAAAGACGAACTAGAAGCTTGATTAAAGCTTCTCAAACAATGCTCTCTGCTGCCAAATTACCTTTATTCTTTTGGGCAGAAGTAGTGAATACTACATGTTATGTTCAGAATTGTATCTCAATCAACAAAAAACAAAAAAAAATGACTCCTTATGAGATATTCTTTATACATAAAACCAAAGTTAAATATTTTAAAACCTTTGGTTGTTGTTGCATCTTGCTATGTATTACCGATTCTAAATCTATATTGTATGAAAAGGCAGATGAATGTTACTTCGTCGGCTATTGAAATGAAAAGGTGGCTTATAGGGTTTATAATAGAAGAACAAAATAAATCATTAAGTCATTTAATATTAATTGGCAAACAGATGCAGGTGTAGCCTACACTTGGGTATATGACTATGAATCTTTGTTAAGAAATTTTAATCATTCTTCTTGTTTCATTAAAGGTACCAGTTCACTAAAAACTAATTTGCAAGACATCATCTCCAAGATAGACGAGTCTTCCTTCATTATCTCATTTCAACTATTCTAGAAAGATTTCTTCAAGTAATAGTATTATTGTTCAAGATTAACTAAATTAGAATCTGTTCCAATTCATGAAACAGTTTAATTACATAATTTTGATCTTATTATTGAGTCTAAACAAGTTCTTCCAGCTCTAGATAATCTGACTCAACCATCTAAAACATTTGAATCTTCTACACAAGACTTTCCAAATAAGCCAATTCAAGTTCCCTATGAAAAATCTCAATATGGAACAACATCATCTAAAGCACCTATTTCAGATGATCATTTAGAGGAAACAATTGTGTATCAATCTAAAGGTAGAGATGGTGTTGTAGATAATATTTGTTGTATCTTAAATCTTGAAGATGTTATATTTGAAGAAGACATTCCTTACTTATAATTCATAATTATCATCCAACTGATGTAATCATTTGTCCATTATCTGATGGAATACGTACTAGAAGTCAATCAAGGGCAATTAATACATGTTTATATGCTTGTTTTATTTCTCAAACTGTCCCAAAGAATGTAGAAATGATATTAAAAGAAAACAATTGGATTGAAGCATTACAAGATTAGTTGATGCAGTTTAAGAAATTGAATGTATGATATCTTGTTGATCTACCAAAAGGTAAGCTTTCAATTAAAACAATGTAGATTTACCGCAACAAAACGGATGAAAAAGGTGTAATTATTCTAATAAAGCTTGACTGATTATTAAAGGATTCTATCAAGTTTAAGGCTTGGATTATGAAGAGGTCTACGCATTAGTGGCTAGACTTAAGGCTATTCACTTTTTCATTATGTATGCTTCACTCATGAATTTTAAGGTCTATCAAATGGATGTCAAGACTGCTTTTCCATATGGCATTGTCAAGGAAGAAATTTATATACACCAACCACTTGGGTCAGAAGATCCTGATCATCCAGACTATGTATAGAAGTTAGACAAATCTCTATATGGCTTACATTAAGCACCTCATGCTTGGTATGCCTCTCTCACCGAGCATTTGCTTGAAAATGAGTATACATGTGGAATTGATCAGACTTCGTTCATATGAAAAAGAAAAAATGATCTTCTTCTTGTTCAAATATATTGATGACATTATCTTTGGATCTACAAATGTTGACTTGTGCAAAGAGTTTGAAGCAGTGATGAAAAAAATTCGAGATAAGTTCTCTTGGAGAAATATCATTTTTCTTAGGCTTCAAGTAAAGCAACATGAAGAAGGTATCTTGATACATCATGAAAAGTATGTTCAAAGCATACTAAAAAGTAAACATTTCAAGACTCCAAGATTGCTCTGATTCTAATGTCTTCACGTTCTACTTTAACTCCAGATGTCACTAGTGATGATGTTGATCAACATTTATATAGGTTAAAATGATTGGATAATTCTGATGTATGTGATTGCAAGCCGTCTAAACATTATGTTCTTGGTTTTTCAGTGTGCTTACTATAAAAGTAATACCATGGAGTCATGCATGAAAGCTATCAAGAGGACTTCAAGTATCTTAAAGGCCAACCACAACTTAGGCTTTGCTATCCTTGGAATTATTAATTTTATCCTTTTGCTTATATTGACAGTGATTATGGTGTATGTAACTTGGACATGAAATCAACTACAGATGGCCGTCAACTTCTTGGCAATTGTTTAATTTCATGATAGTGCAAGAAATAGAACACGATGTCAACATCCATCGGTAAAGAAGAATATATGGTTGCATCAAGCCGTTGTTCTCAGATCCTCTAGATTCGATAATATTTTCTTGACTATGGCTTAAATCTTTATGATACAATCATTTGGTATGACAATACCTCGGTTCTCAATATTGTGAAAAATCTCATCTAGCATTCTAAAATAAAGCATATCGACATTCACGCATTTCATTCATAATTGTTTTTATTAAAACCTTATTCATCTTAAACAAGTGCCATCTAATAATAACATTTCAAATTTGTTCACCAAGGCATTTGATCATTCTCGATTTGACTTTTAGTCCAATCTTTGGGAATGATAAACTTTGGATGATTACACAAGAACTTTCACCAAAATATTTTTTTAGGATAAAGTTGTTATTTTCTAAAGATAATCATAATTCTATGCGGAGAAATTTGAAATTATAAAAAATGATTTTTGGACTTTGGGGGAGTTTTAAGTATGTTGAAAAAAATTAAAAAGTTTATTCGTTTAATACAAATATTCAAAATGAATTTTCTATGCAAATAGGAAATGATAATACATTTCTTATATTTGACTTCTTTTGGACTAAGGCTTAAAAATAAACTAACTTTGATTATCTTTGATATGGTGATAGGATTTGCTATCAAGAATGAAAAACAACATGGATTGTGATTTATTGGAACTAAATCATCTATGGATGAAGTGGTTAACATATCAGGATTTTGTGATAATAGTGATTCCATGTTAAAACAGACACAAAGTGACAGTCTTGTTATACTCAAGCTAGTTATTTTTTGATTTAGTGATTCTCATAATATATATGCATATATATAGGTATATTCATACATATACATATATATAGGTATATATATGTATATATATGTGTATATATATGTTTATATATATAGGTATATTCATACATATACGTATATATAGATAATATGTATATATAGTCAAAAGAAAGACAAAGCAAAGAAAATTAGAAAGGTGATCAAATAGAAAAATAAGAGCAAAAAGATGCCAAAAGCCATATAGGAATTGATGCGTGTGAAATGTGTATATATTTTGACAAATGATTTTTGCACATATTCAGTTTTAATTGGTTATTACTTATACTAACTACACACATAAAAGAAAAGTGTATATGCCGTGTGGTAATCTAGTGTTGGTAAGAATCGAGTATCAATCTGTGGATAGACCGAGCCTATTCAACAATCTTTATAATTGACTATCAGATAGTTTTGATTTGGGAAAATGATAATTTTCATTGATGTAACCAAAATTCTAAGGTTTTTAAAAACAACAATTAAAGTAAAAGTAAATTGAGACTTTTGGGTTTTAAAATAGTAAATTAAGGCTATCATCCTAATTATATTACACTTATGTAACTGTGATAAATATAAGTTTAAGTAGTTATGTTAATGTTTATAAGATTAAGTAGTTATATACACATATATTACACTTACACTGTGTGATTAAAGATATAAGTTTAAGTAGTTATGTTAATGTTTATAAATGTGAGCCAACATGGATTTCTCCTCTTCTAGCTCCGTAGTGACAAGGACACCAACATCGAGTAACTTATAATGTTAATCCTCTAAGCCACTAGTAATGTAGGTAAACCTTGTGTAGCCTTTCAACATACTAATTCTGAAAACATAACTTAATGTCAGAAAGAGAGTTGATCAAGTTTCTTTTTAACATACCATTAATTTTGAAAACCATAACAGTTACTGTAGATTCCTCAGACTAATAAAATGGAACCCGCAAATAATTAGAAAGGTAAAGTTATATGATTTCTAATAACCATTTCTAGTTCATTAGCCATGGATTTGTTATGAAGACTGGTTTGGCAAATAAAAGCTAGTTCATACATTTTTCAACCTTGTATGACATTCAAAATTACAAACCATAAGTTTATAACTCCCCGTTCAAATGTAAATGCTACTCATCAAAAGTTTAGCCGAGATTACCATAACATATATATCACACTATTAGTTCATCACAAATTACATAAGTTTCATCCAATAAGGATGATAATGAGAGTTTAGCTCATAATAACAAACAACATAGATGATAGATATGATATCATCCATGAAATGGAACAATCAGACTGGTGATCCATAATGGATAAAGTTTAGACAATTCGAAGCTTCTTCCAAGTGTTGTATGCACCTCTCGAGCCTCTCAAGGGTCTTCAAGGCTTGCTTGCTAAGAGAAATCAGCAGGGTAACCCTCCACCAAAAGCTCTCTTCAAAGTTGCAAATGATCTCCTATTTATAGTCTTTCTGGAGTGTTTAAGTATGGACCCGTGCCTAAAATGCATGGCCCCATGCTAGTACAATTCTTACAAAAGTTGGTCGGTTCGTACGTGCAGAGTATGTCAGGCATGGCCCCGTGACTGCTTTTGGGGGACAATACTTTTTGTCCTGTTAGATGTCCAATCATGGGGGTGTACTAATTTAAGCACGGATGCGTGTTTCAGGCTGGTCATGGGGACGTGCTTAATGAGGCACGACTCCATGCTTGGACTTTGATATGCTAAAAATTATACATGTTAATAATGCATATTGTCCCCCGTTTTGAATGGTTTTTTGTTACAAATTCATTAAGAACGACATTTAATCGTTTTTTATATGAATTTTGTAGGTTTGGATGGTGACTTGATGAATTTAATGAAAAAATCAAGAAATAAGTGAAATTTGGCTACTGACATGGCCATGTCGCATTCTAACAGGGCCATATCAGGATCAATTCAAGCTTTACATGTCTGATGCGAGACATGGCCATGTCACTATACGACATGGCCATGTTCGGCGCAGATCTCACTTTTTAAACTTAAATTAAGCCTCATTTCAAAGATACAACTTTGGGGGTTAAAATCCCTAGTTCTCTCTAACCCCCGAAAACCATTTTGAGCAAGTATTAAAGGAAGAGAAGTCAAGATTGAAAATCAAGCAATCAAAAGAAGAATCTAACAACATACAACCAATCTAGCTTGATTTGGTTTGATAATTTCTTCATCTAACCATGTATCTTTTTGATTATTCAAGTTTATTGGGTGTTTTTGTAGTTAGCATGAGCTAAAACTATTGATTCACTTAGATTAGATGAATCCTAGCTAACTTTGATGATGTGCATGTAATTTTTGATAATGATTTTGTTGATGACTTTAACATGGTCTTGAATCTTCTTCAATGATTATGTGTGTTTGTTTGACTTGATTATATGTTAAATCTTGTGGGTATCTTGACCATATCATATTGAAAAACCATATATGTTAAGGGTATTCATGAATATGTATATGTATGTATGTGTATTTATGGCATTTGACTAGGAATGATGGATGGGGATTGGAACATGTATGATTGTTATTCAAATATGCATCCTTGTGTATATGCTTGGAAAGGCCATTACATTTGTTACGAATTCCTCATATCATTGTGTATGTGTGGTTATGGTTTACTAGCGTAACTTTGTAGTTCATATATTCGTGGTATGATATTCACAAGTTGAAGGACTTCATGATTTTATTTACATTACGTGATTCGAGATGGTTAGTATGTGTTTATCGTATTAGCTTTCCAAAGAATTATGGGACTGAATAACCTTGACAGGAGTTTAGTCCATATTCATATTTAATATGTTAGATCATATAAGACTGGTGCAACCAAAACAACACTTAGAATATTTTGAAGTACAATTGAAGAGGTCTTCCAAAGACAAAGCTTCTCTTCTAAAGAATAAGTTGAAGATCTTCTGAAGCTTAAGTATGAAGAACTTCCAAAGGAAAACTAAGTCTTCCGAGACTAAGTAGTTTTCCTTCTGAAGTATAGATGGCCTCGGAAGAACTTATTCTTCCGAAGCCATTTGCCTTCGGAAGAATCAACTATGAACTAGTGGACATAAGTATGGGTTATCTGACATCCACTGCCAACTCTGATATACTGCATGGTGCTTTCCCACTCCCATGTAGTTGACCATACTTTAATCCACTGTTCACCTTTTATCAGTTAGTATATTTACCGTTCTTAGTTGGTGACAAAAGGTAAGTCATGGACCTGTCATGACTACCTAATCTAGGATAGTATTTTATCTTTGATGCTTTATTTCTAGCAATGAAGTATTTGTCTAGTGGTAAACTCTAGCTGGTTATCCAAGTATAACAGGCTGTAGATAGTAGTATATATAGTTTCTTATTGTAACTTAAGTAACATGCTTGTAAGAGTCTTGTAATACTGAGTTGAGAAGTAATATATACAAGCGTCTTGAAAACCATTCTTGTGTTCATTAACTTAATATATTATTGTCAACTTAGTTAGAGATTCTGCTTCATCAACCGAGTGAGAATTTGTGAGTTTGTGAGATTAAACTTGTGTTGAGAGACCAACACCGATCCTGCAATTGGTATCAAAGCTTTTTAGGTCTTGATTGTGAGATCTTACCATCCCAAATCACCCTTGTTTCTTCATACTTACTCACTTCACTCAAATGGCTCTTAACCAAAAATTTACTGACTCTAAGATGGGAACCATGACCAAGGCTCCTATCATCACCCCTGATGATTTTTGAACCTGGTGCAAATGTATTGAAGGTTTCATCAAGTATCAAGACAGTCGCATGTGGAGATCTGTCACTCATGGTCCTTACAAGCCAAAGGTAGAGGCCCTGACTGGTAATGGCGCCATGATTGAGAAAGTTGTTGAAGACTACTCTAATGAAGACTTCAAGAAGATGGACATCGATAGCAAAGCCATGAATGTGTTACTTACTTCTATACCAAACTCCATAATAGTAGGCTTTCATCAATGCAAGACTGCCAAAGAACTATTCGATGCTTTGAAGCTGATGTACTCTGGTTTCGCTGAATCAAAGGAAAACAAGAAAGATATGCTAAAGCAGAAGTTTGAGAACTTCACTTATGCTGTAGGTGAGAACTTGAGCCAACAATACTTTAGGTATATGGACTTGATCACATCTCTTCAGACTATAGGAGTGGCTCATGAGAAAAGAGACATAGTCAGAAAATTCATGAGTGCACTTCCTCATGAGTGGCCTTTTTACTGTGTCTCTATCAAAAGAACTGAAAATCTCAACACTCTCACTATAGATGAACTATATGGAATCCTTGATGGATACCGTATGGAGATGGAGACTCAGAAGAGCCACTAGATGAACAGACCCTCAAATCCTACAGTTAACAATGCTCTACATGTTGCTAAAGGATCAAGAACTCCCCAGCCTCAGTTATACCTAAACTACCCCCAGCAACTATCATCCTCTTCTGGGCCATATATCACTTTCCCTGAGACACCCAGGTCTCAACAGGCTCAACACACTCCTTTCTAGGATAGTTGTGCTTTTGTTTCAAGGAGTGAGCACTCTGGAGATTTTCAATTCTGTTTTGATGATCTAGAGTGCTTCAGCCCAAATAATATTGAATATATTGACATTGTCCAGCAAATGGCTCTTTTAGCCTATAGAGCAAAGAAGTTCTTTAAAAGAACTGGAAGGCAGTTCCCTTAGAACCCAACTAACAGTAAATTCGGGTTTGATAAGAGCAAAGGCAAGTGCTACAACTATAACCAGCTTGGTCACTTTGCTAGGGAATATAAAGCTCCAAGATCTAATTTTGGAGTAGCTCAAGCCTCTCAACATCCTGCTACCTCAAAGGCTGCAACCAAACCTACTGAGCCACAAACTACAGCTGTTACTCAAGAGGTTGACTAGAGCTTTATGGTGCAAGATATCACCCCTGCTCAAGCTCTCATGGCTGGAACTGAAGACAACAAGGTATATGAACACCTCTGTATCCTAGCCTGTATTGCTAAGGTTAAATTATATCAAGACTACAACATGGAAATTAGATATGATATTGAGTCCTTAAATATCTTGATATCTGATTTTAGAGAGCAGAATCTGACTATAAATTCAAAATAGAAGAGTTAGAGAAAACTGTATCCTCTTTAAAACATGAACTTACCAACTACAAGACTCAAATAAAAGATCTAATATCCAAGTTGACTGAAGCTTAAGCCCAGCTAGTAATAGCTGAGGCTAAAGCAGAGAAGTATGCTATTCAAAAGCATAACTTCAATACCATCATTGCATCATCCTCCTACTCCAAGGTATGCTACCAAAACAAAAGTGGGTTAGGATCCAATGAAATTGCTCCACCATACTTTCTTATGTCTGTTAGACAGCCAAGATGTGGTACTGATAAGTAAGAGGTTCTAACTGCTAACCCACTACCTAGTGAGCAGATGAATGATGCAATGATGGTAACCACCATAGGAAAAGATAAGGTAGAAAACCTCATCTCCACCGTTGATCAACCCTTGACCGCCAAAGCAAGAAAGAACAAGATCCGGGCAGCAAGAAAAACTGCCAAGAAGGTGGCTGAGACCAAGATGAAGATAGACCCAAGACAAAAGGGTGTATTCATCTCAACCAGATTCCAAGTGGTTGGAAGTTCTGATTCAGGAAAAGAGTGTAGTACCAGCACTCCTATCCAGCTAAAGGATCAGAAATTCAAAGGAAAGGCTATTGAAGAAGAGAAGAAATGCAAGAAACAACAGCCCAAATTTCCCACCAAGAGTAACATTGAGTGCATAATTTGTGGTCTGCATAACCACATGGCAAAAGATTATTACTACAATCCTGCAAGCACACATTATGCAACCAATGTTAAGAAAGAAGGAGTCAAGGATGGTTTCACATTTGGACCTTACCATATAGTCCAAGTGTTAAGGAAAGGAAAGCTTGTTTCCGAAGCCAAGTTGCTTTCGGAAGAAACTCATTCTTCCAAAAGGAAAATAGATCCGGAAGACAAGCCAAAGAATAAACAAAGGAACAAAAGGAATCCTTTGAAACCATTCGAGAAAAAGACTGCTTCAGAAGAAAAGGTGGTGAAAATCTCTTCCGAGAAGAAAGAAGCCTCAGAAGAAGGTGATGCTGCTCAAGCCTCTTCAGGCTCATCTACACTGATCAACCAAAGGATGGAGTGGAAGATCAGAAAAGATGTTGCAGCCCAAACCACTTCTTCACAAAGTATAATTGAACCCACATGCATACAATTTGGTTTAGTTATATCATCTACATTGGAAGAACCCAAGACTAACAAGGCTTGGGTTTCCAATAGTAACTAATCATTTCACCTTTGTGCAGGGACATCTACATGACAAGAATGGAAATGTCTGTATTGTGGGCAATGGATGCTCCAGGCACATGATAGGGAACAGATCTCTCCTACAACAATTTGAACATTTTGATGGAGGTCCTGTTCAGTTTGGAGGTGAAGTCGGAGGATACATTTCTAGTAGAGGTAGTGTATCCAATGGTAAGTTAAACATTGACAAAGTAAACTTTGTCAAACAACTTGAACACAATCTCTTGAGTGTTTCTCAATTCTGTGATCAAAAGCACCAAATGCTTTTCACAGAACATGAGTGCATTATCCTCAAACCCGGGATGACAATTCCTTAGGAATTGGTGCTTCTTAGATCTCCCAGGAGAAGGGATATGTACAAGCTAGATATGAACAATGCTTCTCCACTGGGTGAAGTATCATGCTTTCTTTCCAAAGCCAGTGGTGATGAGCCAACTCTTTGGCATAAAAGAATATTCCATGTTAATTTTAAAACAATGAATAAACTAGTTAAAAATAATTTGGTACATGGTGTGCCTAAAAGGGAGTTTTTTTTGTAAAGATAACTGTGTTGCTTGCCTAAAAGGAAAGCAACACAAGGTTACTCAAAAATCCAAAGAGGTTAACTCCATCACCACTCCATTACACTTATTGCACATGGATCTTTTTGGTCCCACAAGTATAATGAGCATTGAAAGGAAATCATATTGCCTTGTGATTGTTGATGATTTTACAAGATTTACATGGGTATTCTTTTTAAAAACTAAAAATGAAATGACAGAAACTTTAAAATGTTTTATTCTTAAAATTGAAAATCAAAAGGATCACAAGGTAAAAATCATTAGAAGTGATCAAGGGACTGAGTTTAAGAATCAAGTTCTTGATTTATTTTGTGACTCAAAAGGGATTACCTGACAATATAGTGCTCATAGAACTCCTTAACAGAATGGTTTTGCTGAGAGGAGGAACAGGACACTTATTGAGGCTGTAAGAAATATGTTAGCTGAATCAAAACTGCCTCTGGCTTTCTGGGCAGAGGCAGTCAGCACTGTATGCTATGTGCAGAACAGGGTTCTTATTGTTAAGCCCCATGGAAAGACCCCTTATGAGTTATGGAACAACAGGCCACCATTCATTGGCTTTCTTAGGTCCTTTGGCAGTAGGTGTACCATACTTAACACAAAAGACAATTTAGCAAAGTTTGCTGAAAAGTCAGATGATGCTATCTTTGTTTGATATTCCTCAACCTCTATTGCTTATAGAGTATATAACATTAAAAATCAATAATTTAAGGAATCATCCAACATTGTTGTTAATGAGCACACTCCTTGTGTTAAGGGGAATGGCCCTGATCATATCTTCAACTTAGAATTGTTTCCAAACTATTCTAAACAATCTTGTGAGAATGTTTCAGCTGGAACAGGAACTCAAAGTGACCCCTATGAAGATTAGCTGTTTGAGTTACCCAGACCTATTCACAGTTCTCTAAGAGGAATTGAAGAACAAGCTCTCACTACTGAAAGCTTGAACATCTCAGGAAATAATGGTGCTTCAACAAGTTGTTAGCCATCTAAGCCCCATAACTCAGTAGTTGACAACTCAAGTACTCAACACCAAGCTGATGAAGACAGTAATCTGGAGGAACAGTCAACTGTTGGTACTACTTCTCAGCAAAATATCATTGATGCTGTCACATATTATTCAATCAGTCCTCATTGAATAAGTGTGAGACATCAACTGGTCATGGTGTTCAAACCTGAATCTATCTATGCAACTAGATGTGATTCCCAGGCTCAGGATACACAACACTCATCCAGCTAAGAACATCATTAGGGATGTCTCAGAAGGCATGAGAACAAGAAGTCAGACCTATAATAGGAATGTCTATTTATACTCATGCTTTCTATCTCAAATGGAGCCAAAGAAGGTGGAAGAGGCCCTCAAAGACAACAATTAGGTTGAAGCTATGCAAGAGGAATTGCTTCAATTCAAGAGGCAAAACGTATGGAACTTGTGTTGTAAGGCCCTGTTCCCGAAAGCCGCACAGTTGGTCAATCACAACCTCATTAAATCAAAACATATTAAGATTTAAAACATTGCAGCGGAATAATTTATCAAAAACCATTTCATGCTTTAATAAATACATTTGCCAAGTAATACATCATTGTTTAAAGGATTACAAAAGATCAATTAGTTGTATCATAAAACAACATCATTATTGTTGCATGAGATTGACGCCAGTCTTGCCCACCAAGTAGCTTCACCCTCGTGCCATTCTCAGCAACAAACTACCTGCAAACTGAAAATGCATAAAAGTCAACGTTGCTAAGTCAGTTCTAGTTTAATAATAAAATACTTTGTGTTACGTTAAAACATATCTTTACTTTCGTTCGTGATCAAACATCATACGTACATCTAGATAATAATAATTATCTTCATCATCGTTCATCATTCGTACCTTCTTTCATTAATATCTTCCACCCTTATCTAGATCCTGCCATACGCTATACCCCCAAGTCAAACGAAAGCCGATACTATGCCGGGGTTTATAAGTAAACCCCCACGTCAAGCAAAAGCCGACACAGTACCGGGGTACGCGACAAGGATCTTCTCGCAACTCATATGCTATACCCCCATGTCATGCAAAAGCCAATACTGTGCCAAGGTTTTTAAATAAACCCCCACGTCATGCAAAAGCTGACATAGCACCGGTGTAAGCGACAAGGACCCATCATTCAGTATCTTTCACTTTCATTACATAATACTTTACTTGCGAACATGTATAATACACCACGTAAAGTCACGTAATAATACGTAATAAGGAACATCAAAAACAGGCCACAACATGTATAACATGAACAAACATAACCCCCAAAATATTCCAGAGCTTAATCATAAATTTCCATTTTTCCCGAAATTTCAGAAAAATTCTAAGGCAACTTAGGCACATGAGTACTATGAAGGCGCATGGATACTATGCAGGCGCATGAACAGTTGGGTGCATGGGAATAGTTGGGCGCATAGGAAAAAACTTAGGTGTATGAGCAACACTTAGGTGTATGGGCAAAAAAACTTAGGCACATGGGAACTATGCAGGCGCATGAGTACTATGCAGGCGCATGGATACTTAGGCGCATGGGAAACTTAGGCGTATGGGAAACTTAGGCGCATGAGCAACCAGTTGGACGCATGGGTACTATGCTAGTTCTAACTTATGCTAATTTTAGTTCCCGATCATACTTCTAACATACTCCTAGCCCAAATCTAGCATACTAAGCTCATAAAACAAGCATAAAACCATGCAATTCAGGCAAACATTAACAAACATACATACCCACATAAACAGGGGAAACATATATGGTTAACATACTGAAACTTTCAAAAATAACAATTTACATGCATTTCAGCCCCAAAATATGTTTAAAACAGAAAAATCGGGGATCTAGAACTCACCTACAGCAGCCTTCGAGTAAAACTCCTCCAAACCCGAGAGCACTTGGAGTTCAAACACCTAAACACACCAAGAACACACAACCGAACACAAAGAAACACATAAGACTTGGTCTACAAGTTGAAAACCCAGCTGAAACCAAACAAAACAAACAAAATCTTACCTTCTAGACGATCTTCTTCTTCTTCTCTCTAGAAAACTAATGGAAACTTTCTGCTTTTCTTCTTTTTGCAGTCGAGCAGTTGGTTAGAGCAGAGGTGTGGGCGGCCATGCCCACTTTTAAGCATACTAATAATAAAGTTTGCCTCTTGCATAACTTTAACCCCTCAACTTGGGTTATTTCACCTTTCTTTCTTTATACTTCTCTTTTCTTTTCTTTTTCTCTTTTAAAATTTCTGGGTGTTACATGTGTCCATTGCCACCTGGCCAAGTCCCTATTAGCACCAAGTGGGTGTTTAGAAATAAGAAACATGATAGAGGTTTGATCGTAAAAAACAACAAGACTTGTTGTTCAAGGATACACACAGGAGGAAGGCATAGATTACACTGATGTCTTTGCACCTATTGCAAGACTTGAGGCTGTGAGAATCTTCCTTGCTTTTGCAGCATCCAATATCTTCACTGTCTATCAACTTGATGTCAAATGTGCATTCTTATATGGAGAGATCGATAGAGAAGTCTTTATGTGTCAGCCACCTGGTTTTGAAGACCCACAGCACCCAACTATGTGTGCAAACTGGATAAAGTTCTTTATGGGTTGCATCAAGCACCTAGGTTATGGTATGAGACCCTGTCTTAGTTTCTTCTTAGGAATGGCTACACCAGAGGCACCATAGACAAGACATTGTTCATAAAGAAGTCTGGAAAGGACATGCTGCTTGTTCAAGTCTATGTTGATGACATCATATTTGGTTCCTCAAATAATCAAATATGCAAAGACTTTGAAAGCATCATGAAAAAGAAATTTTAGATGAGTTCACTGGGAAAGATGGATTTCAATCTTGGAACTCAAGTGAAGCAGATGGAAGAAGGGTTCCTCATCAATCAATCTAAGTATGTCAAGGACATCTTAGAAAGATTTGAGATGGAAGATTGTAAGCCGACCAAGACCCCCATACCTAGAAATCACAATCTTTATCTTGATTATGAGGGGGAGGATACTGATCAGCATCAGTACAAGGCGATTATTAGATCTCTGATGTATCTCACTACAAGTAGACCTGATATCATGTTTGTAGCCTGCTTTGCAACCTGCATCTGTGCAAGATATCAGGCTGCTCCAAAGGTGTCTCACCTAATTGTTGCCATGAGAATTCTTAGATACCTTTAAGGAGCTCCCAAACTGGGTCTCTGGTATCCTAAGAATAAGGACTTCAATCTCTATAGGTACACTGACAGTGATTATGGTGGCTGCAATATCAACAAGAAATCCACATCCGGAGGATGTCAATTTCTTGGTGGAAGGATCATCTCCTGGCAATGAAAGAAGCAATCATGTGTCTCTACATCAACTGCTGAAGCTGAATACATTGCTGCTGCGAGTTGTTGTGCTCAACTGCTATGGATTCAGAATTAGATGCTGGACTATGGTTTCAACTTCATGGAGACTCCTATCCACACAGACAATAAGAGTACTATTTCTATCATAGAAAGTCCGGTCAAGCACTCCAACACAAAGCATATTGACATCAGGTATCATTTTATAAGAGATATTCATGAGAAATATCTAATCAAGCTAGTCAAAGTGAATTCAAATGAATAATATGCTGATTTGTTCACCAAAACCTTTTATGAACAAACATTTTAATACTTAATTACAGCTATTGGGATGATTAACATTGACTAGTTCTTCTCTTTTGAAAAACCTTTTTAAAATATGTCTTGTCTATGTTGTCTAAACACAATCTAAGACCTATTACAAAAAGGCTTTCTTCAAAAATCTTAGTTTAAATTATTCCAAAGAGAAATTTACCCTTGGAAGAGATCCTTATTCATCTTTCGAAGGAAAATTCCTCTGCATAAATATTTTCTTCAAAAGACTCTTTAGCCTCAGAAGAAAATTTGATCTTAGATCAAATCTACTTCCGAAGCTTACTAATCTTCTATTCTCGGAAGAAGACAGTACTCTCGGAAGCAAATTTGTCACTAAGACATGATTTGCTTTTGGAAGTAAAATAACTACGGAAGAAAATATTGAGAAACACACATGTTTTCTCTCGGAAGCAATTTTACCTTCGGAAGAAAACTTTTATTATGTAACAGAATTCTTTGGGCCCCACTCTTTAAACAGTAAGATTTTGTTGATGATTGTCGGTATAAGATTTTGTTGATGATTGTCGGTATGTTTTAAAAGGTTTATCTTACCGCCCCTGTCAAATCAAAACCCAAACGATCTTTTCACCTTATCGGTTTGGCTTTTAACCCCATTTAAAATTACCGACTCTCTTTCTTTACTTTCTTTACCACTACAAATGCCCTAAATTTCCACTATCTTCTTCACTCACTCTCAAATTCCTTCAATCCAATAGTACCTCTTGACAATGGCCCTAAATCCCCAACATAATCAGGTCGCTATCCTTGATTCTTCAAAGGATGCCGACTTTGCCCCTATTGTCAAATTTCTGTCCCAATCAGCATACTTCACTTCCCTCACTATTAACCCCACAATCTACTCTAACTATATGGCTGAATTCTGGGCCAATGGTCAAAGCGAGACACTAAATGATGAAATGGTCATTAGATCGAGGATTTGCGGGCAGGAGATCACCATTTCTTAATCAACCATCAGGGAGCATCTGGAGCTTCATGATGAGGAAGCCCCTACTGAATTCCTTAAATCTAAGTTGGAAGACACTTACACTCAGATGGGATAAGGCGGTGATGTGAGCAAGTCTACAGTCTATAAATTCAACTTCTCCTATAATTGGAAGTCCTTGCTACACATCGTCTTACACTGCCTATCCAAGAAGTCTGGGGGATGGGATCAAATCCTATATGATTTGGGCTTCCTAGTCCATGGGTTGGTAAAGGGCCTATGCTTCAACTACTCATGCTTTGTGCAGAACAACTTAAGAGGCAATCACACCCGGGATCCATTCTACATGTATCCCCGGCTCATTCAGCACATAATCAACTGTGAGCTGGTGTAACACCCGAAAAAAATTTTTAAGAAAAGAAAAGTAAAGAAGAAAAGATAAAAAGTCCAAAAGCAAGGGGTTAAAAGTATGCAAGAGTCAAAGTTTCCTATAATGGGTGTCAAAAGGTGTTAAGGCCGCCCATGCTTCTCTCTCTCATGCAAGAAAAGTCTCGGCTGAAGCAAGAAGCAGAAGTTTCACCCGGTTTTAGTGAGAGAAATTCTTCAAAGTTAAGATTCTATGGTGTTCTTCTCAGTTTTAGTTGAGTTTGCAGCTTCTGGGCCGATTCTTAAGTGTTTCTCTGTGTTTGGTTGCGTGATTTCATGTGTTTAGGTGTTAGAACTCCAGGTTGCTCTCGGGTTTGGAGGAGTTTTATTCAAAAGCAGTAGAGGTGAGTTCTAGATCCCCTCTTTTAAATGTTTTCTGCTTGTTTAGGGCCGATATGCATATTTAATTAGTGTTTTTGAAACAAGTTATGATTTTTTTATGTATGGTACGCATGATTATGATGATATGTTTATGTTATGTGATTCTCTTGGTGATCGTTTAATGTTTATGATGTTCTAAGTGTTAGACTGATAGATCTAAGCTGTATTCATGTTAAAATGATGATTGGGAACTGGTAATGGCATAAGTTGCATTTGCAGGATAGTTTTTGTGTTTATTCGCATTTAACAAGTCTTTTCTTCATACGCATTTGCTAAGTCTTCATACGCATTTGCTAAGTCTTCATACGCATTTACTAAGTCTTCATACGCATTTGCTAAGTCTTCATACGTGTTTGCTAAGTCTTCATATGTGTTTGCTAAGTCTTCATACGCATTTGCTAAGTCTTCATACGCGTTTGCTAAGTCTTCATATGCGTTTGCTAAGTCTTCATACGCATTTGCTAAGTCTTCATGCGCATTTGCTATGTTCATCCGCATTTGCCTATAGTACAGCCCAAGTATTCATTCGCGTTTGTTTTGCCCAGCGCATTTGCTACAGTGTCCATGTGTATTGCTTTAGTCAGCCGCATTCGGTTCATGCACACTTCCTGACACTTAGAATATTTCCTGAGAATGTTCATCCGCATTTGTCCATCCGCATTTGTCCATCCGCATTTGTCTAAAGACTTGGGATTTTTTGAAATTTTAGGGAATAGAATTTAAGTATGGAGAACTCCTGAATAAGGGAAGATTATGCTTGTTTAAGGATTATTATGCTTGGTTCTTTCTTATGTGCTGCTTTTACTATGTCAATCATATTTTCATGTTATGTGATTAAGTAATGTGCATCTTAATAAGTATTATCCATAACAAGTGGACACGAAGGAAGAGAAGAAGAACAGTGAAACTTAATTAATGTTACCCCGGGCCCTTATGATGAATGAAAAGACGCCTTGCAAGCACAATGAATGGAGGTGCACGACCTTGTTGTCGTTAGCTCAACTGATGTGCGGTTGTATAGCCTATGAGGATGCACATCTGGGGTCTAATCCTAGGGATTGACCAACGAACGAATGGGATCCTAGTTCATGAGCAGGCTTCATGCCTAGCAGTGTGGATCAACTATCGATTGGTTAGCTACCATGATAAATGTTTGCCGATAGGGGTTTGGCATCTGTTGCAAACCAACAATGTAGACTCTTGCTTTGTTCAATCCTAGTTAATGAAAGAGAAAGATAATGAAAGAAAGAATGATAATGAATCACTTAATGATTGATTATGTATATTGATGAATGATCACCAAATGAAGTTTACAAAGAGTATTTTTCTATATTATTAAACTAGAACTCACTCAGCAATGCTGACTTTTATATGCATATCGGTTGGCAGGTAAGGATGTTGCTGAGGATGGCACGGGGGCTGAAGCTACTTGGTAGAATGAGACTGGCATCCATTTATGCACTTATGATATCTTTGTCTTATAATGCAACTAAATATTCTTTTGTAACATTTAACAACCATGTATTATTTGGCAAAAGTAATCATTAATGCAAGAAATGGTTTTTGGTTAAGTTATTCTGCTGCGATTGTTTCCTATAATAATGTGACTTGTGGTATTTTTAATAACAAATGATGCTATGAATGACCGTGGGGTTTCCCGGGAATGAGGCCTTACAAGTTGGTATCAGAGCCAAAGTTTAAGAGAATTTGGGTAAATCATTTTTACAAAAAACCTAAACTTAAACTGAGAATGGGACCAAATGAAGGGATGCAAGCCCAAGTAGCTACGTGCCATCAGGTAATTTTTCATAAGTAATTGGTATTACGTGCGTGTGCTATTTGATTTATGTGCTTAGTAGATTTGGACACTAATGTAGTCTGGATAGGGAATGCTTAGGGGATGAAAAGTAAAGTAAGTGGCTAATCACAACTGGCCACTATAATGTATACTTGACATAATCTGAGCTATTACCTTGAATGACCTTGTTAGTGTTTGAATCTTATAGGAGGTAGATCTTATGGCGGGTAGGAAACCGGGGAAGGCAACCTGTCACACCCCAGGCCCAAAGGGGGGTGGGACGTCACAGACTGGTAAAATACATGGCAGCAGAAACTAACCATTAAAGAGCACACAAGGAGAGAAATCACATGGCTTTACATTTAAATAGCATATACGGGCTATGAAAGTCTTGCCCATAAAATATCACCCATTACAAAATATCCAAATCTTAACAACATCAATCCAAATGTCTAATAATGTTATAAAGTCAGGTAATGCCATTGGTAGTCACGGTACTAGGCCATCCATAAGTAGGTTTTCAATGAAATCCCAGCTTCCATCAAGGGTTACCTGAAACATGCTCTAAAAGATTTTTGTGTCAATTAAAAAGTTGGTGAATTTAAATGCTTAAAGATTAAAAACAAAAGACTCTTTAGAATCCATAAGTTAATTTTAAAATGTAAGTATCAATGTTGTGGGATCACAATCAACCCTGCACTCAGTCCTGGCTAGCCTTTTCTAAACTTGTGTTATTACCGGTTAACCCATAGGGAGAACTGAGCCTCAAACAGTGTACCATACCTGCCGAGTGGTACGCCATAGTATCTTATAAAACCTGTCACATGCCACAAACGACCATATAGGATCTCAGTGTGGTACCCTTCCTATTATGTCATTGGGTTATGACGGAAGGCACTGTGTGTGGGGGATTCCCCAAGTAGATCTACCCATATAGAACAAGCGGTTCACCAAGAATTAATGATTGTGATACAATAAAAGAGCAGGTTCTAACAATCACTGCAACATATAAGCATCATATTATAACATGTAAATAATTTTAGTTCAATTACAGCATGTTTCATCACAAAACAGTAGTAAAGAGGGGAACACTAAACTCACCTTAGAATCAGGTAAAAGTCCTTCAAGTTTTCAAGTCCGAGTCCTAGCACCCTATTATCATGATAAAAGTAGTAAGCTATATGTTCTTAGACTATTGAAAGTGTAACTAAGTGCATTTGATGGTCATAAGTTCATGTCGCTTCGTTTCTTAGGAGTTGCGTCAAAAGTTTCCTTTTTAGGAAAGTTAGGGTTTTTGATACATGGATGACAAGTTACATGACTCTTATGAATTTGTTTATATGATAATAAGTTTAATAAGAGTTTCTGGTCATATGGTTACTAAAATTTAGTTATATTTACAGAATTTACACTTTGGTCCCTCAAGTTTCAAAATTTACAATTTTTGACCCAAAAGTTGCTTTCTTTCCATTTCTTGACCCACTATGGCCCTTATTAGTTCCTAGGGGTTTTTATATTATTTTTAGGCCTGTTAAAACTTAATATTTCTAGAATTTAGCTTGAGAGGTTTAAAACACAAAAATTGAGTTACCGGTTACGGTAATACTGTTAATTTAAGCATCTAGTTTTAAATCTTTTAACTCCAACCCATAACTCTCAAGTATTACTTTTTAAGGACTTCTAATAAGCTCTATAATCTGTTTAAAAGAAGTTTTTGGGTTATTTGAGTAAAAAGCTTCGTTTTTAAATTAAACCGTTAAAACCCGTTTTTACCCGAAACCGAACACCCTAATACAATTTCTTTCAACTTTTCACCAAAATATCACTTTGAAGTCTTCTAACTTACTGAAATAACATGTATTTATTGGTCTTAGGCTTGTTACAATATTTTTAATATTTTATCCAAAAATCTCCCGGTTTATGCTTATTTTTGTTAAATAAATTCATAGTAATCACCTATCAACCCAATAATTCACCAAATTCGGTTTTTAACACTAAAATACTTATTTTAGGGCCTGGAACATTTTAAAATTTAAATATTTTAAGATTGGTCATATCTTTGGATTTTACCACTTTTCAGGTCACTAAATAAGTTCTTTTAGTCCATTTTACCATACCTTTTTACCTATTCAAAAACTACCATGAATTTTATAAGATTAATATCATAAAAATACTGGAAAAAAACATTATCTCACGGATTTTACATACATAGCACCATTGTTGCTTTTTAGAGGGTGTTTTACATCATTTGCACATGTGTAATCATCATAGTTTGAGCATAAATGTTAGCAAACCTTTTTGTAACTTTTAATACAGATTATAATGATGTTAATAAAATTTTTTCAAGCAGTTTTTAACATTGGTTGAGAGGCTTTTCAAAACGGGTGGGTTATTGGTGCTAAAACACATGGAAAAGAGGGTTTTCGGGGGTGCAAACAAGTGCACCAACCATGGTTCATGATATACCTTCAAAAGATACCTTTTGTGGAGTTGTGAGTTCCTTAAAAACAGTGGTGTGGCCAAAAGTTTCTATTTTGAACAAGAAAAGTAAGATTTTTGGTAGAAAAGAGAGGAAAGCTCAAGAAATAGCTTTGTTCTGGTACAACGATGCTTACACTCCAGGTGTTTTGTGTTTTTGGAATAATTTGAAGAGTATGAGAGCTTTTGGTTCATGAGCTTGAGATGAAACTTCTTGTTCTTGCAAGAACCTTACGTGAAAACACACTTTAGCACAACTTCTAGCTTGGTTTGCTCTTGGTTGATGTTTGGATGATGTTAGTCTTCGAGAATAATGGCTAGAATGGAGAAGAATTGCAGATTTGTGGGTGTTATTGGCTGAAATTTCGTGAGTTAGAGGGAGAGAGAAAGAGTTGGGAGTGAAGATTGCATGTATAGGGAAATGAGAGAGTGTGGAGTGTTAGTGTGGGTTTGTGGGGTTCAAGGGAAGGTGGGGAGTGGTGGGAAGAGGGCAGCGGAATTAATTAGGGAGAGGGGAGGTGTTTTAATTTTTTTTGTAAAGTTTATAAATTGTAGTGTAAATTTGTTGTGTAGTGTAGAAGATGATGATTTCTAGTTTATAAGTTTTTAAGTGTAATAATATGTATGTGTGCCGAAAATATGTATGTATACACACATATTATTTGTTTTAATTACAACTTTAATTTCTAGCATAGATTTAATATTTTCTAGAATCACTTAATAATTTCTAGGCTAAGCTAGTCACAGCGGGATCTTCTAAGGAAATTAAACATGAAATCCATTAACACGGAAGAAGAAAATAACATTAATAATAAAAATGGAAAATAATGCCAGACTAAATTAAAGTTTTAAAGTTGAACCTAGGGGTCAGTTGTTACACAACCCGAGGCGGTGCTCGTGGTGGGCGTACTACTAGGCAACGTGTCACCCGAAGCAAAGCTAAGGCTTCCGAGACAGTTCATTAGGACACGAATATTCATAGCCACCAAGCGGGTGAAGGATCAGCCACCCTCAAGTCTACGGTAAAGGAAGCTATTGCTGACGAAGTCTACAACATCATGCAAAACATGTTACCTTCAGTGATGACCGAGGTGTTGAGGGCGGTAAAGGATGGCAAAAAGACCAAAGATGCATAGGAGAAGGAGAAAGTTGATGAAGAGCCATCTAGTCCCAAGGTGGTAATCCATGATGATGATGCGAAAAGACCAAACTTAAGAATTGTTCTCAAGCAAGAGAAGAAATCCTATGTGTTGGCGATCCTATTCCCGATGAACCCAACACTGATGATGTAGATGCCTACAACGATTGGATTAAGCACACTGAGGATTCAATGCAAATTTCTTGCCTCATGTTAGGAACCATGATTCCCAAGCTTTAAAAGGATTTTGAACATCATGGGGCATACGACATGATTACCCAGTTAAAGGAAATGTTCCTTCAACAAGCGAGGGTAGAGCGCTTTGAAATGGTTCGAGTGCTTCATGTATGTCGAATGGAAGAAACCCAATCAGTGTCATCTTATGTGCTTAAGATAAAAAGGCACATTGATCATCTCGAAAGGCTGAACTGTCCCATTTCAAAAGAGTTGGCCACAGATTTGATCCTAAATGGTCTAACCAAGAAGTTTGAGACATTTATCATGAATTATAACATGAAAGGTTGGGACAAGAGCATTGGGGAACTTCATGCAATGCTCAAAACAGTCAAAGCGGGGATGGGTAAAAGGGTTTTACCGGTTCTCACGATCAATGAGGGTGGCAACAAGAAAAGACATCACCCCAAACCCAAGGCAAATGTTGCCAAAGGCAAGGGATACATCAAAGGGAAGGGTAAGGGAAAGGCCAAAGCGGAACCACCAAAACCAAAGCTTAAGAAGCCAAAGATTATGGAGAACGATCCATGCTTTGAGTGTGGTGAGATAGGACATTGGAAAAGCAATTGTCCAACCTATCTCAAAGAGTTGAGAAACAAGAGGGATGCTGGGCAGACCTCAAGTACAACTTTCATGATCCATATTGAACTTAATGTTATTTATTCAAACACATGGGTATTGGATACTAGATGTGGAACTCATATTTGCAATTCATTGCAGGGGTTCAAAAGAAATAAACATTTTAAGAAGGGAGAAACTGGTCTCTACATGGGCAACGGAGCAAAAGTTGATTTCAAAGCCCAAGGAGACTATATCTTGAAGCTTCCAAGTGGTTTGGAAGTTATTTTAAAGAACATTCTGTATGCTCCTAGTTTGACTAGGAATATTATTTTAGTTTCCCTTCTAAGACAACATGGTTATGTATTAATGTTTGTAAACGATGGTATTTGTGTTTTTATGGATGATATGCCTTATTTTAAGGCTATGCCTTCTAATGGCATTTATGAATTGGTTCACGATGACACATCATTTAATAACTCATTATACCAGTCAAGCTCTAAGAAACTTAAAATGGGTTTAAGTAAATCATATCTTTGGCATTGTTGTCTTGGTCACATAAACAAGAATCGCATTCAAACACTTCAAAAGAATGGTCTTTTGGAAGCAAATGAAGATGATTCATTTGATAAGTGTGAATCTTGTTTACAAGGAAAGATGACCAAGGAACCCTTTAGTGGCACTAACAAAAGGGCAAAAGATTTATTAGGAATCATACATTCCGATGTATGTGGTCCTTTTAAAGCAATGACAAGGAATGGTGAAAGATACTTCATTACCTTTATCGACGATTATAGTCGTTTTGGTTATGGGTACTTTTTAAGACACAAAGATGAAGCTTTTGAAATGTTCAAAATCTTCAAAAATGAAGTTGAAAATCAACTCAACAAAACAATCAAAGTTCTTCATTCGGATAGAGGAGGTGAATACCTTAGTGATGCCTTTCAAGATCATCTTAGGAGTTGTGGGATTATCTCACAACTTGCTCCACCCGGAACACCACAACATAATGGTGTGTCTAAAAGGAGAAACCAAACCCTATTGGATATGGTTCGATCTATGATGGCTAGAAGCACACTGCATCTGTCATTTTGGGGTTTCATATTGCTCTCCGCAGCCCGTATTCTGAATATGGCCCCAACCAAGAAAGTGGATAAGACACCTTTTTAAATATGGCATTGAAGAGTTCTATTGTTATTATATTTAAAAGTATGGGGTTGTGAAGCTTATGTTAAGCAGAACACCCTAAACAAGTTAGAAGGCCGATCCACTAAGTATATCTTTGTAGGATATCCCAAAGACTCCATGGGATATTACTTCTATAATCCAACAAAGCTAAAGGTATTTATTGCTCGAAAGGCTGAGTTCTTGGAAACTAAGTTCCTCGTGGAAGGAACTACCAATAGATTAGTGGAACTTGATGAGGATCGAGAACCACAAGCCGATACATGTTTGGTTGATATCATCAATCAATAAGAGGTTGTTGATAATGATCAAGTGGTTGATCAATACACACAAAATGTTCGCAGATCTGGTAGAACTAGCTATCCACCCAAAAGATATGGATTTTTCATGAATGGATGCTATGTAGTTGACTCGGGTGAACCAACTACATACCATGATGCAATGTCCAATCCCGATTGTGACAAGTGGCTTGAAGCCATGAACGTAGAGATGCAATTCATGTATGACAACCAAGTATGGGAATTGATATGCCACCGTTTAACTCCAAACCGATTGGATGTAAGTGGGTTTTCAAGAAGAAAACTGATATGCATGGAAACTTGGATACTTATAAAGCAAGACTTGTAGCAAAAGGTTTCACTCAAACTCAAGGGGTTTATTATGATGAGACCTTCTCACCTGTCGCAATGCTAAAGTCAATTAGGATATTATTTGCCATAGCTGCATATTATGACTATGAGATTTGGCAAATGGATGTCAAAACTGCTTTCCTTAATGGACATCTCAAAGAGAATGTCTATATGGTTCCGCCCGATGGTTTTGTCGATCCACAACATCCTAATAAAGTATGCAAGTTAAAGAAATCAATCTATGGATTGAAACAAGCATCGAAAAGTTGGAATCAGCGTTTTGATGAAGAGATCAAGAAATTTGGATTCATCAAGAACGTCGATGAAGCATGTGTGTATAAGAAAGAAGGCTAGTGGGAGCATCATCATATTCTTAGTATTGTATGTTGATGATATATTACTATTTGGAAATGACATTCCAACCATGGAAGGTGTTAAAACCTAGCTTGGAAGTTGTTTTTCCATCAAAGATCTTGGTGAAGTCGCCTATATTTTAGGAATAAAGAGCTATAGGGATAGATCAAGGTGGTTGATAGGTTTAAACCAAAGTTCATACATTGATAAAATCTTGAAAAGGTTCAAGATGGAGAACTCTAAGAAAGGTCTTGTACCTATTCAAAGAGGGACAATATTGAGTGCATCTAAATGTCCAAGCTCAAAGGATGAGCAAGAAAGTATGAATGAAGTCTCATATGCATCTGCTATAGGATCCATCATGTATGCAATGATATGCACTAGACCGGACGTGTCATGCCCTTTAATCATGACGAGTAGATATCAGCAGAATCCAGAAAATAGCTATTGGGTGGCTGTTAAGAGTATATTGAAATACCTTAGGAGGACTAAGGATATGTTTCTAATATACGGATCTGGTAAAGAGGAACTCGTTGTAAAGGGTTACACGGATGCGAGTTTCCAAACTGATCGGGATGATTCTCGATCACAATCAGGGTATGTCTTCATTATGAATGGAGGGGCAGTGTCCTGAAAGAGCTCAAAGCAGGATGTGATAGCATTGTCCACTACCGAATCAGAATACATTGCCGCTTCAATGGCAGCACAAGAAGCTGCATGGTTAAAGAAATTCATTGCTGACCTAGGGGTGGTCTCTACCATTCAAGATCCCTTAGAGATCTTTTATGGCAATGAGGGTACGATTGCTCAAATCAAGGAACCCCGTGCACATCAAAAGACAAGGCACATTGAGATTCAACTACATAAGGGATGAAGTTGATAAAGGAAAGATATGTATTCGTAAAGTTCACACCGATCAAAATATTGTGGATCCACTCACGAAGCTCCTTGAAAGGCCAAAGCATGAGAGTCATACTTATGCCTTAGGACTTTGATATTCTAGTGATTGGATTTGATCTATTTAGTATTTAAACAACAAAACAATTGTTATTTTGACTCATTTGTATAATTATGATACTTTGAGTTATGTTCCATTTTAGTATGTTTAGATCCATGAATATGTTAATTATTGTAAATATCCGTAGTCGGTAATATTTATGGGAACAAATATGAAGGTAAGACTATTATGAACTTGGATTGGTGGATATTCATAAGGTATTAATATAGAGCAAAAGGTTGCTACCAAAGTTCATAGATATTTGTGGGATACAAATATTGGACTGACCCGCTCTCAAATGTTACTGCATGGAATTTTGTAATTGATCATAATTAAATTTGAGTAAAGGCGAATATCATAGTATCCTCCGACCTGAGATACATATTGGGTTTTGATATTCACCAAATATTATACTTTGATCTAGTTATTCGCTGTTCTGAAATATGGAAAGTACATAAGGCTAAGTTTAGGTGTGATACAACTTGATTGTGAGAAACGCATGTAGTTAAGATGGGATTTGTTACTCTTATTTGTTGATAGTATGATGTCTAAGGCCTGATAAAGTTAAATCACCAGGGAATGATCATTCTGTGTTTCTAGATTTAACATGACATCTGAAATAAAAGGATAAATGAAAGATTCACCTAAATCATTTTCAATTAGGGGACTTGAAGAAGATGATGTTATTGAATGGCACTTCGTCATGCGTATTAGGGGTAGTAAACCGTTGTTAGGCTGCATTTGCTACTTGCATCAATCCTCTATGTATATTGTGCAAGTGGGAGATTGTTGGCAATTGTCAGCCCAAGACACATATTGAATTGATGTGGCTAGTATGTAATGATCCAAGTTGGGTCATACCCAATAACAAGCTAGACAAACACCTACAATATTTATTTTATGATATGATCATATAAATAAATATTAACACTTAGAGTATTTAGAAATTTGGTTTCTAAATATTTGTACTTGTGTTGTAACTAAATTATATGGATAATTTATTCTTAGAGAGAGAGTATTCTTTATTGTTATTCAAATGGTTGAACAACAATATATATTGAATTGTCCGCATTTCTTTATTGTTCATCCGCATTTACAAATACGGATGTGCTTTGAGGAAATGCGGATGGAGATTACTCATCCGTATTTACTAATGTGGATGTGCATTTAAGGAAATGCTGATGGAAATTTCTCATCCGCATTTACTAATGCGGATGAACATTTGGGAAATGCGGATGGAATTTCTTCATCCGTATTTACAAATGCGGATGAGCATTTGGGAAATGCGAATGGAATTTCTTCATCCGCATTTACAAATGCGGATGTACATTTAGGAAATGCGGATGGAATTTCTTCATCCGCATTTACAAATGCGGAAGGAGGTTATTCATCCTCATTTACTAATGCGGGTGAATGTTTGAGAAATCGGGATAGGACTAGGGACTGGGCCCTGCCCACTTTTCTCTCTCATCGTCTGAAATTTTAGTTTCCTAGGACATTCAATAGATGATGGCAATCAACCACTCTCTCTAATATATCTTACTAGACACTCAAAGTGCATTACTTCTTCTTCTGGTTTTTCTGACCAAAAACAAAGAACTTAAGTTCATTCAAGTGTGCAAATCCTAGCAACCAAGGTGTTTGTTGGAGGCTTGAGGGTAGACTAGCTTGAGGCGTCCTTCTTTGGAAGCTGCCGTTCATCGGTCATCGTCCTCAAACCCATACGAGAGGTAGTCTTCAAAACACCCTATGGTTGTTTGTAAGCATGGTTTTCATATACCGATCCATAACGGGTGTTTTAACAGGTATATAAAATGGTTTATATATATTAACTGTAACAAGTTTTAAATACTGATTCCGCTGCATTTTTCAATTTATTTGGATAAAATGGATCTGATAAACTTGTTCAAAACCCAACACCCACTCAGCCAGAGGTCCAACCATCCTCCACCATTGACCTCAATATCAGTGTTGAGTCTCCTTAGTCTCAACCTGATGAGCCTATAACCAAAGCATATAGCCCTTAGGGTGAGTCCCAACACTCCCCTGAGCAGCCAATAAGGGACACCAAAATCATTGGGTCATCTGCTCTAGAAGAAGAACTCTTAGGTGTTGACCAAAGTCCTAGGTCATTAGATTTAACCTCCTTATCCTTCTTTGACCTACTAACCCGACTTGATGAGGACATTATGTTACATCCAAGCCATGATGTTGATCTACCACACCACTTTCAAGATCAACTAAGCCCCAGGGAACCTCTATTGTCTAGCCTACATCAGTTAAGCCAAACTGAGGTAAGTCAAACCGGTGTAGAGGTGACTCATGTAGGCTCAGCTGCCACTACTGAGAGTGTTTCACTAACCTCTCAGGACAATGGTAACATACGTGAGACTGAGTCCACGACAACCTTGCCCCTTGATGACTCTAAAAGAGACATCAGCACGCAAGGGTATCCAGGGTGCCAAAAAACCATTACTGCTGGTGATAATGAACATACTAGGTATGTTGTCTCATCTCCCAATGATTCTTTTCTAAAGTCTCAAGCCTTGAGTTAAAGGTTAAGACTTTAGAGGATAGGTCTGCCACTCAGCAACTTGAGATAGAAAATCTCAAGGCTAAAATAGCTTAGACATAGATTGAGAAGTCTGTCAGGCATGTACCAATTCAGGGTTCTTTAAATTCTTCCTCTAGCAGATGATGCTACGAAAAAGGGGGAGAATGTACAGAAACAAAGACATGAGGAACCCTGCCTTGCCATCACAACAACTTCCCTTAATGTCACATCTTCTTCTTACCCTACACAGCAAAAGCCTGTAACCATTTTTCTTCAAAAACTCCCATTACTATTCAAGTGGACCCAAAAATGCTTATAGACCTTAACAGGTTTTTAACCACATTTTTGATAAGATCATCCATTGAACAACCTTCCCCTGATGTAGCTGTTGCCTACTTTGGAGCTGAGGAGCTTCAAAGGCTGAGTGCACCACCTACCTCTGAAAAGGAAGTTGGTCAAACTAAGGTCTCTATTAAACCTGAGATTAACTTTGAAGGGGATATATAGACTCATGCCCAACAACCAATTTAAAAGGGACGGGTTGTGAAGTTCCAATTACTTCCGAAGCAGAAATCCAAGCTGTGGAAGGAATAATTGAACTGTCTTCCATGTTTGATGAACTATTCATCACAGAGGCCATTCTTGACCTAGCCTTTGAGGTAAATAGTGAGGACTTCCTTACAACTCCCATCTCCTAAGAACCACAAGTTCAAACTTCCTCTCCAAAACTTGAAACCTCTAAGCCTGAATCTCCAAAGACTGAATCTTCCTCTGATCCTAAGGGGAAGAGGAAGCTCACTGCTGAAGAGCTTCTAGAAGAGGAAAAGTTGGAAAAGCTCAAGAAGAAGGGAAGAGTTGATACTGGGAAAATGTTGGCTACAAGTAGCAAAGCAGCAGCAGCCATTTAAGAAAGTATCAACAACAAAAGGAGAGTAGAGGTCATTGATAGGCTCATCAACCTGGGAGTAACCAATGAAGAAATCCTTCTACTCCCACTTGATGAGCTTATGAAGATGGAGAAGGCAACCTTGTTGCAAAAGGAAAGAGAGAAAGCAGCAAGGTTGGCCATAGAGGAGGAGAAAAGGAAGAAGAAGGAAGAAGCAATGGAAAGGGAAAGGATGGAGAGGATAGCCTTTCTATGCTCTAGAGGTTATTCTCAGGAGGCGCTAGCACCTCATGATTATAATACGATCTTGTTTCTCTTCCACAAAGAATAAGATCAGATCAACAAAGAAAGTAAGAAGAATGATAAAGAGAAGCTAAGGGAGAAGAATAAGGAGGAAGAGGCATAACTTGCTGCTGCAAAGAAGGAAGGAGATAAGGAATGGATGAAAATTTATCTTAAAGCCCTTGGCTTCTCCGGTAGACAAGTGGGTCCCATGTCACTAAAGACCCTACAGCGATATGTCAGCGATATCAAGGCTGACATTCGCTTAGGAAAAAGACAGTAGGTAATTCAAACATCAAGTGTTCAGAGGATGGCACCCAAACCAACACCAAAACCACAACCTACACCCATACCTTTTCCCTTCCCTATCAAAAATAAACCAAATACTGGGCCTTACACCCCTGAACCCACATCATCAGCCTTACCTACACCTCACCCACTACTTCCCAACATCCACCACCACCACCTATCCTTAAACCCAAAACACAACCACGAACCCACTTACCACCCAAACCATCTTCTAAAACATCTAAGCCCCTAACCTTAGAAGAGTTCAAGGAGATCAAGAAGAAGCTCATCAACTACACCACACTGAGCAACATCTCTTATGAGGAAGAGACAATTAATCTAAAATATATAGATGGCTCTTCCTGTTCCCTCACAAGAGATGCATCCTTGATCTACCAAGGGGAATACTGGACCAAGCTCTCCAACTTCTTGCAACCAATTCAGATGTTCTTACAGAAGAAGAGAAGAAGTTAAGAAGGAGACTGGTGACTCTACTAGACACTAGAAAGGGAGACAAGCTTTCATCCAAACCCCTCAATCCTAGAAAAAAATTATCCAATGGAGGTTCGATGATCCTTCACACAGCTTTGCTATGGAAAGGGAGAATGGTGAAGTAAATAGGGTTGATACTTCATCTCTGTTACACTCTAGCAGATTTGATATTGCTGAGTTAGCAGAGAAACCATTTTCCAATCCCTCTAAGTCTCAGGTTGCTGCTCACATTAGAAATCATCTGAGTAGTCTTCATCTGGCTGAGCTCACAAAGAAAGCCAAGACTGAAGAAGAGTTGAAGATGAGAGCAAAAGAAGAAGAAGAAGGAGCAACTAGACAAGGAAGAACATTCCTATAGATGGTTGAAGGTCCAACTTTGGAACCAATAGTTAGATAGGAATATGACTTCAATTCCCATCAACTAACTCTCTTCAGAGGGATGCAGCAAAGGGTGCATGTCATTCAGAGCAACAGACTTGATATATTATCTACGAATGACTTGTACAAGCTCCTTACCACCACATCAGGGAAGAATAAGGAGACAAACAAATATCTACTTTCCCTGGTGTTAAAGACTTTACGGAGAAGAAAGAAGTGAAGTTTTGGTAGCATCAGCCTAGGGGAAGTTCGTTGGATCATATAAGGCTGGTGCAACCAAAACAACACTTAGAATATTTTGAAGTACAATTGAAGAGGTCTTCCAAAGACAAAGCTTCTCTTCTAAAGAATACGTTGAAGATCTTACGAAGCTTAAGTATGAAGACCTTCCGAAGGAAAAATAAGTCTTCCGAGACTAAGTAGTTTTCCTTCCGAAGTATATGAAGAACTTCCGAAGGTAGAACCAAATCTTCCGAGACCAAGTAGATCTCCTTCCGAAGTATTCACCTTAGAAGATCCAAGACAAAGTCTTCTAAAGAATGAAATCATGAAGACTTGCAGAAGACTCAGAAGAAGTTGATTCTTCTGAAGTATAGATGGCCTCGGAAGAACATATTCTTCCGAAGCCATTTTCCTTTGGAAGAATCAACTATGAACCAGTGGACATAAGTATGAGTTGTCTAACATCTGCTGCCAACTCTGATATACTGCATGACGCTTTTCCACACCCATGTAGTTGACCATACTTTAATCCACTGTTAACCTCTTATCAGTTAGTACAGTAACCATTCTTAGTTGGTGAAAAAAGGTAAGTCATGGACCTGTCATGACTACCTAATCTAGGATAGTATTTTATCTTAGATGCTTTACTTCTAGCAATGTAGTATTTGTCTAGTGGAAACTCCAGCTGGTTATCCAACTATAACTGGCTGTAGATAGTAGTATATATAGGTTCTCATTGTAACTTAAGTAACATGCTTGTAAGAGTCTTGTAATACTAAGTTGAGAAGTAATATATACAAGTATCTTGAAAACCATTCTTGTGTTCATTAACTTAATATATTATTGTCAACTTAGTTAGAGATTCTGCTTCATCAATCAAGTGAGACTTTGTGAGTTTGTGAGATTAAAACTTGTGTTGAGAGACCAACAAATCCTACATAATATAATTGTATCATTGGTTCTTCATGAAATGACTTTAGGTGGTTAATATGTTAACATCATTTTAACTTTCCAAAAAGTCATATGATTAGGTAGCCTTGACGGGGGTCTAGTCTATTTTTGTGTTACATGTGTATAGAATGATATCATCATGAATTTGTGTATGTTATCATTGTTTGGCTAGGTGGATTCAAAGTCTAAGTGAATATTCACTTTGCTTGATTATCTTTCTTGATTTCTATCCATATTTATCTATTTATGTTTATTTTAGTTTAAAATATAAAAATACCAAAATCATCTATATTTTCCGGTTAAATAATAACAAAGGTTTAATATTAGTAGCTACCGTGTCCTTGGATCGATACTTGGTTCTTGCCTAAACTATGCTACATATCTGGTAGGTGCACTTGCTGTTGGATCTTATATGCCCAAGACACATACAAGATTGATGTGGTTAGTACGTTATGATCCAAGTCGGGTCATACCCAATAACAAGCTAAACAAACACCAATAAATATTTGTTTGTTGATATGATCATGCAAATAAATATTGACACCAATTTAGAAAATAGGTTTTCTAAATTATTGCATTTGAAATAGAACAAATTATATGGATATTTTGTTCATGAGATATTATTTGTATTGTTATTTAAATAGGTTAAATAACAACAAATAAAAGTGTGGTTAAGTTATAAAATTAAAAGGGGTTTAACTTTATAAACTTATAACAAAGTAATGTGTGTTAAAAATTTTAAAAGGGTGGGAAACCTTTTTTAAAAATTTCGGCCGCCCCCTTGGTTTCACCTTGGGATTCCTTATCTTGATTTATTACAAGACTTTAATCCATTCATTACTTGAACCTACCACACTTTCTATCTCTCACATGCAAGTTCCTTCTTCTCCATTTTTCTTCTCCCATTTTCGGATCTAGAGGTTTTGAAGAAGGGTTTTTGGTGTCAACTTCCTAACAAGTTTGGTGTTTTGCAAGAGCTTGTGGGTATACTAGCTTGAGACTTTCTTCTTTGGAGGTTTACGTTCAAGAGCATAATCTTCTTCATCTTTATCCATCTCATATCATCTTGTTCTTGAAAGGTAGTATTCTAAGAACACCCTATGGTTGTTTACGTTTTGATAGCATCTCTTTTCACATATATGATCCTTTGTTCTTGGGTTTACCTTCTTGAAAATATAATGGATTATTTTCAGCAACTAAAACAAGTTTTAAGTCCATAATATCCTCTGTGTTTTTAAGTTTAAATGGTTAAACTACTTTGATAAACTTGTTTACAAACCCAACAATGGCATCTAGAGCCGGTTATGTGGAAAACTTGCTTCAAAAGTCCAAGAAAAATTACTTTTGTTGGACTTTCTCAACCCATTAGGGGCTGATTTGTTTTGGATATATGAATCCCTTATCTTTCAAGTTTTATTTTACATGATTTAGAATAAATCTTGAAAGATTGATGTCAAGTGGTTGATTATTTTGTTTGGACAAAAACCCTAGAATTTTGGTTTATGTTGGCTGAAATTTTGAGGGTTAAAAGGGGAGTTCATTTGGTTCTTGAATGTTGTATTTGGATACATGTTTTGGTGCATAACATAGCCTTGACCTAGTGTGTTTTGGATTTGGTTGTATGTATTTTGTCATGTTTGGTTTTATTCATTAAAGGGTTGTAATAATAATTTTGGTGTTTGTATCTTTTGGGTTGTAATTTATTTATTCTTTGATTATGTAATAAATAGATTAGGTGCATTTCTTTTATTAGAAAAATTGTATTAGGATATAATTTTTGTAAAAGAAGATGCACAAGTTGGAGACTCAAAGGAAGATACAAAGGAAGGACTCAAAAGACATGGACACTTGAAGCATTTGGATGTGGATTCAAGTGGGAGTTCTTGGACACATTTTGATGTGTTATTATAAACCCTTAGGAAAGACCAAATGACAACACTTGTGATGGCAAACATGTGTGGTCACCTTAGTGGCTATGGTTATGCACTTGTGATTGAATGGTTGTGCTTGTTTGGTTGTTTATTTTATGTTGGTTGTTTGATATATGGATATGCATAACAAACTAATTAATAAGCATTACAAGCTGAAATAAAATGGTTCTTTATCATTAAGTGGTTAATAAAAGGTTATTAAAAGGATTAATTTTTTTTAAATAAAAAGGGTTTTATTAAAAGAACCATAGGGTACCATGTGTTTGAGAGCATGCAAATACAAGGTACATAGAGTTTTCTAATCTAGAATTATGAAACTTAAAATTCCTTTTGAAAACAAGTTTAACATCGTCCTTTTGCACAACACTTGAGTCACTTGGAAACTCTTAATGGGATAAAGGTCACCTAACCATTTTTAGGGAACTTGTGATTTGAGGTGGGAATGCCATATTTGTGGGATAAAGATCACCTAACCACTTATGTTGGTAGACTCACATGTGTGTGTAAGTAGGGTGACTTGATTTGCAAACCATGTTAAATGGATCACCTACAATGCGGTTTATAAAAGGTGTTGATGGGATAAACATGCCGACTATACATATGATGTTTAAGTCGATCCCATACCTCTAGAAGTTGCAAAGGATTGCAATTGTCAAACGTTGACTACCTTGTTAATTTAAATAATGGGATAAAGGTCACCTAACCACTATTTAAATGTGATGTTGGATTCTAGAATTTTAATTTGTGTATGACACATGAAAGGGTGTTAATAATTAAATATGATAATATCAAAAATGCTAAAATTGAACCTTGTTAATTTTGTAGATGGCCACCAACAACAATGAAAACAATGATATCCCGTCCGCTCATACCCTATCACTAAGAACCATTCTCCAAAAGGAGCGTTCAAACCATAACAACTTTATTGATTGGTTTCGAAACTTGAGAATTGTTCTCAAGCAAGAGAAACGGTCATATGTTTTAGATGATCCGATTCCCGATGAACCCAATGAGGAGGATAGGGAGGCCTACAATAATTGAGTGAAATACACTGAGGATTCGGTCCAAGTGTCTTGCCTCATGTTGGCAAGTATGACTCCGGATCTCCAAAAGGAGTACGAACATCACGGAGCATACGACATGATTACCCAGTTGAAGGAAACGTTCCAACAACAAGCAAGGGTAGCGCGCTTCGAAACGGTTCGAGCACTCCATGCATGTCGTATGGATGATACCCAATCGGTCTCCTCTTATGTACTTAAGATGAAGAGCCACATAGACCGCCTCGAAAGGCTGAATTTTCCCGTCTCGAAAGAGTTGGCTACGGATTTGATCCTCAACTCTTTGTCAAAAAGGTTTGACAATTTTTTTATGAATTATAACATGAATGGTTGGGACAAGAACATAACTGAGCTTCACTCTATGCTCAAAACAGCCGAGGCAGCCATGGGTAAAAGGGGTTTACCCGTTCTCACCATCAATGAAGGTGGGAACAAGAAAAGACCTCACCCCGCACCCAAGGTAAGTGTTGCAAAAGGTAAAGGGTATGTTGGGAAAAAGGGAAAGGGAATGGTAAAAGTACCACCACCAAAACCAGTGGAGAAGAAGCAAAAGGTTGCTTCGGATGACCCATGCTTTAAGTGTGGGGAGATAGGACATTGGGCAAGAAATTGTCCTGTCCATCTCAAAGAGTTAAAAGCTAAGAGGGATGCCGGGCAAACCTCAGGTACAATTTTCATGATTCATATGGATCTCAATTTAATATCCTCTAACACATGGGTATTGGATACCGGATGTGGAACTCATATTTGCAATTTGTTGCAGGGGTTCAAAAGAAGTAAAGACTTCAATAAAGGGGATGTTAGCCTCTACATGGGGAATGGGGCAAAAGTTCAAGTTGAAGCCCGAGGGGACTACATCTTAAAGCTTCCAAATGGTTTGGAAGCAATTTTGAACAATGTTTTGTATGCTCCTAGTTTGACTAGGAACATTATTTCAGTTGCCCAATTAAGACAATATGGTTTTGTTTTGATGTTTATTGACAATTAAATTCATGTTTCTTTAAATAACATCTTTCATTTTAAAGCTACTCCTATTAATGGTATTTATGAATTGGTTCGTGAAAACACATTATATGATAGCTCGTTGTACCAAACCACCACCAAGAAGCTCAAATTAGATTTGAGTGACACCTATCTTTGGCATTGCCGTCTTGGTCATATAAACAAGAAGCGCATACAAACACTTCAAAAGAATGGTCTTTTAAAAGCAAGTGAATATGATTCATTTGATGTATGTGAATCTTGTTTACAAGGCAAAATGACTAAGGCACCTTTTAGTGGCAAAACCGAAAGGGAAAAAGATTTATTAAGTATCATACATTCGGATGTATGTGGTCCTTTTAAGCCAATGACTAGGTACAATGAAAGATACTTCATTACCTTCACCGATGACTATAGTCGATATGGGTATGTGTACTTGTTAAAACACAAAGATGAAGCTTTTGAAATGTTCAAAATCTTCCAGAGTGAAGTAGAAAATCAACTTAACAAGACAATAAAAATTCTCCGCACCGATAGAGGAGGAGAATACCTAAGTGATGCTTTTAGAGATCATCTTACAAGTTGTGGGATTGTCTCACAGCTATCTCCACCTGGAACACCACAACACAATGGTGTGTCCGAGAGGAGAAATCGAACTCTATTGGATATGGTTCGATCTATGATGGCTAGAAGCTCATTGCCTCTATCGTTTGCTCTCTGCAACCCGTATTTTGAATATGGCCCCAACCAAGAAAGTGGAAAAGACACCTTTTGAAATATGGCATGGAAGGGTTCCATCTCTATCATATTTAAAGGTGTGGGGATGTGAGGCTTATGTAAAGACTCCCACCTCAAACAAGTTAGAAAGTCATTCCACTAAGTGTATCTTTATTGGATATCCTAGAGATTCTATGGGATATTATTTCTATGATCAATTGGAACAAAAGGAGTTTGTTGCCAAGAAGGGTGAGTTCTTGGAGGCCAAGTTCCTTATGGAAGGAGCTAGCAGTAGAATAGTGAATCTTGAGGAGGATCAAGAACCACAACCCGATACATGTTTGGTTGACACTAGCACTCAACATGAGGATGTTGAGAATGATCAAATGATTGATCAATACACACAATACGTTCGTAGATATGGTAGAACTAGTAATCCACCTGAAAGATATGGATTTTTCATAGATGGATGCTATGTGGTTGATTCCGATGAACCAATCACATACCATGATGCAGTGTCCAATTTGGATTGTGACAAATGGCTTGAAGCCAAGAACATTGAGATGCAATCCATGTATGACAACCAAGTGTGGGACTTGGTTGTACCACTTCTCAACTCCAAGATAGTTGGAAGTAAGTGGGTTTTTAAGAAGAAAACCGATATGCATGGAAACTTGGATACTTATAAAGCTAGACTTGTAGCAAAAGGTTTCACTCAGACTCAAGGGGTTGATTATGATGAGACCTTCTCGCCGGTTGCAATGCTAAAGTCTATTAGGATATTATTTGCCATTGCTGCTTATTATGATTATGAGATTTGGCAAATGGATGTCAAAACCGCTTTTCTAAATGGATATCTTGAGAGAGATGTCTATATGGTTCAGCCTGAAGGTTTTGTCGACCCAAAACATCCTAACAAAGTATGCAAATTAAAGAAATCAATCTACGGATTGAAGCAAGCATCAAGAAGTTGGAATCACCATTTTGATGAAGAGGTAATCAAATTTGGGTTCATCAAAAACGCTGATGAAGCATGTGTGTATAAGAAAGCTAGTGGGAGCATCATCACTTTCCTAGTATTGTATGTCAATGACATCCTACTATTTGGAAATGACATTCCAACCTTGGAAGGTGTAAAAACCTGGCTTGGAAGCTTTTTTTCCATTAAGGATCTTAGTGAAGCCACCTATATTTTGGAATAAAGATCTATAGGGATAGATCAAGGCGGTTGATAGGTTTAAATCAAAGTGCGTACATTGATAAGATCTTGAAAAGGTTCAAGATGGAAAACTCTAAGAAAGGTACGGTACCTATTCAAAGAGGAACGATATTGAGTACGACTCAATGTCAAAGCTCAAAGGTTGAGCAAGCTAAAATGAAGGGAATCCCGTATGCGTCTGCTATAGGATCCATCATGTACGCAATGATATGCACTAGGCCGGACGTGTCATGCGCTTTGAGCATGACAAGCCGATATCAGCAAAATCCTAGAAATAGTCATTGGATGGCTGTTAAGAACATACTTAAGTACCTAAGGAGGACTAAAGATATGTTCCTAATCTATGGATCCGGTGAGGAGGAACTTGTGGTAAAAGGTTACACGGATACGAGTTTCCAAACTGATCGGGATGATTCACGATCATAATCGGGATACATTTTTGTCTTGAATGGAGGAGCAGTCTCTTGGAAGAGCTCTAAACAAGAAGTGGTGGCATTATCAACTACAGAGTCAGAATACATCGCCGCTTCATTAGCAGCTCAAGAAGCTGCATGGTTGAAGAAATTCATTGTCGATCTAGGGGTGGTCCCTTCCATTCAGGACCCCCTAAAAATTCTTTGTGATAACGAGGGTGCGATTGCTCAAATCAAGGAACCCCGTGCACATCAAAAGACTAGGCATATTGAGCGGAGATTCAACTACATAAGGGATGAAGTTGAGAATGGAAAGATATGTATTCGCAAAGTTCACACGAATCAAAACATTACGGATCCACTCACGAAGCTTCTTGAAAAGGAAAAGCATGAAGGTCATACTTGCGCCATGGGACTTCGATATTCTAGTGACTGGATTTGATCTTTCAATTTTGTATTTGGATATTGGAACCCTTTTATTACTTGAATGAATTATTTGGTAATAATGTTTCAACTAATGTTCCAATTTTGCATGTTTAATCCATGAGTAAATTATTTACTCTGAACGTCCGTAGTCGTTCATACTTTTGGGAACAAGTATGAGGGTAAGACTATTATGAACTTGGATTGGTGGATATTCATATGGATGAATATAGAGCAAAGGGTTGCTGCCAAAGTTCATAGATATTTGTGGGATACAAATATTGGACTGATCCGCATCTCAAATATTACTACATGGAATCTACTTGATTGATCATAAGTAAATTTGAGTAAAGGCGAATATCATTTGGTATCCTCTAACCTGAGATACATATTGGGTCTTGATATTCACCGGGTATTATACTTTGACTTAGTTCTTCGCTGTTCTGTAACATGATAGTACATAAGACTAAATTCAGGTATAGCACGAGGTGATTGTGAGAGACGTATGTAGTCAAGATGGGATTTGTCCCACTTATTCGTTGAGAGCAAGATGTCTAAAGCCTGCTAAAGTTAAATCAATGGAGAATGATCATTCTGTGTCTCTAGGATTTAACATGACATCTGTTACAAAAGGATAGATGATTGATTCACCTAAAACATTTTTGAGTAAGGTACTTGAAGGGGATGATTTTATTGAATGGCTCTTAGTCATACGTATTAAGGGTAGTAAACCGTTGTTAGGCGGTATTTACTGCTTGCATCAATCTTCTATGAATTTTGTGCAAGTGGGAGATTGTTGGATCTTATATGCCCAAGACACATACAAGATTGATGTGGTTAGTACGTTATGATCCAAGTCGGGTCATACCCAATAACAAGCTAAACAAACACCAATATATATTGGCATGTTGATATGATCATGCAAATAAATATTGACACCAATTTAGAAAATGGGTTTTCTAAATTATTGCATTTGAAATAGAACAAATTATATGGATATTTTATTCATGTGATATTATTTGTATTGTTATTTAAATAGGTTAAATAACAACAAATAAAAGTGTGGTTAAGTTATAAAATTAAAAGGGGTTTAATTTTATAAACTTATAACAAAGTAATATGTGTTAAAAATTTTAAAAGGGTGGGAAACCTTTTTTAAAAATTTCGGCCGCCCCCTTGGTTTCACCTTGGGATTCCTTGTCTTGATTTATTACAATACTTTAATCCATTCATTACTTAAACCTACCACACTTTCTCTCTCTCACATGCAAGCTCCTTCTTCTCCATTTTTCTTCTCCCATTTTCGGATCTAGAGGTTTTGAAGAAGGGTTTTTGGTGTCAACTTCCTAATAAGTTGGGTGTTTTGCAAGAGCTTGTGGGTATACTAGCTTGAGACTTTCTTCTTTGGAGGTTTACGTTCAAGAGCATCATCTTCTTCATCTTTATCCATCTCATATCATCTTGTTCTTGAAAGGTAGTATTCTAAGAACACCCTATGGTTGTTTACGTTTTGATAGCATATCTTTTCACATATATGATCCTTTGTTCTTGGGTTTACCTTCTTGAAAATATAATGGATTATTTTCAGCAACTAAAACAAGTTTTAAATCCATAATATCCGCTGCATTTTTAAGTTTAAATGGTTAAACTACTTTGATAAACTTGTTTACAAACCCAACACTTGCCTATTTATGTGTGGTTTAATTTTATGGTAAAAATCATTTTTATAAATTTAAAACCAAGTGTTGTGAAAATCATTTAAAAATATATATATACCTACACACATCAGACTTCAAAGCTTGGTTTTCTTCAAATTCTTGCTAAGTATGCTTCTTTTGTCCATCATGACCTTTTGAACACCTAAAAACATAATTTAACATTTTTAAGTTCATTTTCTTCATTTTAAGGAAGATATTTAGGAATAATTGATGCGCTTTTAGTAGGTTTTGTACGTATAATTTAGAGCTCACAAATTTCCCCGCACTTTAACTTTGCTTGTCCTCAAGCAATATCACTTAAAATGACAATACCACCAAAAACCAAATAAATCAAATGATAAATATGTATTTCGGGAAATACGCAAGTAACTTATTCTGCCCAAATATAAACATTTTATGCATATGTAGAATGATATCCTAGCAAGCAATGGATTAGTGGGTAAAGATTTTTAACATGTAAAAATCCACACTTATTATAAGGTGCACTCACACTCGGCTAAATATATGGAGTCATAATCAAGGTTAAGTATGACTAATACACTTAATTGCCTAGTATGAATATGTGTGATATCATATGCTTGCTAAGGGATCAAATCTCCACCCATTTAGATATTTACTTGCATAAATCATTAGGTCCTTGATGGGTTGTAACTTGGCTCGGGCTCGGGTATGAATTATTTGAAAAAAGTGGCTAAATGCTAAAGACGATGGTCTTGGCTTATTTTTCTAAAATAAACTACACGGAAAGCAATAAAAGGTTCCCTATACAATACTTCAAGCTAGAAGGGATAAGCTAACTCGAGGACTCGTTTAAGGTCATATTGTCAAGACCGTACTTTGATTTCAAAAACCTTACTTCGTCTTTCACCCGAAGATACACGAAACTCTCTTTTGTAAGGATCATTCGGTTTGAAGCCTAATAGCACCCAATCAGATCAGTTCCGTATATTCGTATTGCGACTCGGTTGGTTCTTTTTGCATTTTTCATCGTGGGACCAGTTCCTACAGTTTGGGCATCTTTCGTATCTTTTTGCTCGCCTCTTTTTAGAGCTTTTTAAAACTCTACAAAATGGCAGAACTTGCTCCTTTTTTCGCTATTTTTTTCTTGCATCAAGCGTGAGTTTGAAAATTTGTTTGCGGATTTCCAGGGGAAGTCCCGTTTTAACATGGTGAAGGCAACAAAGTAAATTAAAATCACAGGAATGCAATCCAAGCTAACAACTTCTATAAAAGCATTCTCATAACTTTTAGGATAGGAAATTTATGAGATCCTATATAATCACACCCCTTCAACTATGATCCTGCAAACAACTGTTCTCAATTCGTATTATATTAATAAAATTTAAGCTAACAACTTCTATAAAACCATTCTCATAACTTTTAGAATAGAAAATTTATGAGATTCTATATAGTCACACCCCTTCAACTATGATCCTGCAAACAACTGTTCTCGATTCGTATTATATTAATAACAATTTAAGTTAACAACATCTATAAAACCATTCTCATAACTTTTAGGATAGAAAATTTATGAGATCCTATATAATCTCACCCCTTCAACTATAATCCTGCAAACAACTGTTCTCGATTCGTATTATGTTAATAACAATTTAAACTATTGGAACGGATGATGTTAGATTAACCATAACTTCTCCCTTGATTAGTAGCTAGCGAATGCGGAATCTAAGTTAACTACTTAGTAACAAAACACAAATACTTTCAGGAAAGGTAAATGCATAAGTTTTTTTTACAGTTCTTTTAGGTCTAACGGTAAAAGACCATTTGGTTTTGAAGATAAGCTATAAACGTGTCTTTAGCAAAAAACAGGTTTTGTTGAAGGCTTTTAGGTTAAGTGACTTAGTGGTTCGGGTGATCGAGAAACGTTTAAGATCAACGGGGCTAACTAGGGTTAACGTTCGGGTAAGGATGATTAAAAATGTAACATTTTCCATTTTGAAAATCCAAACCCGAGCCCATTTTGGTCTTTCATGTCATGGAAAAATTCATTATTAACTTATTTTATTTATTTTAATAATCCAAATACAATAAACATGTTATTTAGTCAATATTATAAATTGTATTATTTAACTTTCATTTAATAAATCATTTAACTAGTTTATAATAATTTTATAATTTATAAAATAAATTTTTATAAAGTTATAAAGTTTTATTTATTATTTATGGGTTTTAATTATTAAATTCAAATAAATAATTAAATCATAAAGTTGTTATAAGATTTGTAAAACTTTATAAAGGTTTTAAAAGTAATTTGATTATTTAATAAAATAATGGTTTTCAAAGTTTAGGGTTTAATATGTAAATCTTAAAACTTGAATTGAAAGATTTTTTAACTTAAAATACCAACTTGTTAAAACCACAGGGAGCAAAGGTGTAACTTTCATTTAAAAAAACCCAACCCCCTCCCACCGACCCCTTGTTCTCCAGCCAACCTCCGACCATAATCCAGCGAGGTTAAATCCTCACAATTCGACCACTTTAACTCGATTAAACCGTCCCTTGATTCTCGCAAGTATCATTCGAACCCAAGACAAGTTTCAATTGATATTATTAGGCGGTTATGGTTGTGCACTCGAAACAACAACCCCCATTCAAAGTCTTAACTTGTTGGTCATGTAACAGTTAAAATCAAGACTATATAATCAAGAGCAAAAAGTTGTTACAATCCAATTAAACTATTCTAGCTTCCAATTGCAATTGCAACCCACACACAACTAAAATTCAACACCACACTCATCGCAACCTTGAAACTAGTCGACATCCATCTTCAAGACATACTTGTTTCAAATTGACCTAGGGCTTCTGATAATCATTGCCAGTGGAAGCTTTAAACAATTCCAATTAAGTCGAATCATCATCGCTATAACGATTTTAGTTCGTTCTCCTGTCGTGACCTTTTCTTTTCATTATCATCGAATTAGACTTTAATCCTAGTAAGTGACACACGTACACACACTCGATTTCACATAGGGAATCAAAGCCCCATGTTTATTTTAGTTATCATTATCGAATAGAGGTTTAATTTGGATCAAAATCAATCTAGGGTTTATAAGGAATTTGGGGATCTTCTTCAAATTTTGTTTTATAATTTTATTGCGAATTTAAATCAAATTTGGTGCTTTCAGCCCACCGGTTTAACAACTTCAAGCATCCAGAAGGAACCCGGGTTCGACCGCTGGCACCTATTTCTTTTCTTTTCCTTTTTTCTATATTTTTTTAATAAATTATAATTTTAAAATAAATTTTTTTTCTGATAATAAAAATAATTTAGAAAATAATTTATTAATTCTGAAAACTTTAAAAATTATAATTTCATAATTTATTGCCTTTAATGATTATAAAAGTTATAAAAATCATTATTAAACCATTTATAGGTTTAAATCAAACTTAAATGAATCCAAATCATTTTAAAATTATATTTTGTAAATCTTTAAATAATTAATTATTCAATTAATAATTTGATAATTAATTATTTTGACCATGTTATTTTATAATTAGTTATTAAATTAATTATTTCTTATTCACACTTTAATACTCAAACTTTATTTAATCAATTATTATATATTAAAATATCTAAATAATATTTAATTATTCAATTTCACTAATGATTCATTTAATTTTCAATTTTAATTACCTAATAAATTTATTCTATTCTATTTAATCAAGCTATATGAATTACAACATTTTGTCAAAACTATTTTGTTAAACCCAAATCCCAATTGAAACCCTAACTCATATTTAGTCTTTAATCATATTATTATTCTTATCCAAGACACCAAACCTTAGGTTGAAACATGAGAAACTTTTGGTGTCAAGTCTAGCATTCTATCATTTTCAAATTGATTCTAATTACCAAGTGAGTATTCATTGCATATTTTATGTGTTTATAATCATGTGATTCAATATACAATCATAGATATTCATTGTTATTCTATTTCATTCTAAATTCAATTCAAGACATGCTATGTTATTACTTGCAATTATGTTTTCATAGTTAGATATACTTGATCATAACACAATCACTAATTCAAGCAACCATGGTAACAATGATAGATCTATTGGTTTGACAAACCCAACCCATTTGTTTAGTCGCGTGGTGATTGAAACCGAAATCATTCATTCTATAAGGCTTTGTCTGTGGACGGAGTTAATTCAATCATTAGGTTTGATTGTGTTCGTTTGTCTTTTATGTTACATTATTGGATTATAAGTCTTTACATTGCCATGTGAATTGAATTGTTTTCAATCTATCTAATCAATCTATATATGTATTCAAACCTATGATTACTCACCCGGCTAATTCGTTAGCTGACTCGTTACTTTCTCACATGATTTCAGGATGCAGTTACAGGACTTCTTCATGCTAATATAGGACTTGGACCTATATTAATAAAAGATCTTATTATGTTATTTGAATCATTTTTGCATTGTAATGAATTATTTGATTTGACTTATTCAATGAAAATGACCTTCAATATTATTTTAACGCAATTACTACCATGTGCTATGAGCAATCGATTCACATTCGTTCGCCCCGTCTATTCCGCCGTCTGTCAGGGTGTGACAAAAAAATGGTTGAGGCTTGAATGATTAGGTTTCCTAGTGCCTAACATTTTTATGCAATAAATAATAATTAAGGTATTGAAACGTATACCCAAAGCAAGTTCTAATCACACGTATCATAAGGCACCCTCAATTAAATCCAGAATGAAAGTAAAATTCCATAAATGCAAAAGTTGTTTAAAGGCTAAAAAATAAACTCACATACGGATAGAATTGGGTAAAAGTTTTTCATTTTACATGTTTAAATATTTTTACTAAATCATTGCTTTTAAGGTTATCACAAAAAAACATTTTTGAAGTTTATTTAGGTTTTACTTATTTACTTATTTATTTTCTGAAAATATATATTTATAATTTGGTTGATCAAAATTTGTTTAAATTTTTGGTGATTTTGTCACAAAAATTAAAGGTTAAGTAGTTTTTACAAAATTTCAATTTGGACTATTTTTTTTTGCAAAGTGTCAAGTATGTATCACGTATAAACCGATCCCCACGCTTAAAAATCACATTGTCCTCAATGTGATTAAAAAATTATAACGGAGAATGGTAATGAGATAACTCCCTAAAAAATTATGAATTGAACACTTGCAGTTGGAACACACAGCCGCCTTGAATTATAAGAATCCTAGGGATCACCTGAAATATCATCAATTTATTGAAAGCATTAAAATCCTAAGCACACAAAACAAAATAAAATGACATAAGTTAAATGGATAGAGTGGCACGAAACAACTATGCCCCGGCCCCTGAAAGTGATATGGTTTTCAAGGGCTTTGTGGCGAGATATCCCCAACTGGTGATACATCATCTGGTTTCTGATGTAAGTGACATTGTTTCTCAAATCGTTGACTTGGGAATGCAGATTTTTGACCCGGCTGAATGCTTGTTATGAGTATTCAAAAGATCTCCGGGCATGGTTGCTGGTGGTTTGGATCGCTTCATAAAGATCTAACATACTTGGGAATTCACCAGCGTGCGAACTAGAAGCCCTGACATCTTCATGTTATGCCGGCATATCGAGGTCCATAATGATTTGCTCGGGATCTGCCAGTGTGACATCTTGTAATTTTCCGTTACCAAACTCCGTTAGTTTCGTTAGGTCTTGCATATGCGTGTCGTGAACACACATTAGTTGTCATTGAACGTTGATGACTTAATAATAATCAACAATGGTTATTAGATAATACATTGATTAATAATATTGATTACTAATTTGTAGTTATGTGACTTGTGAATTTAAATATTATTTTTGAATTTTATCTTGTAACGTGCCAACGTGTTATATTTATTCCATGTGTTTTGTAGCTAGTGAGATTATACATGGTTAATATTGTTGCTTAAAAATACTTGTTGTTTTGTAGTTAAAAGTTGTTAAAAATGTTAAAGGATTAAGTTTTTACAAAATATAATTAAAGAGGGTTTAATGGTAAAAATATAATTACCAAATATTAACAAAAAATAAAACCCTAATTCCCACCCACACCCTTACAGCCGCGACATCAACAACACACACAAACACTTCAATTTTGATTAAAACAACAAGCAAGCATCGATTTTGATCTAGTTTCAAGCATTCCAACGTGTAGCAAGCATCAATTCTTGATCATTACACGATGAAAGGTTAGATTTTTATTGGATTTTCATGGTTTTTGATTATGGCCGAACCCTAGTTCGAAAATCATGAGGAATATCGAAATTGATGTTGTTTGATGTTTTTTTGATGATAGTTGGATTGTATTGATGTTAGATTATGTGGATTATGCAAGAAATTCATGAAATTTGGTGGTTGTTGATACCTTACTATAAGTAGTAACTTTTATGTATGAGATTGATGAATTATGATGAATTGATGATGCTAGTCATGTCTAGATGATTGTTATGGACTTGATTATGTATGATGTTGATGAATTCATGAATGTATTGGGTGTTAGATGGATTTTGGGAGTTACTTTCCTGAAAGGGAAACTTTATTTATGTAGATCATTGGATATTGCTAATTGAGCATGTTTATGATGTTAGGATCATGGTAGAATGCTTGTTGATGATGTCTAAAGTGTTAGATTGTGTTGTTTGGGTTATATGAATGCTTGAAGCACAATTTGGGAAATTTAGGTCTTTATGGAATATACATGATAATGGATGGTGTTAGGTGATTATGGAACTATGTTGGAATTATGATAGAATCATAATGATACATGATGTATTAGTTAAAATTGTAATTGTGGACTTCTTGGGATTTATATGTATTGTTTGATAAACCATGATGTATGATGAGCTTTATAGCACTTAAGGGTTTGTAATGTGGCATACGTGAATAACTTGTGTGATAATCATGTATGATGAATTGTTGTACTTGATAAAACAAGAATCTAACTTGACATGTCACCAACGGGTCAAGTAGGTCAAATGAGTTTTGTTTTCCAAAACCTTATGTCAACGTGTTTATTGAGCACTTATGGTTGTTAAGCTTTCTGTGTACATGTACTTATGTACTTGCGTGTTCTAGGTAACCTTTGAAGGGTTGTCTTTCACACTCCTCATTAGCTTTTGTTATTGTTTGTTTGCGTATCAGGTGAGTTCAATGCCCCACTTTTACTTACTTCTCTTTTTGGGGGAGAAAGCATACTTTGTTTTAAAACTCTTTACTTTTATAACATGTGTTTCGTAAGACATAGTTAGTTATACCATATAAAGCCCTCACACTTTTGGGTCGTTAATTAAGGAATCTAGCGGAAAATTTTGGGTAGCACTACTGGGTCTGACAAGCCCCACCCGTGTGACCAGAAGTCAACTGGTGCAATATTTTCCTAAACTACTATCAGCATCACAACCTGGTATGTCGTGGTGGGAGGCAAACAGACAAACATAGTCAGCTTCGATCATGAAATCACTATGGTTCTTTACTAATGAAATTAGACTAGCTATATATTTCAATGCACTTATTTATATTTTACTAAGGCAACTGTTTATGATTGATTACAAACTCTTGAACTCACCAACCGTCGTGTTGACACTTTTAGTATGCTTTTCTCAGGTCTATACTAGCAGTTTGCCGTAGGAGCACGCACGAGTCATGCATACTTTGAAATTAAACATTCATTTGTTTTTTTCTTATTGAATACTTTCATACTTTGGTTTGGGCGCGTGTTTAGTGCAGTTTCCATTTGGTACTATATGTTTGAAATGTTTACAAATGCTTCCGCAATTGTTTTAAAGATTCAAACTCTGATTTGTTTAAATGTTTCATATAGAGTCGTTCTGAGTAACTAATGACTGAGATCCTGGTTTGTTCACTCTCCTCGAGGTTAAACCCCACACGTGGATTTTAAGGGTGTGACAGCCAGATCCCAGATTTGTCCCTTTTTGTCCATAAACCTCGGCTGTCCATTTGGCAAATTTATGACAATGTGCATGCTTGTACAGATGCTCAAATCCAACAGTCCCGACATCACTCCTTCAGTTCCCTCCGTTTTACATCCATAACTTTCATATAAGTTTTGAATCCAGCAACCTCCAAACATCGGTGTTGGAGCACCTGTAGTTGCATTCCTTGAAAACAAATGACAAAACAGATAGCCAATATTACATGGTTGATGATTAACCATACAATATAAAATAAACAAATCCCTTAGACTAACAACTCACTTGCTTTGACCACATGCAATTATTGAATGGCTAAGGAGACGGTGGATGTAACACAACAATGGGTCTTGTAGTTAACTGCTTTTGGTATTGCTTAAGTTGAAATTTCCCATTCCAATTTGGTCCTAGAATGCCTTGCGTATTGTACAACAGTCTGAATCCTTACTTTCCTCTTAAGGAAATGTGTGATATGCTGGCATTCCTGATATCGCCTCTTCCTGCATTTCTTGTTTCGTGTAAATACCTAGATAGAGTCCAAAAAAGGCGATAAATGTTTTGTGTCAACTTCCGATAAGTCTAAACAAAACTGCTTTATCATCCCATAGGTCATGTTCTTCATGCTAAACCTGAAAGATGCTAAAAATTCGAGAGTTCGTTCATAAATAGATGGTTTGTTATTTGAAAACAAGCGTTTCCACTGAATGCCCAACAAATTATTATATCTTTCTAGCTATCCAACGGATGGTCGGGTGTCCTCGTCAACTCTCATATGTGACTTTTTAGCTCTTTGTAACAGATTATTTAATCTTTTGTGACACCACCTTTCACGGCTTATGTTAAGTTGTAAGTAGGGATGATTCATGTTCCTGAAATTATTAATAAATAAGTCAAACTATACAATATAAATTTCTGAAACAATTTCATGATGACAGTAACCGAGCATGAGTTTGGTAAGCTTATAATTTAATGTTTGGTTGATTCATGTTTAAAATAGTTAAAACTTTGATTCTTCAGAAAAAACTGTTAAAGTGGGGGTGTGGCTCGTGGAACATGGGGGTGTGTTTAACATTTTGACGTAAAATTTTGACTTAAGCATGTGTGGTTTTGTTTGTAAATCTTTGCTAACTATGGCTTTAACAATTTTCTTGCTTGATTAATCAAAGATTACATATGTAACATTTTAAACAATTTGTTAATAATTCATGGTACATAAAAATATAAAGTGTTAAAACCAATTGTTTAACAAATTAAACCTCTGTAACATGAATGTAATTAACAATGATCCAACCACGGTTTATGAAGGTAGTCATGTTAACAACCTAAGATAAAACAAAAATGAAAGAAAACTAACTAAAAATCATCATTAACATACCAATTAAGACATAATATAAACATGAAGAAGAAGGTTTGTAACATTAATCATTCCATATAACATTGGTTACAAGAATTCTCATATAATGGCTAGGGTTTCGGTTACTTAGAGACCTAATCCCCTAAATATATGGAATAAACATTATTAAATCATGAAATTAGTTAACACTAACCTCTTGGTGACTAATTTTTGAAAGAAATGGAAGAACACTTGAGAATGATTGAAAATATGGAAAAAAATGAAAAAGATGGTGAAAACGAAACTGAATACAGGATGTAGTAGGCATGCATTCTGTTTTAAAGGGTCATAACTGATGGGGAACAAGACAAAAGGCTGAAAGAGGTCAGATTGTGTCATTTTTTTATCGGTCACGGGGGCATGTATCCCTAGTCACAGGGGGTGCCTCCCTACTCACGGGCGCGTGATTCCTTTATGGTCCCTGATTTTCAGGTTTTGTTGTTCTGTTTTTCTGCATTTAGCATTGTGTAATTTTTCCGGTTAAGTTTTATCACTTCCAAATCACCTGAAAAGACACGATAATAGTCCTAAAGGTAATTAAAAAAAGTCAAATGACAATTACATTTCCTAATAACCTACGATCATACGATGCGTTAAAGCGAAGAATCTAAGACTTTAAAATTAGACTCTTTAACGCGCGCTAGCGCACATAACACATCATGAAATGCTTCTAGAATAAAACTACACACATTTCATGTTGTAAGGTAATATCAGAAGATTATAAGGCTGATGCAACCAAAGAAGCCAAAACAACCAAAGGTCTTCCTGCATGCATGCACTGGACGCACAACCTCTCTCTAGCCAGAGCTTAACTGCTAACCAAGCAATGAAGGCCAAAGCACTCTCCACCCTGAGTCATCAAGGCCTGTGCATGACAAAGGGAAGAGGAAAATGACCTCTGAGGAGTTAGAGGAGGAGAAGAGAGAGAGGAAGAGGAAGCTAAGGGGAGAGAGTTTAGGAGGGTCCTCAGGCTTCATGCAAGCTGCTATCCAAGCTGCCCCAAGCCAAACGCTCAAGATAATGAGTTAAGGGTAGCTAGGCTAAATTACCTGGGGACCAGGAACTATAATGTTGATGAACTCATATCTCTCCCCTTAGAAGAGTTGAATGAGCTGGCTGACACTGAGCTGTCAAAGGAGAGGAGGGAGGCAGAGGATGCAGCATTGCTCCTTAAGATTAAGGAAGAAAAGAGAATGAAAAGGCTCTACAAACATGCTCCTGTCCTCTCCCCAGTTCAAGAAAGTCCTAAGACAGAGACTGTGGCACATGCACAACCTCAGGTAGATAGGGAAGCTGAAAGAATGAATTTGATCAACTACCTGAGTGCCACAGGACTCTATCAGGAAGCTGGACTTCTTCCCTTATCCTTTGAGTACATAGAGTTTGAATATCTCAAGCAGTTGGACGAACAAGCCATAAAAGAAAGAAAAGCTGCTAAGAGAAAGTTAAGGGAAGAAGCTACAAGATCAAGGGCCATCATCCACAAAAGCCAAAAGAAGTTTGAAGATAGACAAAGGATGATGAGCTTTTTGAAGTTGTACGGATTCTCCGGAAGGAGGCTTGGTCATACGTCTCTATCCACCATGGATGAGCATATAAGAGTGATCAAGCAGAAGATTAAAAGGGGAGACTTTGTAAACTATAGATTAAGGTCTTTGTCTGTAACTTCCTACTTTTGTACCTGTAAACCTTTTTGTAATAGAAAAGGATGTGAGGTATGGCATGTCATAGTCACTAGTCAAAAGACAATCTGCCTTTTGACTTTAGATTGATCTTGTTGTCTAGATTAGTCAATTCCAACTGTCCTTCTAAGTATTGATGGTTGTAGGATGTAGTATAAAGAGTCTCAAGTTCTTGTAATTTAGATATGCTTTGTAACACTTGTAATAGAACTTGAGAGCAATATACAACACTCCTTGAAAACCATATTTCTGTGTTATTGTTGCTTATTTTGTCTTATTACTTACTTGTGTTCATAGTATCCTTATAATAAAACCTGGTTCCCTATTTAAATAGTTAAGTGTTCCAAGTCTCTCCTCATTGTGAAACTGATTGTATTAGGCACACTTACCCGGTCCTGCAATTGGTATCAGAGCATTTCAGGCTCTTGATTGTAAGATCTCACCATCTTTAATCCTCCCAGTTTCACAGTTCACTTAACATCTCAAATGGCAGCTATCACAAAGGCTGATATGGAAACCGGTACAATGACAAAGTCCCCACTGATCACTCCTAAAGACTTTGATACTTGGTGTCAAAGAATGGAAGGCATTATCAAGTCTCAAGACTCCAGGATGTGGGGGTCTATTGTCGATGGACCGCATGTACCATCCACCTCTTCAGCTGGTGGTGGTGGTGGTATGATACCAAAGGAAGTGGCTGACTATTCTGATGAAGACTGGAAGAAGATTCATATTGATCGGAAAGCCATGACCGCCCTCCAAATTGCTCTTCTAAACTCTATCTACAGAGGCTTTAATAAGTGCAAGACTGCCAATCAACTCTGGGATGCACTGAAGCTGATGTTTGAGGGGTCTGATGATGCAAAAGAAAACAAGAAAGACCTCTTGAAGCAGCAGTTTGAGAACTTCACCTTCAAGACAGGTGAAACCATGACCCAACAATACTTTAGGTATGTTGAGATTATGGATACTCTAGCAGATGTTGGAGTAACTTTTGAGAACAGGGACATTATGAGGAAGTTCATGTCCTCTCTTCCCAGACAATGGACACACTATTGTGTGGTCATTAAAAGGACTAAGAACCTTAAGACCCTTACTCTCACAGAGTTGTATGGTATCCTCAGTGGCTACCAGGTGGAGATGAACATGCAAAATCCATCTGGTAACTCCAACAACCAACAGAGTTCAGCCCTTCATGTGGTTAAAAGGAATTGCAGAGAACCATAGCACCATCTCATCTGCTACCCTGACAAATCACAAAAGGGTCCTTTCATCATCTTTCTGGAGACACCAAGGGAAGGCTACTTCCTTGGAAGCCTGTTCCAGGAGACAAGTTCTTCACAAGCTTTTATGTCTTCTGTTGAAAGTTCAGGAAACTTTCTCTTCACCCTTAAAGATCTGGACTGTATCCATCCAGATGATCTGGAGTATATGGAAATAGTCCAGCAGATGGCTCTTCTCAATCACAGAGCCAACAAGTTCTATAAGAGGACTGGAAGGAAGTTTCCTAGCAATACAGCCAGTGGAAAGTTTGGGCTTGATAAAATAAAGTGTTACAACTGTAACCAAATGGGACACTTTGCCATAGAGTGCAAGGCACCAAGGTCAAATGGTGGGCAAGCACAAACCAAGCCAAACTACACTGAAGGAGCTCACCAGAATAAGAAGCCAAGACAGCAAGTCGTAGTTGTTGTTGAAGAAGGAGGCTTTGACTGGAGCTTTCAGGTAGAAGATGCATCTTTAAACCAAGCATTGATGGCAGATCATGATGAAGCCAAGGTATTGGAACATCTCTGTACACCTGAATGTATTGCTAAAGTTAATAGATACAGGTCCTATAACTTAAAGATGAGATCTGATCTTGAGTCCTTAAATATCTTAAAATTTGATTTTAAAATAGCTGAAAATGATTATAAACTTAAGATGGAAGATCTAGAGAAAACCATTTTAACTCTTAAGCATGAGCACACTAACTACAGGACTCAAATCAAAGATATCATCTCAAAGTTAACTAAATGCTAGACTGAGCTTGTGATTAGCAAAGCCAGGGCAGAAAAATGTGTTCTTGAAGAAGAGACCTTCAAGAACATAATATCCTCATCCCTACATACAAAAGTTTGTTATCAGAATAAGCAGGGACTGGGATCTACTGAGATAGCTCCTCCATACACTCTATTGTTTGTAAGATCATACAGACAATAGAGTGTGAAGATAATGAAGGATGACTCTGAGAAGAGTGAGGAAGATCATCCTAAGAAGGGTCATTATTCTCCTAAGGAGAGGAAAGAGTCTGGAATGACCAAGTCAAAAAGAAAAAACTTGATTAGAAGAGCTAAGAGAAGATCAAAGAAGGCTCAAGAATCAAGGCCACTTTTGACTTCAAGCATATACAAGTGTTCATTTTTGCAGGGTTTGAAGTGGTAAAGGCTGAAGACTCAACTATGAACTCTAGTACCAGGAGTTTCAGTTTAGTTCTAAACCATTCCAGTAAGAAGAAGAAGACTGACCAGCTGTGTACCACTGCTACACAGCCTAAACCATCCAGCTCCAAGAGCAAGTCTCTCCCTAAGAAGCTTATTGCATCATCTGTGAAGATGAAGATCGAGAAGGAAAGTGATCAAACTCAGTTTTGCTCTCAAAAGAATATTCCCAGAAGGAAGCAAATAGACTGCATCATGTGTGGTAGTACTTCTCATCTGGCTAAGGATTGCATCTACAATCCCAAAAAGCACTATCCACATGGTCAAAGAAAAAGCTTCTGGGAAGAACAAGGAAAAGCAAGCTTCGGAAGGAAAATCTGTCTCCTTCTGAAGCTCCAAGTGAAGAAGAAGACAAGTGAGAACTTGCCTTTGGAAGAAATTTTAGTCTCGGAAGATAGGAATGCTTCCGAAGTACTAAAGCATGCTGCAGTGAAAGAAAGATCTTCCGAAGGTCCAGTATCCAAAACTTCAGAAGTTATTGAAACTTCTGAGGTGTTGAAGGTCAAGTCCAATCTTCCAAAGATGATGTGGAAGATGAAGAAAGACCTGGTGATTGAGAGTTGTTCATCAACAGCAACTAATGATCCTCAAAGCTTGAATATAGGATCTGTTACTGTTATATTGTCTTCAAATCACTTTGAAAAGTCCAAGACCAATAAGGCTTGGGATTCCAAGTGTAACCAACCACTCCTTTATGTAGATGAGCTATGAGGGTGACTTCTCAGTCAAAACCTTTAGGAAAGGGAAGGTCTCAACCTAATGGAAGTACCTCCTTCATGTTGTCATACACAGCTTGTCAAACAAGCATGGAGGATGGGATCAGATTCCAGAAGACCTCTCCTTCATAGTCCATGGAATTGTTCAGGGGGTCAAGTTCAGGTATTCTTAATTTGTATATACCAATTTTCTTGCTAACTTGGACTCCTAAGAGTATTACATGTTCCCTAGATATGTCCAGCACATTCTCAACTGTGAACTGGGCACACAGTTGAGGGAAACAGGTAATATTCTTAAATTGGGACAAATGAAGTCTGACATCTTCAAAATAATGAGGAAGCCAACTGTTGGCTTCTCTGGGTTAGAAACATCCCTTGCGCTAAAAATGTTTGAGCTCATTGCTCAAGGTGGCAACCTAGCAGCACCAGCTAATGTTGAAACCACACCTTCTATCTCTCAACCACACATACAGCCCACAATAACCATCACCTGCCAGAGAAAAACCAAACGAACCCCTGCACATGCTATTCAGCTTGTGCAAGCCCACATATCACCAACCTTACAGGAGGAAGCAGACACTCGAGCTCCCACTTCCCCCAAGCCACTCCCATCTCTCATATGATCAGTGCTGAGGTTCCTCATGCTCAGCCTGATGAGCTTGCACCCCAAACAGCCGTAAGCCTTCACTCAGAGTCTCCACACTCTAGTGAACAACCTTCCGGGGAAAGTTATCATCCCCAACCACTGGATCTAAACCAACCAATTCCTAGCCTTGACTTCTATGATGATGAAGACATGGCATTCAGCGAGTACCACGAGTCTCTTTTCTACCTACTCAAGGAGAGATGAGTACTCCTATCTCACCCAGGTCTATCCCACATCATTCACCTATCACTAAGGTTGATCTCCCTGAACCTGTTCAGGAGATCTATATTAAAAAGGCTCTCACTTCAGCAAGTGATTACATATTTAAGACCTCAACCAGGACAACCAGGCCTTTTGACACTTCTCTTGAAGCTGTCATAAGGCAGGGGAAATCCAGCAGCCAAGAACAATATGCTGGTGATGAGGAGGAGGATCTTGGTCCAATTCTCTCATCCCCCCATGATTCTTCTGATGAAGATGAGGGGAGTCTGAAACTAAAGATACAAAAACTGACTCAAATATGCACCTATTTAGTCTCAAATTTAAGTAACCTGGAATCTCAGGTGACTGTCTTAGAAAGAAGGGTCAACGACCAGCAACTTGAGATCACCGATCTCAAGGGCCAGCTAGCTTAGAGACCACCAAGACAAACTCAACCAGGTGCACAAGAACCTATGAATGTGATAGACTCAACCCCCAGCTCATTATGCAAGAAGGTGATGCCACCAAAAAGGGGGAAAAAGTCCAAAAAGTCATACAACCTGGGAGTTCCTCTCAGAGTATGGACATAGAGGATTCACCACCCTCTCTTGCAATAGTCCATACTCAGTAACCTCCTCAAGTCTACATGGATGTAGACTCTCTCATTCAAAGTCTATTTAAGAAGGGTATACCAAGAGCCATGTCTACCCCATCTCCCCACTCTGAGAACCCAATCATAGGATGGAGGTATGACACAGAAAGAAGAGCTCTCATCATCTCTAGAACTCAGGGTTAACAAGAAACTTTCAACTTTTCAGACCTGAGTTTCTATGAGTGCATAAATCTGGTTGATCTTTCACTTGTCAACCTAAGCCAAAACAAGACAAGCTGGAAGACTAGCCGACTGGATACAAGAAAGGGTGCTAGAAGAGTTCAAGATGAGATCAAGATTATATAGACAAAGGATAGCAGGTGAGATATTTGGTCAACTGGATGTTGAAGTGGACCCCAAGATTAGCTTCAAAGAGAAAACCATGACTGAAGGCCCAAAGGTTAAGCCTGTAAACCTTGAGATAGGATCTCCTTCTGCACCCAGTACCCTCAGTGAAGCACCAGTTGGTGATGGTGCTACACAACCTCTCTCTGGCCAGAGCTTGACTGCTAAACCAAGCAATGAAAGCTAAAGCTCTCTCCACCCAGAGTCACCAAGGCCTGTGCGTGACAAAAGGAAGAGGAAAATGACCTTCGAAGAGTTAGAGGAGGAGAAGAGAGAGAGGAAGAGGAATCTAAGGGGAGAGAGTTTAGGAGGGTCCTTAGGCTTCATGCACATTGCTATCCAAGCTATGCCCAGGCCAAACACTCAAGATGATGAGTTAAGGGTAGCTAGGCTAAACTACCTGGGGACTAGGAACTATAATGTTGATGAACTCATATCTCTCCCTTTAGAAGAGTTGAATGAGCTGGTTGACACTGAGCTATCAAAGGAGAGGAGGGAGACAGAGGATGCAGCATTGCTCCTCAAGATTAAGGAAGAAAAGAGACTAAAAAGGCTCTACAAACATGCTCCTGTCCTCTCCCCAGTTCAAGAAAGTCCCGAGACAGAGACTGTGGCACATGCACAACCTCAGGTAGATAGGGAAGCTGAATGAATGAATATGATCAACTACCTGAGTGCCACAAGACTATCAGGCAGCTGGACTTCTTCCCTTATCCTTTGAGTACATAGAGTTTGAATATCTCAAGCAGCTGGAGAAACAAGCCATAAAAGAAAGAAAAGCTGCTAAGAGAAAATTAAGGGAATAAGCTGCAAGATCAAGGGCCATCATCCACAAAAGCCAAAAGAAGTCTGAAGATAGACAAAGGATGATTAGCTTCTTGAAGCTATACGGATTCTCCAGAAGGAGGCTTGGTCCTATGTCTTTATCCACCATGGATGAGCATATAAGAGTGATCAAGCAGAAGATTAAAAGGGGAGAGCTTGTAGATTTGCATTCTCTACCAAGTCCAGCTCAACCTAAAGTTGAGGTGAAGGTTGAACCCCCTGAGACAACACAACCTAATCCTAGAGCTGCATCTCAGCCAACATCATCTTCTGATCCGCAGCAAGGTTCTCTTCTCTCTCCATCTGAACCTGTGAGAGAAGAGATCCTAACTAAGAGGGACACAACAGAACAATCTGGTGCTGAAGACCAGTCATCTTAGTTGAAAACTTCAAAGAGGAGGAAAAGCATGGCTAGAAAAAGTGTTTCAAAGAAGAAGAAAACCAAGGCATCCACGTCCACACCTCAGGATGAGTCAGAGCATCCTGAGAAAGTGCATGAAGATGCTGCTCAACCAACTCTTATTCAAGTAGAGCCTCTTGCCATCGGAAGACCCATCTTGTCCTGGAGTTTTGCTGCCAATCCAGACAGATGGTATGTCATTAGAGATCAAGGAGGTCAAGATGTCTACTTCTGGCAAGACATGCTTGATCTTCCTCTACATGATCTCTATGACATGAGAAGATACTATAAAAGTCTGAAGGATCCTGACCAGATGATGAAGAGAGGCTTGGTCTTGATCCTAATGAGGACTATCAACATCTGAAGTACTTCTCTATTTTGGTAGCATCAGCCTAGGGGGAGTTTGTAAGGTAATATCAGAAGATTATAAGGCTGATGCAACCAAAGAAGCCAAAACAACCAAAGGTCTTCTTGCATGCATGCACTGGACGTATAAAGGTAGAAGTGCTTCGAAAGTTTTACACACTACATCAGAAAATACTCTAAGTGTAAAATCTTCTGAAGCTAAAGTCCAAATCTTTCGAAGCCAAAGATGAAGTCTTTTGAAGATTTAGAGACAAAGTCTTACGAAGCCATTTTGCTGTGAAGATTGATTTCTTTCGAAAACAGAGAAAGACATGCTTTCTCTAATCTACTTTACATAAAGCTGACATACATTCCGCTGCAACTCTGAAGACTCCCCAAGTTTTATGAGTTGATGAAAAGTTCATGCTTTTGTAAACTATAGATTAAGGTCTTTGTCTGTAACTTCCTACTTTTGTACCCGTAATCCTTTTTGTAATAGAAAAGGATGTGAGGTATGGCATGTCATAGTCACTAGTCAAAAGGCAATCTGCCTTTTGACTTTAGATTGATCTTGTTGTCTAGATTAGTCAATTCCAACTGTCCTTCTAAGTATTGACGGTTGTAGGATGTAGTATAAAGAGTCTCAGGTTCTTGTAATTTAGATATGCTTTGTAACACTTGTAATAGAACTTGAGATCAATATACAACACTCCTTGAAAACCATATTTCTGTGTTATTGTTGCTTGTTCTGTCTTATTACTTACTTGTGTTCATAGTCTCCTCATAATAAAACCCGGTTCCCTATTTTAACTGTTAAGTGTTCCAAGTCTCTCCTCATTATGAAAATGATTGTGTTAGGAACCCTTACCTGGTCCTGCACATGTGGAAAATTCGGGATGGGATAATGCGAAGTGCGGTTGCTTAATTCCGCAAGTTGACAGTTGAGGGAAACGAGTTCTTTGCCCATTTCTTGAACTTTGTGGATAAGTTCAGCTAGGTGTTAGTTTGCTACTAAGTTCATTTCAGTCAAGTGCTTGATCAGTTTGTGTAACTTAAAGAAGTATACTTGCATTGTCGGTTCTCGTGTTTCGAAATGTGGTTTCTTCGTAGGGTTCCAACTCGAGCTTCCGTAATTGAATTATTTCATCTTTTGATGTTTTTAAGCAGGATTTTGTGTGATGAAATCCTGAAACTAGTGTTGTATTTGTATGTAGGTCGGAAATGGTGATCACGAGGGCGTGCTTGGCCTGGTACGACCCCGTGCTTGTCAGATTCAACATAAATTCAACCAGCATCGTTCCAGAGTCGTTAGCGGAGATCGCATAAATTTTTTGTCAAAGTCACGGGGGTGTGACTCATGGGGCAAGTCCCCATGAGTAGCTTGCGAAGTCCTACAAAAAGTTAAAATTTTAAAGAAAAACCTATGTACAGGTACCAGATTTCAGTTTCGAGTCCTCGGCACAACCCTTCCCCATATTTAGTCTTTGTTGGGGCGAAGGTATAATTCTTCTGAGAAGATCTTGGTAGGTCCATTGGTGTACGGTTTCAAATGATGACCAATTACCTTGAAATTTAAACCGTCATGGTTTACAATTTCGATGGCACCGTTCGGAAAATGTCTTTAATCGTATAAGGTTTAGACCATCGCGATTTCAGCTTTCAAGGAAACAAACGTAAACGAGAATTATACAGTAAGACATGCTCTCCCATGTGGAATCGTTTGTGTTCTTTAATCGGGAATCATGGAATTTCCTTGTATTTTCTTTATAAACCCTAGAATTCTCGTACGCTTGTTCACTCAGTTCCTCGAGTTTGTGGATTTGTAGAAATTGATTTTTACCCACAATGTTTTGATCCAGGTTTGTGGCTTTGAGTGCCTAATAGGCTTTGTGTTTGAGTTCCACAAGTAGATGACATGACTTCCCATAAACAGATTTGAACGGTGTAGTGCCGATAGGAGTCTTATAGGCTGTCCGAAAAGCCCATAATGCGTCATCTAACTTAGTAGACCAATCATTACGATTATGACGTACTGATTTCTCGAGGTGATGCCTCGGTTAATGACCTCAACTTTCCCATTTGATTGTGGATGATAAGTAGTTGCAAAACCATGGTGAATATCGTAACAAGCCATTACTCTTTCGAGTTGGTTGTTACAGAATTGCATTCCTTGATCACTAATTAAAGCTTTGGGAGCACCAAAACAAGAGAATGGTTTCTTGAGGAAATTAACAACATTTCTTGAATCATTGGAAGGTAAGGCTTGAGCTTCATCTCATTTTGAGATATAATCGACTGTTACCAAGATGTAAAAATTGCAAAAAGACACTGGGAATGGCCCAATGAAATGAATACCCCATATATCAAATACCTTGCATACTTGAATGGGTTTCTGAGGCATCTCATCCAGCGTTGAGATATTGGTTGCTTTTTGACATGCATCAAAGGTGTGTACCATGTTGTGAGCATCTTAAAAATTATAGGCCAGTAGAACCAGAGACAAAGACTTTCTTGGCTATTAGGGTTGCTCCATGATGTCCTCTTGTAGGTCCTTCATGATAGTGCCTTAGAATCTGTTATGCTTCACTTCTGTATACGCATCTTCGGATAAGCTTGTCTGCACCGATTCTGAATAGATATGGATCTTCCTAATAGTAATGCTTGATATTAGTGAAGAATTTCTACTTTTGCTGATACATCATTCCTTTGAGAAGAATTCTGCTTGCCAAGTAACTCACAAAATTGGCAAACCAAGGATGTTCCTCGATTGAGGATTGGATGTGCATAAGGAATTCATGAGGGAAATTGTCGTTTGTCTTGGATTCCTAAGATTGTGAAGGGTTTAGATTATCAAGACACAAGAGATGATCAGTAGCTAGATTCTCCGCTCCTTTCTTATCACGAATTATAATGTCAAATTCTTAGAGTAGAAGTATCCAACGTATCAGTCTCGGATTTTCATCTTGTTTGTTGAACAGACGATGAAGAGCTGCATGATCGGTGAAAATGATTGTTTTTTAGAGGACGAGATACAATCAGTGAAAACGATTGTTTAGTGAAAACTACCATAAGAAGTTTTTTTTTCAGTCGTTGTGTAGTTTTCTATCGCATCGTTTAGGGTTTTATGTTGTGGTGTAGTTTTCTTGCGTATCGTTTAGATTTTTGCTCGCATAGTAAATTACGTGGAGTTGCTTTTCTTTCCTTCGACCTAACACAACTCCTACCGTAAAACCGCTTATGTCACACATGAGTTTGAATGGTAATGTCCAATCAGGGGAAACCATGATCGGAGTTGTTACTAATCTCTCATTCAGCAAATTGAATGCACTAATGCATTCGTTGGGAGATACAAATTGCACATCTTTCTCGAGGAGTTGAGTTATTAGTCATGCCATTTGGAGAAATCTTTGATGAAGCATTGATAGAATCCTGCATGACCTAGGAAGCTTTTGATTGCTTTCACAGTTATAGGATGTCGAAGCTTTGAAATAGTGTTGACTTTGGCTTGATTGACCTCAAGTCCTGCTCAAGAGATTTTGTGTCCTAACACTATTCCTTCTATAACCATGAAATGGCACTTTTCCCAATTTAAAACAAGGTTAGAATCTTCTCATCTAACTAACATCTTTTCCAGTCAAGACATTGTTCGAACGAGTTTCCAAAGATGTAAAAGTCATCCATGAAAACTTCCATGGAATGTTCAATCATGTCGTGAAACATTGCTACCATGTATCTTTGAAATGTAGCAGGGGCATTACACAATCAAAAACGCATTCATTGATAAACAAATATGCCATATGGACATGTGAATGTTGTTTTCTCTTGATCTTCGAGAGCAATTGGAATTTGAAAATTACCTGAGAAACCATCAAGGATACAATAGAACATGTTCCCCGATAATCTTTCAATAATTTAATTGATGAATGGCAGAGGGAAGTGATTTTTCCTTGTGGCATCATTGAGTTTGCGATAGTCGATGCTAACTCTCCAACCTATAAATGTACCAGTCGGAATGAGCTCATTCTTCTCATTGTTACAACAATCATTCCTCCTTTCTTTGGAACAACTTGGAAAGGACTGACCCAAGGAGAATAAAAAATAAGGTAAATCAAACCGACATCTAGTAGCTTGATTACTTCTTTCTATACAACCTCTTTCATGCTCGGATTTAAACGTCTTTGAGGCTGAAACACGGATTTGAAGTTTTCCTCCATCAGAATTTTATGAGTGCAAAAGGATGAATTGATTCCCTTGATGTCCATGATTTTCCAAGCAATTTCTCATTTATGTGCCTTGAGCACATTAAGCAACTTCTTCTTCTTCTCATCATTCGAAAGGTGGATGAAATGATGATAGAAAGTTGAGATGTGTTTTTGGCTGGGTAAGAATCAATGAAAATCTAATATATCAGATGACTTGAATGAACATTTGAAGCAGAAATATAAATGTGAAGGATCAAACACACATAAATGCTCATAATGTATTGATTGTATTGATTTTAATGTAAGCAAATCTTTCTGTGTGAAAGTTTGTGCAAGGATTACAAATGTAGGCTAAGAGTTAGAAAAATGGTAAAAACCTTATCTATTTATAGGTCCGATACTTGTACAAGGTACAATATAATAGTATCGGCAAAGAGGTTCTTCATCCGCATTTGTATCTTGTACATCTGCATTTGTTTTTGCGAATGTACAAGTCTTGTCCACATTTCTTTTGTTTGGCATAAGTATTTGTTTTGATTCACCCACAATAGTTCTTTTCCGGTGGACAAACGCTCATTCGCATTTCTCTTTGTTCACCCAGAAAAACTAACACGGATGAACAAATACTTAGCCTTTTTGTTTATCCACACTTGTTTTCTTCATTCGCAAAAATCCATTTGCATAGTTCCATACTTCTGTTTTCCAACCAGAACATAATCCATCACTACTTGAATTGGCATGCATGATCCTTTTAGGGTCCAACAATACTCCCCCTAAGGATTATACAGCCTAAGTACTTTAAGTGTGTTTTGATGATGGAATATGTGAAGATTCTGGTGGATCTTCAACTGATGCTTGTCGTTGTTGTGATGTGGATGCTTGGACTATTGTGGATATTGAAGCGGATGCAGTGATGGTTGTTTTTGGTGCTGCTGTTGTTACTGTTGGTGTTGTTGTTGATGTATGGGATGGTGCTGTTGTTGCTGTTGCTAGTGTAGGTGCTTCCTCTAAAGGATAGTAATGAAATTCAGGGTTGGTAGGATCTAAAATGAAATTGATCATAGTGGAGAACTCCTTTGCCTCTCTCATTCTGTTTCTATTTGGCACATGTATCTTCAACTGCTTCATTCTTTCCACAGCTTTGATGGGAGTTGGTTGAGAGATTGAGGTTCAAAGATAGCAATGGTTGATAGTCCATATATATGTATTATCAAATCACCCTCAGAGCTTACCTTCAACTTTACTATGTTTGCAAAGTTTAAAGGCATTCTCTTTCTCTTCTTAGTTTCTCTTTTCCGATCGATCCTATCATATGCAATCTTCAAGATCCTTATGCATTTTAGGAAGAATAGTTGATCATTCTCAGCAAGCTTGCTGTTAGGACTGTCAAAGTGCCTAGTGAACATATAATGAATATATGACTCATCTAGTAGCCGCACTTCATAGGCACTCAAAATTTTGATTTTAGGCCCATTATTTCCTTCCCATCCCCTCATAATAACCAACTCTTAAGTCTCTTCATCATACTTGAAATTAGAGATTGACATTGTCTTGTGTGTGCCAACAACCCTTTTTCTTTTGAGTTTTTCAGTTGGCTTTATGCTTCCCATGGGAACTACCAACTCTTCAACAATCTCCTTTTTCTTTGTCTTGTCAAAGGGGTTGATAAAGCTTTTATCTTTCTTCATACAAATATCTTTCAAAGCTTTAAAGTTGCTTATTCTTTTGAACATCTTCAATGTATCCTGAAATTGATAACCACTTGACATAACAACACGATATATTAATTCCAGATTAGCAAGCTCCTTTAAGTCATGCATCTTCAAGGAATTTACAAGTTCAGTGTATTCTATGAAGAACTTAACTAAACCTGAGATCCTTTTCACCATAAACATATTCCAGTCATGATCATACTTCCAAGCAATAATCTTAACATCCACTTTTCCTTCTAGAGCTAAAACACCTTGGAGCATTTCAGAAGTGGTTAATCCCTCTTGCACATGTCTTGGGATTGTTGTTTGAAAAACTCTAAAGTTTTGCTCAACAATGGTGCCAGAGACATGATCTTTACTGGTGACTTGGATTTGCTGAGCTGATTTTCCTTGTCTTGGCTGACTAGGAATGATTTTTACTTCAATAACTCTCATCCTTTCCTTCAAATCATGGATGATTTTGAGCACAACAGCTCTAAGAGAGTTAGTTTTCATTGGTCCCAACTTCCACTTAGTGGACCCATTCCTTGTAAAGAATTCCTTCATTTCCATGTCTATCATCTCACATGGATCAGGAAATGGATAATGTACTGGTGGTTGTCTTTGAGGAGAAGGTTCTACATTAGAGGAGAAAGTTTCTTTTGCTTTGCCTTTCTTTCTTTCTTGAGTTTTCCTTAACTCATATCTCACACCCCCGCCTTTGCGGAAACATAGGAATGTAACGAAACTGAATCTCAAGAACACATTTCTTTCAAGAGAAACTAAACTTACATTAAATCCAAATACTAAAGCGATACAAGGTGTTTGGGATATCCTACAAATTACACTTAGTGGGTTGACTTTCTAACTTGTTTAGGGTATTCTGCTTAACATAAGCTTCAAACCCCATACCTTTAAATATGATAATGATGGAACTCTTTCATGCCATATTTCAAAAGGTGTCTTATCCACTTTCTTGGTTAGGACCATATTCAAAATATGGGCCGCGGAGAGCAATGCAAAACCCCAAAATGACACAGGTAGTATGCTTCTAGCCATCATAGATCGAACCATATCCAATAGAGTTCGGTTTCTCCTTTCAGACACACCATTATGTTATGGTGTTCTGGGTGGAGTAAGTTGTGAGACAATCCCATAACTCCTAAGATGATCTTGAAAGGCATCACTGAGGTATTCACCTCCTGTATCCGAACGAAGAATTTTGATTGTTTTGTTGAGTTGATTTTCTACTTCATTCTTGAACATTTTGAACATTTCAAAGGCTTTATCTTTGTCTGTCAACAAGTACACATAACCATAACGACTATAATCCTCAATAAAGGTAATGAAGTATCTTTCACCATTCCTTGTCATTGTTTTAAAAGGACCACATACATCCGAATGTACGATTCCTAATAAATCTTTTGCCCTTTCGTTAGTACCACTAAAGGGAAACTTGGTCATCTTTCCTTGTAAACAAGATTCACACTTATCAAATGAACCATCTTCATTTGTTTCCAAAAGACCATTCTTTCGAAGTGTTTGTATGCGATTCTTGTTTATGCGACCAAGATGAGAATGCCAAAGATATGAATTACTTAAACCCATTTTAAGTTTCTTGGTGCTTGATTGGTATAACGAGTTATTAAAGGAAGAGTCATCATGAACCAATTCATAAATACCATGGAAAGGCATAGCCTTAAAATAAAGTATATCGTCCATAAAAACACAAATACCATCATTTACAAACTTTAATACATAACCATATTGTCTTAGGAGGGAAACAAAAATTATATTCCTTGTCAAACAAGGAGCATACAAAATATTCTTTAAAATAACCTCCAAACCATTTGGAAGCTTCAAAGTATAGTCTCCTTGGGCTTCGACATCAAATTTTCTATTGCCCATGTAGAGACTAGTGTCTCCCTTCTTGAAATGTTTATTTCTTTTGAACCCCTGCAACAAATTGCAAATATGAGTTCCACATCCGGTATCCAATACCCATGTGTTTGAAGAAATAACATTTAGTTCAATATGAATCATGAAAGTTGTACCTGAGGTCTGCCCAGCATCCCTTTTGTTTCTCAACTCCTTGAGATAGATTGGACAATTCCTCTTCTAATGTCCTATCTCACCACACTCAAAGCATGGATCTTTCTCCATCACCTTTGGCTTCTTAAGCTTTGGTTTTGGAGGTTCCACTTTAGCCTTTCCCATACCCTTTCCTTTGATGTACCCCTTGCCTTTGGCAACATTTGCCTTGGGATCAGGGTGTTGTCTTTTCTTGTTGCCACCCTCATTAATCGTGAGGACTGGTAAAACCCTTTTACCCATCCCCGCCTTGGCTGTTTTGAGCATTGCATGAAGTTCCCCAATGCTCTTGTCCCAACCGTCCATGTTATAATTCATGATAAATGTCTCAAACTTCTTGGTTAGACCATTGAGGATCAAATTCATGGCGAACTCTTTAGAGACGGGACAGTTTAGCCTTTCGAGGCGATCAATGTGGCCTTTCATCTTAAGCACATAAGATGACACTGATTGAGTTTCTTCCATTTGACATGCATGAAGCGCTCAAACTGTTTCGAAGCGCTCTACCCTTGATTGTTGAAGGAACATTTCCTTCAACTGGGTAATCATGTCATATGCCCCATGATGCTCAAAATCCTTTTGAAGCTCGGGAATCATAGTTCCTAACATGAGGAAAAAACTTGCACTGAGTCCTCAGTGTGCTTAACCCAATCATTGTAGGCATCAACATCATTAACATCGGGTTCATTGGGAATAGGATCGTCCAACACATATGATTTCTTTTCTTGCTTGAGAACAGTTCTCAAGTTTCAAAACCAATCCATAAAATTATTGTGGTTAAGACGATCCCTTTCCAGATTAGTTCGTAGTGATAGGTTATGGACGGTCGGGGTGGTAGCGTTGTTGTTTGCGGCCATTTCTACAAATTTTAACAAAGTTCAATTTTAGTATTTATGATAATGAAAGTTTAATTATTAATACCCTTTCATGTCTCATAGACAATTAATAATTAAAATCTAGAATCCAACGTTACATTTAAATATTGGTTAGGTGACCTTTATCCCATTATTTAAATTAACAAGGAAGTCAACACTTGACAATTGCAATCCTTTGCAACTTCTAGTTTTATGGGATCGGTTAAACATCTTTATGTTTAGTTGGCATGTTTAATCCCATCAACACCATTGTACGCTATGCTTCGGTGACCCTATTCACATGGTTTCCAACTCAAGTCGTCCTACTTACACACACGTGTGAGTTTACACATACAAGTGGTTAGGTTACCTTTATCCCACAAATATGTTAATCCCACCTCAAACACACAAGTTCCCTAAATATGGTTAGGTGACATTTATCCCACAAAGAGTTTCCAAGTGATTCGAGTGTTGTATAAAAGGATGGTGTTAAACTTGCTTAAAAGGGATTTCAGTTTTCATTCATTCTAGTTTTAAAAACATTTTGTACCTAAAATTTGCATGCATTCAAATGCGTGGTACTATAGTGAAAACAATTTTCAAGGTTCTTTTAATAAAACCTAATTTTATTGCGAAAACATTAACCTTTAATAAAATCTTTTATTACCCATGTTAATGTTTCCAAAAGAACCATTTTTAAGCTTGTTGTTGATATTAGATTGTTTAACGATGCATATCCAAATATCAAATAAACAATAATGATAAATTACCCACACAAGCATCACATAAGTTCATAACTATAGCCAACTAATTTTAGCACTACTTGTTGACCAAAACAATTGAGTTAATAAGGTCCTTCTTAAGAATAAACATTGACACAACATGTAAGGCCCCGTTCCCGGGACGCTTACAGCTGGACCGTCATCGTATAAAATATTTAAAACATACATTACTTTTGCAGCGGAATTTAAAACTTTCATTAATAGTTTAAAACATATCATTACGTTACATCATTCGTTCACATTTCAAAATACAACATCATATTAAAAATGTGGATGCCAGTCTCAAATCATCCCCAGTAGCTTATGCATCCATGCCTGCAACTCCTCAGCATCAACAAAATATCTGCCAACTATTATGCATACAAAAGTCAGCGACGCTGAGTGAGTTCTAGTTTTATAAATAAAGTACTTTACTTTCGTTAAAACAACCTTCTTACTTTCGATCGTGATCACACATCATACGTACACATTGATAATAATTAATTATCTTCGTCATCGTTTATTATCAAACAATACATACTTACTATCATCCAAATCCTGCCTCATGCAATACTCCAGACTCATGTCCGAAGACTGATATTGTGCCGGGGCATGTAAAAAACTCCCGACTCATGTCTGAAGACTGACATAGTACCGGGGTACGCGACAAGGATCCCATCTCATATGCAACACCCCCGACTCATATCCGAAGACTGATACAGCGCCGGGGCCCGTAAACAAATCCCCGACTCATGTCCGAAAACTGACACAGTACCGGGGTGAGCAACAAGACCTCATCTCTTTCACATGCCATCCTTTCTCATGCAATACCCCCGACTCATGTTCGAAGACTGATACTGTGCCGGGGCCTGTAAACAAACCCACGACTCATGTCCGAAGACTGACACAGTACCGGGGTACGTGACAAGGATCTCATCATACATTACTTCCATCCTCGTCATTCGTTATCTCTCACTTTCGTTACAAAATACTTTACGTACATTCATACATCATAACACGTAAAATCATAACATCATACATAACGTATTACATAACATAATACATACATTCTAAAAACCTTTAAACATGGAAAGATAACACATCACACAAACATGCATAACACACCAAGCCCAAGCCATCACATCACAACAAAACCTATCTCAACCAACTACCTCATAAAATCCTTAGAAAACCCTAAGTCCAAAATGGATAGCAGTTGGACATCTCAGGCGCATGAGCATAAAAATTCTAAGGAAAACAGCCAAGGCGCATTACCACTATGCAGGCGCATGAGCCATGCTTAGGCGCATTACCACTATGTAGGCGCATGATCCCTTCTTAGGCGTATTGACACTTAGGCACATGGGCAATTCTTGGCACATGGACAACTATTTGGGCGCATGGCCTACACTTAGGCGCATGGGCATTCTTCTGGGCGCATGACTACTATTTGGGCGCATGATATTGGGCGCATGGGCATTCTTCTGGGCGCATGACTACTATTTGGGCGCATGATCTTGGGCACATGAGGTCACTTGGGCGCATGGGGACAGTTAGGCGTATGGAAATAATCTGGGCACATGGGTCATTCTGAAAATGCAGACTACACTATAACCAGCTCTCAAACATCAATCTAACACTTCCTATTACAGATTTAGCATACCATTAGCACTTAAACCATGCTAAACATCAAATCTAACCCAAAATAACCTCTAAACATACAACCACAAAACAACGGTCGAACATCAAAGCGGAAAACCCACGGGTACTTAAAAATATTTTGTTTGATATGCATAATAGCCCCAACACAAAAACCAGTAAAAAGAGGGGTTCAAGAACTCACCTGAAGCAACCTTCGAGCAACACACCTCCACCTGCAAATTCAGCTCCTAGAACCCGCGAAATCAAGCACTTAGCACCACAAATCTCGGCCTAGAAGCTGAAAATTTGGTTGAAACAAAACATTAACCCAAGAAAACTCACCTTCAAGAAGATTTCAGCTTCTTCTCTCTAAAAACCATGAACTTTTCTTCTTTCTTTCTTTTTCAACCGAGAACAATGGTGGGTAGTGGGGGCATGGGCGGCCATGCCCCTCTTTTTAAACATAATTATATTTAAGTTTGCATCTTGCACAACTTTGGTCCTTCAACTTGTGTTATTCCTCATTTCTTTCTTTATTCTTTTATTTTCTATTCTTTTTAATAAAATTCAGGGTGTTACAAGTCCACCCCCCTTATATAGGTTTCGTCCCCGAAACCTGTCGCTTCTCGAACAGTTACGGGTAATGTTGTATCATCTCTTCCTTGATCTTATACGTAGGCTTAGACCCCTTTTGGGCTCCCTTGTATTTGCACAAATGAAACCACCCTTCTTCTTAGCCCTTCTCTCCCTTCTATCAGTAATGGCCACTGGTTGCTCCAAGTAGTTGAGTCATTCGTCCATGTCGGTATTCTCTAATGGCATGATCATATCCTCCTCGGCTAATCACTTTTGTAGATGAGATACATGGAATGTTAGATGAATTCCACTTAACTCATCGGGTAGCTCCCGTCGATATGCCACTTCTCCTACCTAAGCAACGATTCAGAATGACCCTATATACCTCGGTGTTAGCTTTCCTTGCTTTCTGAATCGGATGATCCCCTCTCCAAGACGAGGCCTTCATCATTACTCCATCGCCGTAGGTCAGCACCGAACTCTTATCGGGCGCGGTTGATCAATCCACCTTCTTGCAACACTCGGTGTTTGCCTCATAGGCTACTAGCCAATTCTACCCAAGGCACGTATCAATCTACCTACGTTCGTCCTGAACAGTCTAGCAGGAAACAAGCATTCTTTCAATTCTATCGTACAATACTCTAGGTCATCAGGCAACCTAGTGGACTTACCAATAGCAATTTCTACATCTAAGGGCTCACCGACCTTCCTACTCCTAACGTGCAACTTATCACAGAAGGCAGCAGGAATGAAACTACTACTAGCACCACAATCAAAGCACATATGCGCAATTTAATTTACCAGAAACGTACCTGATGTCATGTTGGAGTCCGCTCTAGCCTCCTCCAGGTCATAGCGAATGCTCTAACCTTCATCCTCTGCCATCCTTCCTTGCACCGGAGCTTCCTGCCCTTGACTTCTTGCAGTCTCTGCTCATGTGTTCGGTCTCGCCACGGTCGTAACATTTAGCCATGTGGCATTCCCTTGCCCTGTGGCCCTCTTTCCCATATTGAAAGCAGATGTTCAGTCCCCACTTGCACTCCCCCTCGTGGCCTCTACCACACTTCTTGCATGCTTCTTCCCTCCCTATTACCATCCTCCAATCATCGACCCTCAACGTCTTACCTCTAGCCACGAATCCACCATCGTTACCCAGCCTTCCATTCCCATTCCTAACATTGCCCCGCTCCTCCTCTACATCCACTATCGCTACCGCCTCTCGCTCGTCATACAACCTCCCCTCTAGGTCGACCATCGACCTAAACGTACTTGGCCGGGCAGCGATCAGATGTCTGAGGATACCTGCCGGCAGACCTTGAATGTACCTCTTGATCTTTCATGACACAGGCATCACCTGATCTCGCACCAGCCTTTCCATCTAGTTGAACTTCGTTGTATACTGTTGGTGCGTCATCGTTCCCGCCTCCAACTGCATGATCTATCTCTCAACTTTGTCAAGCTCCCTATGAGGGAAAAATTCCTTAATTAACAACCTCTTCTGCTCCTTCCACCTCATCCTCCCGATTTCCCTGGTCCCCTCGGCTTGGACAATGTTGTCCCACCAGCACAAGGCTGAATCCATAAATGAGTGGGTAGCGAACATAACCTTCTGATCCTCCCAACACGCGCTAATGTCCAGTACCTCCTCCATCTCCCTCACCCAACGATGAGCAGCAGTCGCACTTCCATTCCCATCAAAAGTTGGGGGCTTGCATCTCTGGAATGCCTCATAGCTACACCCCTTGGCGGTTTCCTGCACCGCTTCCTCCTCTGCATCGTCACTGGAGACAACCATCACATTCTCTGGTTGCTCCCCTTCACCGGAACCTCTCCCAACTGTCCTCCTCCTCACCTCCTTCTCTTTCTTTTCATCCTCCCTCACAGCACGTATAACCTCAGTCACTACAGTCGGCAGAATCGTCTGCATGACCTGATGAACCTCCTCAACCACCGCCTCCTTCATTGAGGCTCTCAGATTAGCACTCTCGTCCTTACCGTCCTGGTGACGGACCTCTGGCTCTTCAGGAGCCATCTTAACAGTCTTAGCCCTGCTCCTCGTGACACACAGTCTAACACCACGTCCACCCCGACCTCCACCTCGTGAAGCCTTAGAAGCTTTACCACCAGCCATCACTAAACACTACAAGATTCAAACACCAACACAATCATTCAAGGTAATAGCTCAGATTATGTCTAGTATAATAAGTCCCTAATCATAGTGGCCCGTTGTGATTAACCACTTACTTTGCTCTTCATTCCCCAAGCATTTCCTATCCTGACTACATCAGTATCTAAATCTACACAAAAGCACATAAACCACATAACACGCGCACATAATTCCCCTTTTCATTTACTTACATAAAATGTTTACGTAAAACCTTTACATGTAGGCACGTAGCTACTAGGATTGGCATCCCTTTCCTTTCGTCCCATTCTCAGTTTAAGTTTAGGTTTTGAAAATATTTACCCAATTCTCTTAAACATTGGCTCTGATACCAACTTGTAAGGCCCCATTCCCGGGACGCTTACAGCTGGATCGTCATCGCGTAAAATATTTAAAACATACATTACTTTTGCAGTGGAATTTAAAACTTTCATTAATAATTTAAAACATATCATTACGTTACATCATTCGTTCACATTTCGAAATACAACATCATAATAAAAATGTGGGGCCAGCCTCAAACTGTTCCCAGTAGCTTATGCATCCATGCCTGCAACTCCTCAGCATCAACGAAATACCTGCCAACTTTTATGCATACAAAAGTCAGTGACGCTGAGAGAGTTCTAGTTTTATAAGTAAAAGACTTTACTTTCGTTAAAACAACCTTTTTACTTTCGATCGCGATCACACATCATACATACACAATGATAATAATTAATTATCTTCATCATCATTTATCATTAAACAATACATACTTACTATCATCCGAATCCTGCCTCATGCAATACCCCCGACTCATGTCCAAAGACTGATACTGTGCCGGGGCCTGTAAACAAACCCCCGACTCATGTCCGAAGACTGACACAGTACTGGGGTATGTAACAAGGATCCCATCTCGTATGCAAAACCCCCGACTCATGTTCGAAGACTGATACTATGCTAGGGCCTGTAACAAACCCCAGACTCATGTCCGAAGATTGACATGGTACCGCGGCGAGCAACAAGACCTCATCTCTTTCACATGCCATCCTGTCTCATGCAATACCCCCGACTCATGTCCGAAGACTGATACTGTGTCGGGGCCTGTAAACAAACCCACGACTCATGTCTGAAGACTGACACAGTACCGGGGTACGTGACAAGGATCTCATCATACATTACTTCCATCCTCGTCATTTGTTATCTCTCACTTTCGTTACAAAATACTTTACCAACATTCATACATCATACCACGTAAAATCATAACATCATACATAACGTATTACATAACATAATACATACATTCTGAAAACATTTAAACATGGAAAGATAACATATAACACAAACATGCATAACACACCAAGCCCAAGCCATCACATCACAACAGTACCTATCTCAACCAACTACCTCATAAACTCCTCAGAAAACCCTAAGTCCAAAATGGAGAGCAGTTGGACATCTCAGGTGCATGAGCATAAAAATTCTAAGGAAAACAGCCTAGGCGCATTATCGCTATGCAGGCGCATGATCCCTACTTAGGCGCATTAACACTTAGGCACATGGGCAATTCTAGGCGCATGGACAACTGTTTGGGCGCATGGCCTACACTTAGGCGCATGGGCATTCTTCTGAGCGCATGACTACTGTTTGGGCGCATGATCTTGGGCGCATGTGGTCACTTGGGCGCATGGGGACAGTTAGGCGCATGGAAATAATCTGGGCGCATGGGTCATTCTGAAAATGCAGACTACACCATAACCAGTTCTCAAACATCAATCTAACACTTCCTATTATAGATCTAGCATACCACCAGCACTTAAACCATGCTAAACATCAAATCTAACCCAAAACAGCCTCTAAACATACAACCACAGAACAACGGTCGAACATCAAAGCTGAAAACCCACGGGTACTTAAAAATATTTTGTTCGATATGCATACAGCCCCAACACAAAAACCAGTAAAAAGAGGAGTTCAAGAACTCACCTGAAGCAAACTTCAAGAAACACACTTCCACCTGCAAATTCAGCTCCTAAAACCCACGAAATCAAGCACTTAGCACCATAAATCTCGGCCTAGAAGCTGAAAATTCGATTGAAACCGAACATTAACCCAAGAAAACTCACCTTCAAGAAGATTTCAGCTTCTTCTCTCTAAAAACCATGAACTTTTCTTCTTTCTTCCTTTTTCAATCGAGAACAATGGTGGGTAGTGGGGGCATGGGTGGCCATGCCCCTCTTTTTAAACATAATTATATTTAAGTTTGCATCTGGCATAACTTAGGTCCTTAAACTTGTGTTATTTCTCATTTATTTCTTTATACTTTTATTTTCTCTTCTTTTTAATAAAATTCGGGGTGTTACACAACATATGTGTCAGTGAACTCCCACTTGATCCCGCATCCAAATGCTTCAAGCGTCCACCTTGTGTTGTGATTCTTCCATTCGATTTGGGCTTCCAAATAGGCTTTGACTTTTGCACCAAACTCCTTTGGGCCTTCATCATGTCCTTTGGATTAAAACCGAAAAAGGGTAGCCTTGTTGTATCTTCTTTTACATAATATATCCTAAATACATTTTTTCTGATAAAAGTAAAATGCAACTAACCTATTTATTTTACATACCAAATGAAAAATAAATAAATTACATACCCAATAGGAAGAATAAGTACATTTAATTATTACAAACCATTTGAATAATCAAATACTGATCACAACACATTCATCCACAGGGTCTCGGCTAGGTTATGAACATATAAAACACATATCCAAATATGTAAGTAAAAACCCAAGAGCATCCCCTTGAACCACTGATTTTCGGTTAAAGCATAAATAAACCGAGAACCATGGTTCTTGTCCAAACAACAAAATCATCCAAATTAATAAATTTTTTTTCAAGATTACAATATGCATGTCAAAAGGAATCTTGAAAAATCAGGGGTTACTAGGACTGAAGCCTCTCGGCCTGTTGGTGAAACATCACTAAGAAACTGAATTTTCAGTCCAGATGAAGCATGTATCCATATAACCAGCTCTAGATGCCATTGAAGGGTTTTGAACAAGTTTATCAGAGCTATTTTATCCATATAAAATAGTAAACGCAGTTGAATAAGAGTTTAAAACTTGTTACAGTTAACATGTATAAAACATTTTTATATATATATCTGTTAAAACCCCTTATGGATCGATATATGAACAACATGCTTACAAACAACCATAGGGTGTTTATAAAAACAACCTTTCGCAAAAGGATGGGAAGAAGATCGGTGAATGCAAGTCTCCAAAGTAGATGATCTCAAGCATGTCTACCCACAAGCCTCCAACAGACACCCCGTTGCTAGGATTTTATTTTTACACTTGGATTAAATTCCCTTTTGTTTTTTTTTGCTCTTGACCGATCAAGAAAAAAAAGTATCCTACACATTTCATGTTCAAAAGGGATGATATGAGAGAGATCTGGATTGCAATCATATATTACATGTCCTTGGAAACTTAAAATTCAGGAGAGAGAAAAGTGGGTGGGGCCCAGCCCCTTATCCCATCCGCATTTCTCAAACATCATCCGCATTAGTAAATGCGGATGAATGTTCTTCTCCCGCATTTGTAAATGCGGATGAAGAAAATCCATCCGCATTTCCCAAATGTTCATCCGTATTAGTAAATGCGGATGAGTAGTTCATCAGCATTTCCTCAAATACTCATCCGCATTAGTAAACGCAAATGAGTAGTTTCAATTAGCATTTCCATAAATGCTCATCCTCATTTCTTCACAAGCAAATACGGATAAGTAATCTTCATCCGTATAGTAAATGCGGATGAGTAATCTTCATCCTTATTTCCTCAACTCCACATCAAATGCGAAAGAAGAATAAAAAAATGCGGATGAAAGAAAATTCCCTCTCTAAAATAAATTATCCATATAATTTATTTACAACACAAGTGTAAATATTTAGGAACTCAATTTCTAAATATTCTAAGTGTTAATATTTATTTATATGATCATATCATAAAATAAATATTGTAGGTGTTTGTCTATTTTGTTATTGGGTATGACCCAACTTGGATCATAACATACTAGCCACATCAATTCAATATGTGTCTTGGGCAGACCATTTCCAACATGCGACTCGAAAAAACACAAAAACGTTTACTTTTGCAACAAGTAAATAAATGCAATCTACATGGGTCCACAACCAAACCTATTGACTACTTGTATGGCCCTTGCTAATGTCTTATCACAAAACATTGGTTCTTGGTGGAAATAATCATTCATTTAACAATGTAGTTATGGTTGTGGCGAACTAACCATGAATGGGAGTTTGTTTGACTCTGATAGTACTATCTATATTAATCCATAGGCTCAAATCCATGAGTTAATCGGTTGTGTAAGTAACTAGCCTGAGTGTGATAATCCTTGCCACATGTAATATACATTATTTAACTAGTGCAAAGTGTAAAGTAAACTAGTATCTTGTATTCTTGTAAAGGAAAGTATTTCAAGCATGTATTTCCCCCAAATATGTAAAATGAAAACGGGGCTATGAATACTCACCTTGAGTCTTGACGGAAGTGAGACAATGGGTTACAACGTAATGGTAAGTGACATACTCGAACTACAAGTAGATAAACACTACTTGAGTTTTAAGGACTAACACTATGCATAGAACAATAGTGACAATACTTGTTTATTTATTGACTTTTTCTTTAGGACTTTTGTCGGTTTAATTCATATGTGTTAAACACGTCCATACTAGCTTTTAGTTGACTTGATGTCATTTTTTTATAAAAGATCTTGTGTGTTAAATGTATTGACTTTTCCATCATAAGGCTTATATCAAGTTTCCTATTACTTGTACGAAGATCATTTATTTTTTATTTCGTATAGTAAAAGTAATCGGTTTTATAAAATGCAAAGATCATAAATATATGTCTAGACTCACCAAATTTATGTGTGTATATATATATATATATATATATATATATATATATATATATATCTTATATTTTTTTGATATAAACTTCTTGTTAAAGTAGAAACAACTTTCTTGATAAAAACAAATATTACGACGGTATAGTGTATGTTATATAAACTATGATGGTGTAAATATGTATGTGTTGATGCATGAAATCCAAAATAGTAACTTACCAAAAGGGGGAATAAAGATGAAACTTGAATGTTGTTGCACAAATGCCTTAAAACTTCAAGTGTTTGAGAGTGTATGGGTGGGTTTGGTTTGGGGATGGAAAAGCCAAGAATGAGAGGGATACGAGAGTATTTTGTGTTGGTTCAAGTGTTCTTCATATCCTAAGGCTTCTATTTGTAGTGTAGGAAACCTTGATTTCCACCACAAATGCTAGTCAAATGCAATTATATGTAACTAGTTAAGCATGTGCAATAATTTCAAAGTAATATGGGGTTAGAGATGGTGTTCTTGGTGAATTCAAGGGAAGAAAGAAAGGTAGTGACAAATTTGGTGATGTTTGTGTATAGTAGAGTGTAAGAACTGGGTCATGAGTGGGGCTTGTAAGATATGGTAGGTGTTTTCTTTTATAAACACCTAGTTTTTTATAAGGTTTTAACAAGTCATACTAAGATATATATACTCTCATGCATTTTATATAAGTGTAGGTGGTTTTGGATGCAAATATATATATATATATATATATATCTGTGTGTGTGTGTGTGTATGTATGTATGTATGTATATATACACATATTTTAAAAAAAAATGATCATGCATAATTGTCGTAATTGCATAAAATATACTATAAATAACAAAACATTGACTTACGAAATAAGAATTGCCTATAACATATGCTCATAAATATATATTCGTGTACAAATGTTGAATACTTTTTATAAAAGTATTTAGGTTAAAGTCCGGAATCGCAAAATAGTGTATTTTAAAGTAATAATGTATCATATAATACATTTAGGTGGCAACTATATATTTAATTCCTGAAACATGACTTGTATGCTCATGTATTTACTTGTATTACATCGGGTGTTGTAAATTGTCACTACGTCATCACCATTGATCATGAAATATAAATAGGTGATCATGAAATATAAATATACGTATTGAATTTCAATACCTCGTAGTGCATAATATTGTATTGACCTTGTTTGACTTAACTAAGTCCTAATGACACATATTTGTAAGAACTTAAAATAGATAAGCATTATGATCAAGACCTGGTAAATTGATGGTTGTCACAGTCTCCCCTAGTTAGAAGGAATTTCATCCTGAAATTCAAATTGAGTTAGTAAGGACAGGAGTTTTCTCGAAAAGAAAAGGGTATTTGAATTTCATTTGATCCTCGTGTTCTCATGTAAATTCTGGACCTCTCTTCGAGTTCCATCTAACTTTAACAATCAGTACGCGACTCCAGTTGAGCTTTTTGACGTCTCTATCCGTGATTTTGACTGGTTCTTTGTCAAAGTGGAGTTTCTTGTTTATGCGTACTTCATCGAGTGGTATGATTAATGATTCATCATTCAAACATTTCTTCAAGTTTGAGGTGTGAAATGTATCATGTACACCACTAAGTTCTTGCGGTAACTTAAGTTTGTATGCCACTAGGCCAATTTGTTGTAGAATCTCAAAAGGTCCGACATACCTCAGGGCGAGTTTACCCTTTTCACCAAAACAAACTATGCCCTTCCATGGTGATACTTTTAACATAACCCTATCATCAAATTGAAATTCCAAAGGCTTTCTACGATTGTCCACATAACTTTTTTGACGGTCTCTTGAAGCTTTTATCCTTCCTTTGATTTGAGAGATTGTGGTAGTCTCTTGAATGATCACTTGGCCAGTTAGTTGACTATCTCAAACCTTCAAATGGTGCACACTTGATACTAGTGTGGTAACTATTATTGTATGAGAATTCAATCAGTGGATGGTGGGCATCCCAACTTCTATCAAGTCAATCACAAAAGTTCGGAGCATGTCCTCTAAGGTTTGTACTGTTCTCACGCTTTGACCATCAGTTACGGATGGTAAGCCGTACTCAGGTCAACATCTGTCCCTAAAGCCTTTTGTAATGATTCCCAAAACCTAGAAGTAAATCGACTATCCCTATCAGAGATAATAGATATAGGTACTCAATTTCTAGCTACAACTTCATTTACATATAGTTCGACCAACCTTTCCATCAGAAAATCCTCTCGGATGGGTAGGAAATGTGTAGTCTTTGTTAACCGATCGACAATGACCCAAATGGAGTCATGACCACTGGACCTTCTTGGTAACTTTGTTATGAAATCCATTGAGATTTGCTCCTATTTTCATTGCGGGATTTTTGGTTGTTGTAATATCTTAAATGGTATCTGATGTTCAGCTTTCACTTTGGAACAAGTTAAGCATTTCCAAACATATGAAGCAATATCCTTCTTCATACCAAGCCACCAGTAGTACTCCTTAAGGTCCTTGTACATTTTATTTGCTCCAGGGTGAATAGAGTATTTTGACTTGTGGGCTTCATCTGGAATTAGCTCTCTCATGCTTCCTGAGTCTGGAATCCATATTCTATCTTGAAAATAAAAACTCGTGAGACTTAGATTCCAATTTCTTTTCTGCCCTGCATAAAAGTTCACCCTTCAGGTTGTCTTTCTGAAGAATTTCCCTGCATAAAAGTTCACCCTTCAGGTTGTCTTTCTGAAGAATTTCTTTCTATGCATTTATAATCCTAGTCTTTAGACTAGGTTGAATGGTCATTCCTAATGCACGTACTCAAGTGGGCTTAACTCTCTCTATTCTGCTCAGGGCATCTGCTACTATGTTGACCTTACCCGAGTGATATCGAATTTTACAATCATTATAATCACATAGTTCCACCCATCTAGTTTGTCTCATATTCAACATATTTTGATCAATGATGTGTTGAAGACTCTTGTGATCGATATAAATGAGACATTAAGTACCGTACAAGTAATGTCTCCAAATTTTGAGTGCAAACACTACTGCTCCCAACTCTAGATCATGAGTAGTATAGTTTTTCTCGTGCATCTTGAGTTGATGTGACACATATGCAATGAATTTATCCTTTTACATTAACATGCAACCAAGACCTTGATTTGATGCACCGCAATACATGACAAAATCGTCAGTGCCTTCAGGCAAAGTCAGAATAGGTGCATTACACAGCTTTTGTTTCAGTAATTGAAAAGCATCTTCTTGCTTCTGTCCCCATTAAAACTTCTTATCTTGTTGAGTAAGCATAGTTATTGGCTATGCGATTTTAGAGAAGTTCTCTATGAATCTATAATAATAACCAGCTAAACCCAAAAATGATCGAATCTCAGAAGGTTTTTTTGGTGCTACCCATTGTTTAACAGCTTCAATCTTGCTCGGATCTACATGTGTAAGGCCTCGATCCTGGGAAACCTCACAGTTGTTCATTCATAACACAATACATATTAAAAATACATTGTAATAAGAAAACATTGCAGTGGAATAATTAAACAAAACCATTTCATGCGTTAATAATAACTTTTGCCAAGAAATACATTATTGTTACAAGTTTCAAAAAGGACATTTCTATTTATTTCAAGACAAAAACTTCATTTTTGTATAAACATGGATGCCAGTCTTAATTTGCCAAGTAGCTCTAACCTTGTGCCATTCCTAGCAACCTCATTACCTGCAAACTGATATGCATATAAAAATGCAGTGTTACTGAGTGAGTTCTAGTTTTATTAATATAGAAAATATACATTTTGTAAGCATCCTTTAATGATCACCCATCATTATACATATTAGTCAAATTGACTAATAAAATTCATTAAGGCTTTCATTATCATTCTTTCTTTCATTATCTTTCACTTTCATTAGCTAAGATTGCACAAAACAAGGGCCTACATCATATGGTTGGCAACGAATGCTGAACCCCTACAAGTACATGTTTATCATGGTAGCTATCCCCCAACAGTTGAGCCACACTGCTAGGCACGAAGCCTGCTCATGAATACAGGTCCCATTCATTCATTCATTGGTCAATCACAAGGATTAGATCCCAGATGTGCATCCTTATGGGCTGAAACAAGCGCACATCAGTTGAGCTAACGACAACATGGTCGTGCACCTCCATTCATTTTGCTTGCAAGGCTTTTCATTCATCATAAGGGCTTGGGAGTAACATTTATTAAGTTCCACAATCTTCTTTTATTCCTTTGTTTACACTTGATTGTGAATAATACTTTTAAATATCCATAGTCTTAAATCATGTAACATGAAATATAATTATCATAACAGCAACCCATAAAAAGATCATAACATACAAGGGAACATGATACAATCATATCATCCGTTAAAACTTAAGTACTAATCACTTAAACTCTGTTCCCAAAATTTCCGGTTAAAACCTAAGTGTAAACAGGGCATGGTTGTTGGACCAAAAGAACCAATGAGCCTGATCAGAAAAACCTTTAAGTCCCACGGACATTACAACAACTGAAGTAGTCTGCAACAGCTGAAGACATCAACTGAAGACAAAGTCTAAAGTGTAAGAGCTGAAGACAAAGTCTGAAGTGAAAGAGCTGAAGACAAAGTCTGAAGTGAAAGAGCTGAAGACAAAATCTGAAGTGAAAGAGCTGAAGACAGTTTGAAGACAAAGTTTCAGATGTTGTCACAACAGCTGAAGAAGACCTCTTCAGTAGTTGTGATGGTTTCCTTTCAGTAGTTTTATGTTTATTGTAATCAGTACTTGTAGTTTCAGTAGTTTTAGTTTCATCTTGTACTTAGCATACTCTGAGATGTTCTCAGTTGTTGTGAATATTCTCAGTAGTTTGCTTACTTTCAGTTGTTTGTAATAATTCTGTTAGATGTCACTATCAAGTGACATCAGCAGACGTCACATTCCTTTATATAAGGAATGTTGACCTAATTGTAAGTGTATGGGACGAGCAGCTATAGCAAACTTAGAAAAGCTTAGCAGCCGCCACACCGAAGCATTGTGCATGAATGATATTATCCATTTTGAAGAAAACCCTCTTTCTCTATAACCGTGTACTGTTCCATTGAATATCTATTGTGTTCTTGCAATATTTGTCTAATTCTTGTTCTAATTCCGCTGCGATTCAATTCTAATTGATCAAACTTAGATCGCTGATCCTGACAAATGGTATCAGAGCGGGTTAATCATTGATCGGTTTAAAAATTGATCATTGAAACTGCTATTTCGATATCTAAAGTTTGATCGAATTAGCATATTTGCAAGAATTGGTTATAGAGATTGGTCTTCTACTGCTTCTGGTTAGTCAATTTGAGTTTCTTCTTGGTTTATATTGAGTTTGTTGTGTTTTTGTGCTAAATCTTTTGAAACTTGATTGAATTGGTTTGAATCTGAGAATGACTACTCCTTCTAGTGACCCTCACAATACTGGCTCCTCAACCAAGCCTCCGATGCTGGTTAGGAGTGAGTATAACATATGGCAACGAAGAATGCTCCATCACCTGTCTGTTAACAGTTCAGGTTGTTGGACATCTGTGGTTCACGGTCCACACAAGCCTATGGTGAACAATCCGGAGACCAACCAAATGGTTCCGAAGAAGAAGGAGCAATACTCAGATGAAGATCGTAAACTGTTTGAGATTGATGCTAAAGCCCATGGAATTCTGGCCATGGCACTGCCTAATGAAATCTATTCTGGGCTTATGCATCATGAAACTGCTCATGACCTCTGGAATGCTTTGAAGGAACAATTCGGAGGAACTGATGAGGTCTTAGCAAACAACAGAGAAATCCTCGCCCAACAATATGAGACATTCTCTCATAGGAAGGGTGAGACACTGACTCAACAGTTTGAGTGTTTCTCCTGCTTGATCTCTGAGCTGAAAATGGTCAAGCATGAGTATACTAACAGCCATATGAACAACAGATTCCTCAGATCACTGCCTGAGAGATGGGACACATACACCATTGTCCTACGCTCCAGTGCAAATCTGGATAGCCTATCTCTCACCCAACTCCATGGGAAACTGCTTACATTTGAAAGAGAGATAGAGCAGAAAAGGAAACTGACATCATCAGGAAAGGTCACTGATGACTTTGTACCAGGGAACACTGCCTTGGTCGGTCATGAGTCAGAATATGCTGGATCAGAAAGCCATTATGATGAGCATATAGATTTCTCTTCAAACAGTTCTGATCATGCATTTGTTGGTGTTGACAGTCATTCTGGGTGTAATAGTGATAATTTATGCTTTATCATGGATGATTTGATGGGTATTGCTGATGATGATTTAGAAGAGATGGATATTTTGAGCCAAATGGCCTTGATCAATATCAGATCTCAAAAGTTCTACAAGAGAACTGGTAGGAAATTTCCAGGACTCTCTGGCAAAACCAAAGTTGGTTTTGACAAGAGTAAGTTAAGGTGTCACAAATGCCACAGGCTTGGGCACTTTGCAAGAGAGTGTAGATCAACTGGATCTAACTCCTCTGCACCCTTTGTGACCTTTCCAAGCAATAGTTCACAAAACAAAGGGCAACATCCTGCTAGTTCTGGTCATCACTCACAACCTCAATCTCTGCATATTTTGTCCCTCAGGGTCCAATGCCATATCCATATCCTTGCTATTACATGCCACAGCCAAATCCAGTTCAAGTTCCTATAGCACAACAACCTCAAGCCCTACCTGAGCCTCAACCATCTCCATCATAATCTCAACCTCATCACAGCTTCTTCACACCAGGAGTTGTTGACTGGAGCAGCTCACCAGATGATCTTTCTGGTTTCAATGAGCAATTATTTGCTGGTGCTGGTCAACATGGTGGTGAACATCCTTTTGGGAATCTTGCTCTCATGGCCCTGGAGTCTACTGAGGGTTCCTGCTCCGATGCATCATCTTCACAGGTAACCCAGGTATCTTCTGAGGCTAAAGCCAAGTTATGTTCTGAATCATGCATAGCTGCCTTTGTCTCTATTAGAGAGGCAAATGTAGCTTTAATCAATCAAAATCTTGAGCTTGAGAAAACTATTTCCAAAAGAAAAGCTGAGTATGAGTCTGTTCTTAATGACAAAGATGATGAGATTTACAAGCTTAAATGTCAACTTAATGATGAAAAGGCTAAGGTAGAGGTCATTTTTGAGAACCACAGAAGTCTCAAAGAGACACTTGCAGATACCCAAGTTGAGTGTGACCGCTGGGTAACATCCTGCAAGGGATTTGAAATGCTTCTCAGCAAGCAAACAGCTTCAAATGTGAAGTTTGGAATAGGTTACAATCATATTGCACCACCTACTGATTTTACTTCAAAATCAATAGTAAAATCTAAAGGTGAAAGTAATTTCCAAACCACATCATCATGTGATTCATCCTCAAATGATAATACAAAATTGTCAAAATTAGAGGATGAAGTCAGTGTTAAGATCTCAGCAAATCAATTGCCTGATGGTTTAAATGCTGATAAACACATGAAGCTGAGCAATTCAGATGTTGTCCCTCAAAGTACTCCAAGTACTGAAGGGCAAGTCACAACATCTGAAAAGCATTCGTATACTATTGTCACAAATAAGTACTGTTAAGTTCTTTTATCCTCAGTAGTTTTCATAACTACTGAAGACTAAACTACTTAAAAGTACTGAAGTACTCTATCTGTTGAAAAGAACTGATGTAGTTACAACTACTGATGTCAATATAACAGATAAGTACTGATGACCAATGAAACATCTGAAAATCAGACAAAAGTCTGCTAAGTGTTGAGGTCAGAATGAAACAGCTGATGAGCTAAGAATTGACGACAACAGCTCATGAGAAACTTTTCTCTTCAGTCATTTCTACAACTACTGTTTCACTTCATACAACTGAAGCCAAAACCATGTCTTCAGTAGTTTCACAACTACTGATGACTAATACCAAGTCTTCAGTTGTTACAACTTCTGAAAGTTAAAACCAGGTCTTCAGTTGTTTTCAAACAACTGATGACAGCACCAACACTTTCAGTCGTTTTATATCAGCCTTTTCTAACCCTATAAATACCTAAACCTAATTTCAAACGTTTCATTAGCCGTTTCATATCCTTTACTCTCTCAACAATGGCGACCATGAAACTCAAACCCAGACACAACTGTGTTGCCTACCTCTCGAAATCGGCCTTTTGGAACAAATTTGATAATGCCATCGATCTTATGGTAGATTCCCAGTACCGAACCGCTTTTCTTCTGAATCCTACCATATACCCCGATTCCCTAAGCCAATTCTGGACCAACGTCTTTGTGCAAACTGGTGAGAATGATCGCCAAATCACTCTTCAGTCGTTGGTTAACCAGAAACAGGTGGTCATCACTCCCGACATCATTCGACAAACCCTAAATCTACATGATGCCACCTGTGTCACTGAATACCCGAAAGGCACAACCGATATGTCTTTCATCAATAACGGGTATGAAGGAGACTTAAGTGCTACCACCATTCTGAAGAAGCACTTCCATGATGCTGAACGTCTTATATTCCACATGGTGAATGTCTGCCTTGCACCAAAAACCTCCTCATGGGATCAGATGTCCTGCCGATGGCAACAGGTATTATACTCTATCTTTGAACGACAAAATCTAAATTTTTCTGAGATAGTTTTCATGGAACTAAAGGATCTGGCTTTGAAACCTGTGGCAAATAGATGGATATTATATCCCAGGTTTCTCATGGCCATAATTTTAAATCAGCTAAAATCAGACGGCCTTGTTGGCCTTGGAGTCCCTGCTCCAGCTGTATTACCTGAAGTATACTCCAGGCACAACTCTGACCCTACAATGAAAGGGGCTGCCCGGCTGCTAAAACCCAAGCAGCGGGAACCCACAGCCTCCACTTCCAGATCCAAAGTCCCCACCAAACCCAACACCAAAAAGCCCAAAAAGGCTACTCAGGGAGATGAGTCCCCTGAGGATGCCCCTGTAACACCAATACAGGAAACACTTACTGGTTCTAACCCCCCAGTAGTGTCAAAGACTCCACCAGCCCTAGCCGCTCAGGTATCCTCTCAACAGGATCCTGATGCAACCACAATTGGGGATACCACAATTCTGGAACCTATCTCAATTGAGAAGGTTACCATTGAAGAGCACCAGTCACCCCGGGTGCAATCTGCTTCAAGCCTATCTCCACATGCAACCGCCCCTCAAAGCCCAACCATTATAGTTGCACAAGTGCTGAGTCAGCTGCATTCCTCTCCTCCTCCCCAGAAACCAATTACAATGGGGAGAACCTCAACAGCTGAGGAAGAGGACCAAAATGCTGCTGATAACCCACAGCACAGGGGTTATCATGTTCAATCTCCCCGTGTAGAGGAGGAGGTTAGAACATCTGGTGAGGCTGCCACTTCTACTGATTCAGCAAATGAACAGGATGTAGTTGGTAACATCTCTAAGACCTCACCAGAGGCAACTGCCGATGAAGGACTCAGTCCTGAGGCAGGAAGTCCCCAGAACCAAGAACAAGGGGCACATGCTACAACTGATCTACACTCAGGGCATGTACATCCTGATTCAATCAGGAGGTCAGGTGATTCAGCAAAGACTGATGATGACCTGGGCTTTTTCTTTGATGTCTTAGCCCATAACACAATCCTTGAGGCTGAGGTGAGCAGACTCAAAGAACTGCTTGCCAAAATGTCTCAGGATCAAAGTCCATCTGCCCCAATAAACCCACAGATCGCACCTTCATCTGAAGGTTCACCAAACACTCAGCCACTACACTCAACTGAGCCACCAGCCACTGCTTTTGGCACCACCTCTCAGGGACAGAACCCCTCTGAGCAGATGGTTGCTACTTTTCAACATTCCTTACCTCTCATCACTCCCATCATCAATGAGATTGTGCATAAAGCCATTGACGAGAGGATCTCCTCAAATCTACAAACACTTGTTGATGATGCTGTGCAAAAGAAGCTTTCTGCCATTCCAACCCCTGAACCCAATACACCCAAAAAGGGGGAGTCTAAGGCAGTGAAAGACAGAAAGAGAAAGAGAGTGGAAGATGAGAAACTAAAAGAGAAAGAAAAGGAGTTAGAAAAGGAAAAACAGCTGATCACATACAAGAGAAAGAAAAGTGCTGAAACTCAAAAGCTTGATGAAGAGAAATCATTGGATGATCTGGTTAAAGAAGCTGATGAAGCTCACAGCAGATCAATGGACAAAATAATAGACCAACTCTTCAGACAGGGTTTTGATACAGCTACTTTAGACACTGAGATCAGAAGGCTGGAGATTAAAGAAATACAAGAAAGATGGGCCAGTTACAATGTGATGGAAAGGGAGAGGTTGGAGATAATGATCAGGTTTATTGCAAAATACTTGGGAAGATCATTAATTGAGATTAAATCATGGACCAGAGACAGTATTCTGGCAATAACCACCAGAATCTGTGCTTCTGAAGCATTCAATAAAGGGTTGATTATCGAAGCCTTAGATGAAGCAGGTGCTGGGAAGAGATCTGATATGGCCAAGCTTTCCAAAGCCAAACTTACCATAAAAATGCTAGATCAGCCTTCCCAAACTCCCACTCAAAAACAACCAACCCCACAACTCTCCAAACCAATCCCTAAACCTAAACTTAAACCAACTCAACCTTCAAAACCAACTCCCTTACCCCAAAAACCACCTCAAACCACATCCAAGGATGCACCCAGAAGGAGGAGAAGGGTGTTGAGGATGGAAGAAGAAGAAGAAGATGATGAAGAAGACAGTCTGCCAATCTCTGCTGTTCTAAAAATACCTGAGCCCAGAAGTCAACAAATGATCACACCAGACTTTCAGAGGCAAATGGTGAAAGTTAAGATTGAAGAAGAAGAACAGCAGAAACAGCACGATGAGCAACTTTTGAAGATGGTTGACAAAGAGTTTCCTCAGTCATCATCTATACAAGCCATGAAGAAACACGCTCAAAGGCTGTATGCTCTCAGGTATACCTTTCAATATCAAAAGGAGAGAGTAAGGATTTGGCCAGACCCCAGGGTTAGTTCTAGAATTCATAAGAAATCCATACCAAGTAGATACAATGGCCAAGTGAGAAAGACCATAGATGCTGTTATTATGTTGGCCATTGTAGTCTCACCCTGGGAGATACTTGAAGACTTCAAGAGAGCCTACAAGTCAAAGATGACCCCTCAAACTCTAATGGAGAACAAAATGGTCAAGAAGGGGTTGTTATACAAGAGGCTTGAAGAGATCAAGAAAAATGAACTCCAGTTGTTATTAGAAGGGACTCACCCAGATGAATTTGCTTACAGAGAGATAACAACTGTTGAGTTGAATAATGGAAAGACGGTAAAGTACCTATCAGAGTACTATGGCCCAGAGTTCTTCTTCGAAGGAGAAGCAGAAGAACTCACAAAGGAGGAACAAGTTGTTCTCCTTGAGGCCTACGTCAGAGAGTCTTATAGACTCATCAATGGGAAGTAGGTTTCATGGTTGGGATAACAGCTCTGTGTCCAGTTCCCCAAGACAGAGTTCCCTTCCATTCTTTGACATTCACATCTACTGAAACCTGTTCCCTGGCCTGTGCTTATCTGATATCTCTGAAGCTGATCAAGAGAGTATTTCTGCCAAGAATAAGTGGGACCTCAATAAGCTTAAAGGTTTTGGCTGCATTGGTTCAGGGGGAGTTTGTTGGACCAAAAGAACCAATGAGCCTGATCAGAAAAACCTTTAAGTCCCACGGACATTATAACAACTGAAGTAGTCTGCAACAGCTGAAGACATTAACTGAAGACAAAGTCTGAAGTGTAAGAGCTGAAGACAAATTCTGAAGTGAAAGAGCTGAAGACAAAGTCTGAAGTGAAAGAGCTGAAGACAAAGTCTGAAGTGAAAGAGCTGAAGACAAAGTCTGAAGTGAAAGAGCTGAAGACAGTCTGAAGACAAAGTTTCAGATGTTGTCACAACAGCTGAAGAAGACCTCTTCAGTAGTTGTGATGGTTTCCTTTCAGTAGTTTTATGTTTATTGTAATCAGTACTTGTAGTTTCAGTAGTTTTAGTTTCATCTTGTACTTAGCATACTCTGAGATGTTCTCAGTTGTTGTGAATATTCTCAGTAGTTTGCTTACTTTCAGTTGTTTATAATAATTCTGTTAGATGTCACTATCAAGTGACATCAGCAGACGTCACATTCCTTTATATAAGGAATGTTGACCTAATTGTAAGTGTGATGGGACGAGCAGCTATAGCAAACTTAGAAAAGCTTAGCAGCCGCCACACCGAAGCATTGTGCATGAATGATATTATCCATTTTGAAGAAAACCCTCTTTCTCTATAACCGTGTACTGTTCCATTGAATATCTATTGTGTTCTTGCAATATTTGTCTAATTCTTGTTCTAATTCCGCTGCGATTCAATTCTAATTGATCAAACTTAGATCGCTGATCCTGACAATGGTTAAGGTCCACATCAGACGACCACTAAGTGTCCACAGTGGACAGCCAAAGTCTACAGCGGACGACCAAAGTCTACAACGGATGAATTAAACACTTATGAGTCCACAGCGGACAGTCAATGTCCACAGCTTATGACTAAGGTTTATAGCGGATGACTTAAACACTAAGTGTCCATAACGGACATGCATGAATATCTAAGTTTCCACAGTGGACATGCATAAATATTTAAGTGTCCACAGCACACATGCATTAAAACCTTCCTAAGTGTCCAAAGCAGACGTCCAAGCCCACAGCGGACAACCGTTTAAACACTTATGTCCTACTTATGAAAATTCTAGTTCCATTCAACACTTTTAAACATATTCATAGCATAAAACTATTAGATTCATACATAGCACTCCATAAACAACCATTAACATCATAGAAATCTTTAAAAACACACATATTTTCATAAAAAGTCATTTTTAAATCTGGAAAACATAGTTTTGCTAAGAAACATCATTTTAATACACATATCAGCCCCAAACAATTGGAAAACATGCAAAAGAGTGGATCTAAAACTCACCTTAAACCAACTTTGAGCAAAACACTACAATCCGAGAGCAAACATGGAGTTCTAACACCTGAACACACGTGAAGAAACAAACTAAACACATAGAAACATATAGAAAGCTACCTAGAAGCTTAAACCTGACTAAATCTGAGTAGAAAATACCTTAAAATCTTACCTTCTTGAAGAACTTTCCACTTTCTCTCTCTATAACCGGTGGGAGCTCTTTCTCTCTCTTTAGCCGTAAGTTTGAGTGCATGGTAGAGAGGGTATGGGTAGTCATTTGTCATTTAAATCCCATTATGGGCTGGTTTGGCCCTTGTGCACTTTTACCCCTTTGCTTTTAAATAAATATCCTTTTTTCTCCTTTACTTCTCTTTTTTTTAGAAATTTTCGGGTGTTACAAGTCCACCCCCTTATTTAGGTTTCGTCCTCGAAACATGTCAGTCCTCAAATGGCTACGGATAATGTTGTCTCGTATCCTCTTCAGTCTCCCACGTATACTCTGATCCCTTCCTGTGTTTCCACTGTACTCATACTAATAGAACCACTTTATTCCTTAACCCTTTCTCCTTCGATCCAAAATGGCTACTAGTTGCCACATAAATTCAATCTTTCATCAACCTCGATGTCCGTGAGAGGGATAACAACATCACCTTTTGCCAAACATTTCTGTAAATGAGATACATGGAACGTAGGATGAATCCCATGCAGCTAATCAGGAAGTTCCAGCCTATATGCCACCTCACCAACTCTGGCAATGATTTTGAATGGCCCGATGTACCTTGGGCTTAATGTTCCTCACTTTCTAAACCTGATAATCCCTTTCGAAGGAGATACCTTCAACATCACGTTATCTCCTACTTGGAACTCAATTGGCCTTCTTCTCTTATCAGCGTAGGACTTCTGCTGATCCTTTGCTGATTTCATAAAGGCCTTGATCTTTTCCAACTTCTCCGACGTGGCCTCGATTATCTCGATACTCCCCAACTCCTTCTGCCCAATATCACCCCAACACACTAGCATTCTACACCATCTCCCATACAACATTTCAAATGGTGGCATGTTTATACTTGCATGATAACTATTGTTGTAAGAGAACTCTACCAACGGTTGGTGCTTGTCCCAACTTCCACCAAAATCAATAATACATGCCCGGAGCATGTCCTCCAAAGTTTGAATTGTTCTTTCTGATTGACTGTCTGTTTGAGGGTGGTAAGCTATGCTAATGAGTAACATCGTTCCTATAGCATCGTGGAATTTCTTCCAAAACTTGGATGTGAACCGGGTGTCCCTATTAGAAACAATGGACATCGACACCCATTGGCGAGTTACAATCTCCTTGATGAACAGATCCGCTAACCTTTCTGATGAGTAAGCCTCTCAGATTAGTAAAAAGTGGGCACTCTTCGTCAAGCGGTCTACGATCACCCAAATAGTATCAGATCCTCTTGTCGTACAAGGCAATTTCATGATAAAGTCCATTGTGATGTGCTCCCACTTCCATTCAGGTATATCTAAAGGTTGGATCTTCCAGTATGGTTTCTGATGTTCTGCCTTCACTTGCAAACAAGTCAGGCACTTACTCACATACTCCGCCATGTCACGCTTCATCCACGGACACCAATAATCCTTCTTCAGGTCATGATACATATTTGTAGCACCACTATGTATGGAATATCAAGTTTCATGATCTTCATCCATAATCCTTTCCCTCAGATCCTCGTAGCAAGGAATCCGCATCTGCTCGAATCGGGTTCTAACACCAAGAGTGTTCTCCCTAAAATCTAATTTATGTCCTTTCACCCGCTCAGAGTTGATCCTATCATCCTTCAATGCGTCATCTTGAAACTCATGGATCTGACCCATGACATTGGGCATCACAACCAGCTGACAAGCCTTCACCCGAATCAGTTCAGGTCATTCCTTTCAACTGAGGGCGTTCGCAACCACGTTCACCTTGCCCGGATGATAGTGAATCTTATAGTCGTAGTCCTTGATCAGCTCTAACCACCTCCTTTGCCTCATGTTAAGATCCTTTTGCTCGAAGAAATACATTAGGCTTTTGTGATCTGTGAAGATGGTACACTTCGTCCCATACAAGTAGTGCATCCACATCCTCAACGCAAAGACCACAACCGCCAACTCCAAATCGTGAGTGGGGTAGTTAACCTCATGGATTTTCAACTGTCGAGACGCATAGGCTATAACCTTCCCTCGTTGCATCAACATGCAACCTAAGCTCGATTATGAAGCATTTGAATATACCACTAAATCATCATTCCCTTCAGGCAATGTCAAGACTGGGGCTTGGGTTAACCTCATCTTTAACTCTTGAAAGACACCCTCTTATTCTAAACCCCACTAAAACTTCACATCCTTGCGAGTCAGCTTAGTCAAGGGGGACACCACTTTAGAGAAGTCTTAAATAAACCTTCTATAGTAACCTGCCAAACCTAGGAAACTGTAGATCTTAGATGGCGTTCTTGGGGATACCTATTGCATTACAGCTTCGACTTTTTCATGGTCCACCATTACTCCTTTGGGATTAATAACATGTCCAAGAAATTGAACTTCTCATAGCCAAAATGCACACTTACAGAACTACGCATATAACTACTCTTTTTTAAGTGTCTCTAATACTTTCTTGAGATGACAGGCATGCTCCTCTTCGCTCTTGGAGTAGATTAGAATGTCATCAATGAATACAATCACCGATCTATCTAACATCGGTCGACATACCCAATTCATAAGGTCCATAAAGGCAGCTGGCGCGTTGGTTAAACCAAAAGACATCACGAGAAACTCGTAGTGTCTATAACATGTGCGAAAAGCTGTCTTAGGGATGTCCTGCTCCTTCACCTTTAGTTGATGGTAACCCGATTGAAGGTCTATCCTCAAGAACCAACTTGCACCCTGGAGCTGGTCAAACAAGTCATCAATCCTCGGTAATAGATACCGGTTCTCCACAGTCAACTTGTTCAGCTCATGGTAGTCAATACACATCCTCATACTACCGTCCTTCTTCTTCATGAATAAAATTGGAGCACCCTATGGAGAGATGCTTGGCCGAATAAAGCCCTTATCCAAAAGGTCTTGCAGTTGCGTCATCAGTTCCTTGAGCTAGGATGGAGCCAACCGGTATGGTGCCTTGGCGACGGGTTGCGCTGCTGGTATCAAGTCAATTTGAAATTCAATTTCTCTATCGGGTGGGACCCCTGGCAAATCCTCCGGAAACACATCAGGAAAATCGCATACTACTGGCACTTTCGACAGTTGAAGTACTGTCGTATCCACATCCTTCACATAAGCCAGGTAAGCACCGTACCGTCGCCTCATAAACTTTTCTGCCATGATCATAGATATCATTCGCAAAATAACGCATTCCTTGTCTCCGTGACCAGTAATCGAACTGCCGTCGGGCGTAATCAGATGAATCATCTTCCTTTGACACAAGATATTCGCTTCTTATGTTGCCAACCAATCCATTCCTAACACCACATCAAAACCTCCTAGAGCCATCACATACAATCTAGCAGGACACCTATGACCATCCAATTCTATGAGGTAATCATCAATCATATCAGTCACCTTGGTAGATTTTCCTATTGTAGTTCTGACATGGAAGGGCACATCTATCTTCCTACACTTACCATGCATCAAACGAGAAAAAGCACTAGATACAAAGCTCTTCCTAGCACCCGAATGGAAGAGCACAAAAGCATAGAATTAGTTTACCAAAAATGTACCTGAAAGTACCTCAGGGTCCATTCTAGCTTCCTCCCTAGTCATGTTGAATGCTCTTGCCTTTGCCTTGGTACTATCACTCTTCCCTTTTTCCCCCATCATCTTGTTTTCTGAGCTTCCTGCTCCAGCCTTCTTGCAATCCTTGCCCAAGTGGCCTATCTCTCTGCATTGGTAACATCTCGGTATCCTTCACTCCTTAGAATAATAGCTCTCGCCCCCACATTTGAAGCACCTATTTGTTCACACTCTATATTCACCCATATGACTCTTCCCACACTTCCTACATTCCTTTCGGTCATTCCCCTTCCTCGGTTCTGTGCAACGGTCGTCGACCCGCATCTTCTTTTCCCCAACCCATAGTTGTTGTTCTTGAACCTCTTCCCATTCCCATTCCTATTATAGTTCCACTTCTTAGTTTTTTTCTAAACTGGCACTGGTTCCCTCTCATCATACAACCTTCCTGCTAAATCCACCACCGACCTAAACGTGCTCGGTCTAGCGGCGATCATGTTCCTCTTGATATACACTTGCAAGCCTTGCATGTATCTTTTGATCTTCTTAGACATAGGCATTACCAGATCTAGCACAAGTCTTGCAAGTTCATTGAACTTAGAGGTGTACTCTTGATGAGTCATGTTTCTGGCCTCCAAATACAAGAACTCCTTCTCAATTTTGTCTAACTCTCGATGTGGATAGTACTCCTCCAGCACCAACTTTTTCCATTCCGACCACTTCATTTTTGCTATAGATTACTTTCCCTCAGTTTGGATAATGTTGTCCCACCAGCATAGTGTCGAGTCTACAAAAGAATGGGTGACAAACTTCACCTTCTGATCCTCCTGACACTCACAGATGTCCACAACTGCTTCTATTTCTCGAGCCCAACGGTGAGCAGCAAGAGCGTTGCCATTTTCGTCGAAGGTCAGGGGTTTGCTTCTCTGAAATGCCCCATAGCTGCACCTCTTAGTAGTCTCCTTCTATGCCTCCTCCTCGCTATCCTCATCATGAATTATCACCTTTGGGCTAGATGGCTCTTCTTTAAATCCCTCAGTCCCTTCAATGGACTTTCCTAATTTCTTCTCCTCCTTCTTCCCCTTATCCTCAGCTTTCTCCCCATCCTTAACAGCTCTAAGCACTTTGGTCACCACCAAAGGTAGGACGTTTTGCATAACATTATAGACCAAATCAGCAATAGCCTCTTTCATAGTAGACTTGAGGGTAGTAGATCCTTCACCCTCATGGTGGCTATGGAGATCCATCTCCTTGTGAACCATCTCGGGAGCCTTAGCTTTGCTCCTAGTGACACATGGCCTAGTAGTATGTTCGTCTCGAGCACCTCCTCGGGTTGCCTTCCCAGATTTTCTACCCGCCATAAATTCTACCTCCAATAAGATTCAAACACCAACAAGGTCATTCAAGGTAATGGCTCAGATTATGTCAAGTATAATAAGTCCCTAATTACAGTGGCCAGTTGTGATTAGACACTTTACACTTCATTCCCTAAGCATTTCCTATCCTGACTATATCAGCATCCAAATCTACTAAGCATATAAATCAGATAGCACACACATATAATACCGGTTAACTTTAAGAAAGTTTTACCTGATGGCACATAGCTACTTGGGCTGGCATCCCTCCATTTGGTCCCATTTTCAGTTTAAGTTTATGATTTGAAAATAATTTACCTAATTCTCTTAAACTTTGGCTTTGATACCAACTTGTAAGGCCTCGATCCTAAGAAACCTCACAGTTGGTCATTCATAGCATAATACATATTAAAAATACATTGTAATAAGAAAACATTACAGCAGAATAATTAAACAAAACCATTTCATGCATTAATATTAATTTTTGCCAAGAAATACATCATTGTTACAATTTTTAAATAGAACATTTATGTTGTATTACAAGACAAAAACTTCATTTCTACATAAACATAGATGCCAGTCTTTATTTGCCAAGTAGCTCCAACCTTATGCCATCCCCAACAACCTCACTACCTGCCAACTAATATGCTTTAGATGATACGTCTAATTCTTGAAAAATCTCGTCAAGGTTTTAATTCTGATAGCTTTAGGGAAGTGTGTGACACATAAACACCTGTATTCTGGATTTCCTGGCAAAGGGCCCTCGGGCTAAGGCAAGCATTTCGTATAAATCTCATTGCGAGACCTGTTATGCTTACCTGGGGATTTCTTGGATGAGTACTAAATTATGGTCAACAAACATATCTTCCTCTAGGTAATTGGGATTAAGTCACCTCGACGTGTCCATGTTCCTATTGGTTATGTGGTACCAATTGGAACCATCCTGGTTATATATAAAATATCTAAAATTCCTGGTTACCTTGAACTAGTTTATCCCCAAATACTGATATTTTCTTTATTTCTATCTTATAGAATGTCTCGTCACCAAGAAAGCGTGCTACATCTGACCGTAAACTTGCTGCAATGATCGCCCGGCAAATGGCTGCCGTACTTCCGACGATGGTTACTGAACTTAGTAGCACCTTAATGTCCAATAACAGCAATAATGCTAATGGAAACAATGGTGGTGATGGCAACAATGGTGATGGGGAGAATAGCAACAACCAAGGTGGGAACAACCGCACCTGCATGTTCAATCACTTCAACTCATGCAAACCCACTAGCTTTAGTGGAAAGGAAGGAGCCACTGGACTTCTCTAGTGGTTCGTGAGTATGGAAAATACGTTCATCAACAGCGAGTGTCCCGAGGAGCTCAAGGTCCGCTATGCTGCAAGTGTCCTTCAACAACGGGCACTCACATGGTGGAATAGAGAGAAAAGGAATCGAGGTGCTGAAGCTGCCTTGGCATTGTCTTGGGAAGAGTTTAAGGACATCATGGTCCAGAAATTCTGCCCGAGGAGTGAATTGCAAAAGCTGGAGGAGGAGTTTTAGAACCTCAAGCAAGATAGCAGGAATCACTTGGCTTATTCCACCTAGCATCATGAATTGAGCATGCTTCTACCACATATGGTGGATACTATACCCCGCAACATCGAGAAATTTATCAAGGGGGTACCATCTAAAATTCAAGATGCTGTGGTGGGAAGTAGGCCCACAACTTTGGAAGACACGATTAATATCACCGCCCAGCTCACTAAAAATCATATCAAGGCTGGTACTTTGACGATGAAGGGTGCCAAGTCTACAGTGAAGGTGACTCCCGAGGCAACAAAGGAGGTGAAGAACTAGTCGTCTTTTAAGGGCAAGAAGTGCAATTTCACACCGGCCCGTAACTATGCGGTGACAGCACCAAATGCCCCTCAAGGGCAAGTTGTCTTTGCAAATCAAGCCCCCGTGGCAAGGGCTTATACTGTGCCATACCCGATGTGCAACACCTGCAAGTACCATCATGCGGGAATACTCCTTGCCGAATTTGATCATTGTGTGGAAAGTATGGTCATTTGGTGGCAACTTGCCATTGTGCCCCGAATAATGCTGCGTTGATTGCCAATCGAGTCTACTACAACTATGGCAAACCTGGACATTCTGTCCACAATGTCCTCGCAATGCGGGAAATGTGCCACAGGCTCGAGGAAGGGCTTTCAATATCAATGCCAACCAAGCTCAAGCCAACAATGACGTGGTGAATGGTACGTCACTATTTTCCTGTAATCATTCTTTTATTTTGTAAATCCATGCCTGCTTTCCATGTGTCAATGATAGTTTATTACTTGAGCAGGTATGTATCTTGTAAATAGTAGATATGCTTCTGTACTTTTTGATTCGGGTGCGGATAAGAGTTTCGTGTCTTTAGAGTTCGAGCCTATTCTTTCTAAGCCACGTTCTAACTTAGAAAGATCCTTTACGGTCGAAGTAGCCAATGGCAAATCTATTGAAGTTGACGTTGTGGTACGCGATTGTGTCTTAAGTCTTAACGAGCACGAGTTTCTTATCGACCTTATTCCTATGCAACTGGGGAGCTTCGACATCATTATCGGCATGAATTGGTTAGCCAAACAACACGCAGAAATTATATGCTTCGAGAAGTGCATTCGAATTCCTTTACCATCGGGTGATACCTTAAAAGTCTTTGGGGAGAGATCATCCCAAAGACTCAAACTTATGTCTTGTATCAAGGCCCGAAAGTGCTTGAGTAAAAATTACATAGCTTTCGTGGCTTACGTAGTCAACACGAAAGCCAAGGGTAATGAATTGAAGGATATTCCTGTTGTATGAGATTTCCTGAGGTGTTTCCCGAGGATCTTAGTGGGTTGCCTCTTGTTCAAGAAGTTGAGTTCAAAATCGATTTGATTCCTGGTGCGAACCCCGTGGCTAAGTCACCTTATCGTCTCGCACCGTCTGAAATGCAAGAACTAGCTAGTCAACTACAAGAGTTGACCGATAAGGGTTTTATTCGACCTAGCTCTTCACCATGGGGTGCACCCGTGCTATTCGTGAAGAAGAAAGATGGTTCATTCCGTATGTGCATAGACTACCGGGAACTCAACAAACTCACTATCAAGAACCGATGCCCTCTTCCTAGAATCGATGACCTCTTCGATCAACTTCAAGGAGCTACACAATTCTCAAAGATTGATCTACGTTCTGAGTATCATCAACTACGTGTTCACGACAACGACATTCCAAAGACCGCGTTTCGTACTCGATATGGACATTATGAGTTCATGGTTATGCCTTTTGGCTTGACTAATGCACCTGCTGTCTTCATGGATCTCATGAATCGAGTATGTAAACCGTATTTGGATAAATTCGTGATCGTGTTTATTGATGACATTCTCATCTATTCCAAGACAAAGACCGATCACGAGTCGCATTTACGTCAAGTCCTCGATCTTTTGAAGAAGGAACAACTATATGCCAAATTCTCAAAGCGCGAATTCTGGCTCGAGGAAGTTCAAATCCTAGGACATGTGGTGAATAGCCAAGGAATTCACGTCGACCTTACAAAAATAGAAGTCGTGAAGAATTGGTGTGTTCCCACGACCCCAACCGAAGTTCGTTCTTTCCTTGATTTAGCGGGTTATTACCGTAGGTTCATTGCAAACTTTTCAAAGATTGCTAAACCGCTTACGACGCTGACTCAAAAGAATAAACTTTTCGAGTGGGGACCCGAACAAGAAGATGCTTTCGAGACTTTGAAACACAAATTGTGTAATGCTCTTATCCTAACTCTTCCCGATGGAAAAGAATGACTTCATTGTGTACTGCAACGTGTCTAGTCAAGGCCTTGGTTGTGTTCTCATGCAACGAGGCAAGGTCATAGCTTACGCGTCAAGGCAATTAAAGGTTCATGAAGTGAACTATACAACTCATGATCTCAAACTTGGTGCTGTGGTATTGCCTTGAAGATTTGGCGGCATTACCTTTATGGAATGCAATGTATAGTCTACACTGATCACAAGAGCCTCCAACACGTGTTCAATCAAAAGGATCTCAACATGAGACAAAGATGTTGGGTTGAGTTGATTAGCGACTACGACTGTGACATTCGTTACCATCCTGGAAAGGCGAATGTTGTAGCCGACGCACTAAGCCGCAAGATCCACAATAAGACGGTCTCACTTCAAGAAATTCGAGATCGAAGGCAATGGTTTGACATGTTAGGAGAATTTGATACCGAGATTCACGTGGATGTTAACGAGGCTACTATCATGCTTCAAAATATAAGGATTGATAGCGATCTCGAGTTTTGCATCCGCGAGGCTCAACAAGCAGCGTTAACCGAGGAAGGGAAGGATGATGAACTAGCATCTAATATTCAGTCACAATTGGAGACAAAACCGAATGACATGTGGTATTTCTTGAACCGGCTTTGGATTCCTAATCGCGACAATCTCCGTCACTTCATCATGAATGAAGCTTACCAAACACGATATTCTATTCACCCTGGGTCTGATAAGATGTACATGGATCTACCTGGCCAATATTGGTGGCCAGGAATGAAGAAGGATATTGCATCTTATGTCTCCAAATGTCTCACATGCGTAAGGGTCAAAGCTGAACATCAACGGCCTAGTGATTTACTTGAGCAACCTGAAATCCCTATGTGGAAGTGGGAACATATATCCATGGATTTCATAACCAAGTTACCACGAACCTCTCGTGGCCATGATAGTATATGGGTGATTGTTGACCTTTTGACCAAAACGGCACATTTCATACCAATACGAGACACTTACAAGGTTTCAAGGTTGGCTCGTATCTACATCGATGAGATTGTGAGTCGTCATGGTGTGCCGTTGCATATTATCTCCGATCGTGATGCTTGTTTCACTTCACACTTCTGGTTTTCTATGCAAGAACTCTTGGGTACTCAACTGGATTTAAGCACGGCTTACCATCCTCAAACGGACGGTCAAACCGAGCGAACAATCCAAACCCTTGAGGATTTGCTACGTCTTTATGTCCTTGACTTTGGTGGTGACTGGGATACGCATCTACCGTTAGCGGAATTCTAGTATAACAATAGTTACCACTCAAGTACCAAGATGGCACCATTCGAGGCTTTATATGGTCGTAAATGTCGTTCTCCGATCTGTTGGACTGACATTGGGGAGAACTTCATTACTGGTCCTGAACTTATTCAAGAAATGACAGACAAAGTCTCCAAAATCCGAAATAACCTTGAGGTGGCTAGAAGTCATCAAAAGAGTTATGCCGATAAAAGATGCAAACCGTTGGAGTTCCAAGTCGATGACATGGTTCTTCTTAAGGTCTCTCCATGGAAGGGTGTTGTTCGCTTTGGGAAGAAGGGCAAGTTAGCCCCATGTTTTGTAGGACCTTTCAAGATTCTGAAAAGAGTTAGGAAAGTGGTTTACAAACTGGAACTACCTTCTGAGCTTAGCGGGGTTCATCCTGTCTTTCATGTTTCAAACTTGAGGAAATGCTAGGTCGATGAAAACTTGCACGTCCCTTTGGAGGAAATCCAAATTGACGAGTCCTTGCATTTTGTCAAGAAACCTATCGAGATTATGGACCGAACGCCGAAGAAAACCCGAACAACTATCATACCAATCGTCAAAGTTCGTTGGGAAAACAAACGTGGAGCTGAGTTCACCTGGGAACGCGAGGATCACATGAAGAAGAAATATCCCTATCTGTTCGTTTAGTCTTGTCTTTAATTTCGGGACGAAATTCCTTAAAGTTGGAGAGACTGTGACCTCTCGTAATTTTTGTTAAATGTTTGTTAAACTTGGTTATCTCTTGTAAGGGTTTATTTTGTCATTAATGCAAGTAGGAAGATTTATTTGTAATTTTTTGATGTAATTAAATAACTAAGTAATAAATAATAATAATAATAACAATAATATTAAAAAATATAACAAGCATAATAATTATTAAATCTTGAAAATAAATAAAAATCAAATAAGCTAATTACTTTAAAACTTGTAAATTATAAAAATGGGCATAAAATAAAAAGAAATAAAACTCCAGGGTCTAAACTGTAAATATCTCTTAAATTAAACCGCAGGGACCAAAATGTAACAACGCAAATCAAACCCCAAACAACCCCGAATTCCCAGCCTATTTTCCGGCCAACTCCGGCCAAAGGGCCGGCGACCCCCTAAACCCACTAAAATTCCATTTTTTTAAACACCAAAATTGCACATAACCGATTCGGGAACATGTTTCGAACCAGGGTGTGTGTTTAATTCGAGATTAACACAATTTTACTAAGCAATCAAACCTGAAACCGAAACTATCTCGAATCAACAACTGTTCACCCCCTTAAATCAAATTAATAACGTAATTAATCGTATACAAACATTCGGATAATCAAATAAAACTTAATGGGATGATTAATCCCACCTGAAACAGTCTGAAATTCATTTAATTCGGCCTGAAATGGTTGACAAACATTAGATAGCCGTTGGACGGGTTCTAGCTAGAATTGAACCTATAAATTAGAGGGCAAATGCTCTCGATATTTTCTTTTCACTATCTGAAACATCAATTTCAGCGAAACACACACGTATCAAAGATTTAATTCAAGAACACAGTCGTGGTTTTGTTTGAATCCTAAATCGACAACCACAACACCAAATAGGTAATTAAAGGACCCTTTTGATTCGTTTTTACATGGGGAATAAAAGCCCCATGATTAATTTGAGTTTAACTAACGATTTGATGTTCAATTTGATCGATCACGAATCTAGGGTTTATATGAAATTGGGGATTTCTAGGAGTTTACTTTTAAAAAATTGATTTTTGAAATAAAACACAAAACAGGGCACTGACCCAGCGGTTAAAGCATTGTGTGGCTATGCAAGGGACCCGTGTTCGAACCCGAGTCCCTGCATTTATTTTTTTTAAGTGTTTTTTTTTAGTTTTAAAAATTCAGAAAACATTTTAATATTTGATTAATTATATAAAAATTATTTTTAATCAGAAATCAAATAAAATTATTTTCTTTTAAATTTTCTTAGAAATTTAATTAATAAATTTTTATTCTCTTATTTTTTAAACATTATAAAAATTGTTATAAAATACAACTTTTTATTTATTTATTAAATTGTAACAAATCTCCTTTAATTTCCAGGAATTTAAATTTAATAAATTATTCATTTTTATGAAATATATTTACAACCTTAATTTTATATTTTGAGAATAAATATATGTACATATTTAAAATATGCATTTATTGTGATAAATAGAATTAATTTAATCAATTAAAATTATAAAATTTACTATTGTATCAAATAGTAAATAAAAATTCTTGATTTTAACTTTTATTAATAGTGTTAATCACTAAAATTCTTATCATTTAAATACCAAATAATAACAAATTGTACCTATTTAATAATTTAAAAATCATGAGTTAAATGGTTTATAAATATAACACTATAATCACCATGATTAACTTAACACGTTGTCCATTTAGGTTGAACATTAACGGATCCTTAGCATTATATACAAGACTTCTTATTTGTCATCTTTATAATCCACGTGAGTTTTTTCCATACCCCTTTTTACACTATTTCACACCTTTGGGGTGAAACATATTAACGTATTACAAACCCACTTGTAAACTTGTTTTGAATCTTGTAATCACTTGTGCAATTCATTTATTTGTCTTGGTTATTTGAACACTTGTAATTATCATGTGATGACCCTTGTATGATACAATCATTAACTATTGATAGCCTGGCGACGTCATAGATCTATGGGCCTGACAAGCCTATTTGGTGCTAAAGCCGAGGTTATTGCCGGCTCCTAGTGCCGTATTCTTGAGTACTATGGGAACCAAATACACTTAGCTAATCGTTTAATCTTGTAATGGCCATATTTGTCAAGGTTTGATTGTTACATTTTTTCATCTATCTTTACTTACTTTATTCAATAACCTATGATGTGAATTGCCATCTTTTATATATATTTATGTAGGCTACAACTATGGAAACTCACCAACATATTGTTGACATTATTTTTAACATGTTTCAGGAAATGATACTGCTTAGCTTGTTTTTGAAGACTTGTTCACATCTAGGATTGGACCTAGATTATAATAAAAAGACATTTATTATCAAATGACGCTTGGAAACTTACGTATTTGATTGTTGAACTTATGTTATTTCCGTTATGTACGCTATGAATCTTGATATTTAATAATATTGTCATTTTTAATTTAGCGTTGTGTGCATGAACAATCTTAACCCTCACACGTCGACGTTTCTGCCGTTAAGGTTGGGGTGTGACACATGTTTTCTGAAGACTTTCATTTGTTTTGTTCATGCGCATTTGCTACAGTGTTCAGGCGCATTTCATTCAGTCATCCGCATTTGGTTCATGCGCACTTCCTCAAACACTTAGAATGTTTCTGAAGACTTTCATTTGCTTGGTTCATGCGCATTTGCTACAGTGTTCATAGGCATTTCCTTGTATACTTAGAATGTTTTTTGAGTATGTTCACCCGCATTTGTTCATCCGTATTTCTTTTGTTCATCCGCATTTGTCTAAGTTCATCCGCATTTCTTTGAGGACATAGAATTTTCTGAGATTTTGGGAAGTAGAATTCAAGTGCTAAGAAATGATGTTTTATGGTGGCCTATGCTTGTTCATATGTTTGCATTGTATGATGATGTTGTTCCATGTTATGTATATGATGTGAATTTACGTGATGTGTTATGCTTATGTACGTAAAGTATTATATAATGAAAGTGAAAGACAATGTTAATGAAGTCGAACATAATGAAAGAATGTAAAGTCTTGCAAGCAAATGAAAGGAGGTTCACAACTCATTGAGGACTTGCTAGCTCAATTGTGTGTGGTTTAGCTAACCCATGAGGATGCACACATGGGTCAATCCTTGTGATTGACAAATAAGTATGAAACGGGACCCTTGTTGTTTGCCCCAGGTACTGGAGTCAGCTTCATGCATAATGTTAGGGGTCTATTTATAGATCTCGGCCCAGTACCAGCTTCGTGCAAAATGTTCGGGGTATTGCACATTGGTCTAGATGAAAGTGAAAGATAATAATGAAAGTTTGAAATGTACGTAATGAACTAAAGGAATGATGAAAGATAATAATGATATTATCAAGATGTACGTATGATGTGTGATCACAAATTAAAGTGAAGGAAGGGTTTTTACTCAAAGTAAAGTATTTTATTTATAAAACTAGAACTCACTCAGCAACGCTGACTTTTTTATGCATTTCCAGTTGGCAGGTAATGTTGTTGCTTAGGATGGAATGGGGGTGAAGCTACTTGGCAGACAAAGACCGGCATCCATCTCATGCAATTATAATATTGTTGTTTTGTAATGCAACTAAATATTCTTGTGTAATCCTTCAAACAACGATGTATTTCTTGGCAAAAGTATTCATTAATGCAAGAATGGTTTTTGATAAATTATTTCGCTGCAATATTTTTATTATTTTATGAATCTTATGATGTTTTGATATAAAAGATGTTGTGAATGACCAACTGTGGGGTTTCCGGGAATGGGGCCTTACAATTTGGTATCAGAGCCAAACTTTAAGAGAAATGGGTAAATTATTTTCAAAAACCTAAACTGAGAATGAGACTGAATAGAAGGATGCAAGCCCAAGTAGCTACGTGCCATCAGGTAATTTTCTTGAAGTTAACCGGTATTATGTGCGCATGCTGTTTGATTTATGTGCTCTTAGTAGATTTGGATACTGATGTAGTCAGGATAGGAAATGCTTAGGGGATGATGAGTAAAGTAAGTGGCTAATCACAACTGGCCACTATAATTAGGGACTTACTATATTTGACATAATCTGAACTATTACCTTGAATGACCGTGTTGGTTTTTGAATCTTATAGCGCTCAGAGGATGGCTGGTGGTACTGGGCTACGTGTCACAAGAAACAAGGCTAAGACTGCTGAGACGACTCCTGCAGAGCCTGAGCTTCATCACCCGGAAGGCGGAGATGAGAGTGCTAACCTGAGGGCCTCAGTGAAAGAGGCATTCGTAGAGGAAGTTCACTAGGTCATGCAGACGATCCTGCCGTCTGTGGTGACCAAGGTTATTCGTGCTGTGAGGGAGGATGAAAAGAAAGATAAGGAAGAGAGGAGGAAGACTGATAGGCAACGGGCGAAGGAGGAGGTTCAGGGGAGTTAGAGCAACTGGAGACTGAGATGGTCATCTCTAGTGTTTATGAGGAGGAGGAGGCGGTGCGGGAAACTGTAATGGGGTGTAGTTACAGTGCATTCCAAAGATGCAAGCCCCCAACTTTTGATGGTAATGGGAACGCTGCTGCTGCTCAACGATGGATGAGAGAAATGGAGGCTGTGTTGGATATCAGCGAATGTAGGGAGGATCAAAAGGTGAAGTTTGCTACCCACTCATTCGTGGACTTGGCCTTGTGCTGGTAGGACAATATTGTCCAGGCCAAGGGTAGCAGGGCGATTGGGAGAATGAAGTGGAGCGAGTTAAAGAAGATGGTGATCAAGGAGTTTTGTCCTCACAGGGAACTTGATAAGATTAAGAAAGAGTTCCTATAGTTAGAGGCGAGAACCATGACACACCAGTAGTATACGACTAAGTTCAACAAGATGGCAAGGCTGGTGCCAGATCAGGTGACGCCTGTGTCAAGAAATATCAAAAGGTATATATAGGGTCTGCCGGCGGATATCCGTAGGCACATGATCGCCTCCCAACCGAGTATGTTTAGGTCGGTGGTTGATTTGGCGGGGAGGTTATATGATGCTAGGTGGTAGTGGTGGAGGTGACCAAGAAGGGTGGTGGTGACAGGAACTAGAAAGGGAAACGATTTGGTCGTGGTGGTTTCACCCCGAACAAGAAGAAGGCAAGGGTGGATGATCTAAGGGTAGTGTCTGCGGGTACAGGAACGAAGAGGTATAGTAAGTGCGGGAAGGAACATATGGGAGAGTGTAAGTGGGGACTGAACATCTGCTTCAAATGTGGGAAGTCTGGGCATATGGCAAGGGATTGTAGGGCGATGAGGTGCTACAACTGCGGTGAAGAGGGTAATCTAAGCAGGGATTGCAAGAAGCCAAGGGCTGAGAGCTCCGGGGCGAAGAAGGGGGTGGAGAAGGAGGGGCAGAAGGCAAAAGCCAGAGCATTTACTATCACCTGGGAGGAGGCTAGGGTGGACCCCGATGTTATGTCAGGTACCTTCCTAGTAAACCAAATTTGTGCCTCTGTGCTTTTCAATTCTAGTGCTAGTAATAGTTTTATTTCTACTGCCTTCTATGATAAGTTGCCTATTAGGAGTAGAAAGATTGATGAGCCATTCAATGTAGAAACTGCTATTGGTAAGTCTACCAGGATTTCTGATCTGATAGAGAATTATGACATAGAGTTGGAAGGCCATAGGTTCTCTGCTAAATTATTTGTGATGCCCCTAGGCTGATTCGATGTGGTTCTAGGGATGGATTGGCTAGCAGCCTATGAGTCAAACATCATGTCTCGCAAGAAGATGATTTGTTTGACCGCACCTGATGGGAGTTCGGTGATGATCTACGGCGATAGGGTCAATACGGTTATGAAGGTAATTTCAATGATGGTGGCAGAGAAATGCATGAGGCGTGGATGTAGTGCCTATCTGGCTTACGTGAAGGATGTGGATGCATCAGTTCCATGATTTTCTGACATACCGGTTGTGGGTGACTATCCAGAAGTATTCCCGGAGGATCTACCCGGTGTGCCACCGGACCGCGAGATTAAGTTCCAGATTGATTTGATACCTGGTGCCTAACCTGTTGCCAAGTTCACCGTATCGACTAGCTCCCTCAGAGATGAAGGAACTGATGGTCCAGTTACAAGAGTTGCTGGATAATGGGTATATCCCACCGAGTATCTCCCCTTGGGGTGCCCCGGTCTTGTTTGTGAAGAAGGATTGTAGCATGAGGACGTGCATCGACTACCGTGAGTTGAACAAGTTAACAAGGAAGAACCGATATCCGCTACTGAGGATTGATGACTTGTTTGATCAGCTCCAAGGTGCCAGCTGGTTCTCAAGAATAGATCTTCGATCTGGTTATCATCAGCTAAAGGTTAAGGAGTAGGATATTTCGAAGACCACGTTTCGGATGCGATACGGGCATTACGAATTCCTCATTATGTCTTTTGGTTTAACCAATGCGCCAGCTACTTTCATGGATTTGATGAATCGGGTGTGTCGGACGATGTTGGATAAATTAGTGATTGTGTTTATCGATGATATCCTGATTTATTCAAAGAGTGAAGAAGAGCATGCCGGTCACATTCGTGAGGTATTGGAGATGCTTAGAAGAGAGAAGTTGTATGCTAAGTTCTCTAAGTGCGCGTTTTGGTTGCGCGAGGTTCAGTTTCTGGGTCATGTGGTCAACCCGGAAGGGATTATGGTGGACCTGGCAAAGGTGGAGGCGGTGATGCAATGGAAGACTCCAAAGACGCCATCTGAGATCCGTAGTTTCTTGGGTTTGGCGAGCTATTACAGGAGATTCATCCAAGACTTTTCCAAGATAGCTTCACCATTGACCAAGTTGACCCGCAAGGATATGAAGTTTATATGGGGTCTAGAACAGGAGAATTCTTTTGAAGAGCTAAAGACGAGATTGACTTAAGCTCTTGTCTTAATTTTGCCCGAAGGGAGCGAAGACTTAGTTGTCTATTCGAATGATTCTTATTTGAGGTTGGGTTCCGTTATGATGCAATGGGGGAGGGTAATAGCTTATGCATCCCGACAGTTAAAAATCCTTGAGGCTAATTACCCTACTTATGATCTGGCGTTGGCGGCTGTGGTCTTTGCATTGAAGATTTGGAGGCACTACTTGTATGTGACGAAGTGCACTATCTTCTCTGACCATAAGAGCTTGAAGTACTTCTTTGAGCAAAAGGATCTCAATATGAAGCAAAGGAGGTGGTTAGAGTTGATCAAGGATTATGATTACGAGATCCACTATCATCCAGGCAAGGCCAATATGGTAGCGGATGCCCTTAGCCGAAGGGAGAGACCCGAGCTGATCCGAGTGAAAGCTTACCAATTGGTGATGACCACTAACGTGATGAAACAGGTCAAGGAGTTTCAAGATAAGGCATTGAAAGAAGATCGCCTTCACTCTGAAAGGATGAAAGGTCTAGTCATGGAGTTGGGTGAGAACACTCTTGGAGTTAGAACCTACTTCAAGCAGATGTGGATCCCTCGTTATGGAGACTTACGGGGGTAAATCATGGATGAAGCTCATAAGACTTGATACTCAATTCATCCCGGTGCTACGAAGATGTATCATGATATGATGAAAGATTACTGGTGGCCGGGTATGAAGCGTGATGTAGCGTAGTATGTGAGTAAGTGCCTTACTTGCTTATAGGTGAAGGCAGAGCATCAGAAGCCATACGGGAAGATCCAACCCTTGGATATACCCGAGTGGAAATGGGAGAACATCACCATGGATTTCATTACAAAGTTACCACGTACGGCGAGGGGGTACGATGCCATACGGGTGATAGTTGATCATATGACAAAGAGTGCTCACTTTCTACCGATCCGCGAGAGTATTCATCTGAAAGGCGGGTGGATCTGTTCATCAAGGAGATTGTAACTCGTCATGGTGTACCGGTGTCTATAGTGTCTGACCGTGACACTCGGTTTACATCTAAGTTTTGGAAGAGATTCCACGATGCGATGGGGACGAGGTGACACATCAGTACAACTTATCATCTTCAGATAGATTGGCAGTTAGAGAGAACCATACAAACACTTAAGGATATGCTTCGAGCATGCATAATTGATTTCGGAGGAAGCTGGGAGGAACACTTACCGTTAGCTGAATTCTCATATAACAACAGTTATCATGCCAGCATTGGCATGCCACCATATGAGATGCTATACGGTAGAAAGTGTAGAACGCTTGTATTTTAGGGTGACATCAGGCAGAAGGAGTTGGGGAGCATTAAGGTGATCGAGGCTACGACTGAGAAGTTGGAAAGGATCAAGGCCTATATGAAGGCGGCAAAAGAAAGACAAAATTCGTATGCTAACAAGAGACGTAGACCGATTGAATTCAAGGACTGGTGATAAAGTTATGTTGAAGGTTTCACCTTGGAAGGGGATCATTCGATTTAGAAAACAGGGTAAGCTAAGCCCGAGGTATATAGGGCCTTTCCGAATCATTGCACGAGTAGGAGAGGTGGCCTATAGGTTGGAGCTACCTGATGAGTTAAGTGGAATTCATCCAACATTCCATGTATCTCATCTAAAAAAGTGCTTAGCCGATGAAAAAATGATTATGCCACTAGAGGACATTGAGGTGGACAAACGACTCAATTATGTGGAGTAGCCAGTGGCCATCATTGACAGAAAGGAGAAGAGACTACGGAATAAAGTGGTTCCACTGGTTCGAGTACAATGGAGGCACAGGAAGGGATCCGAGTCTACGTGGGAGACCAAGGAAGAGATGAGATAGCATTACCCACAGCTGTTCGAGGAGTGACAGGTTTCGGGGACGAAACCTATATAACGGGGGTGGACTTTTAACACCCAGAAATTTATTAAAAAGAAGATTATGTAGAAGAAAAGGTGAAATATCCCAAGTCAAGGGGGTTAAAGTGTAAAAGAGGCAAACTTGCCCCTTTATGGGTTCAAAAAGCAGGGGATGGCCGCCCACACCCCCATTTCACCAACTGCTTTCGCCTCCAAGAAGAAAGAATCAGCTGCCATTAGGTTTTTAGAGAGAGAAGACTTCGAAAGGTATGATTCTATGGTGTTCTTCTCAGTTTCAGCTGGGTTTTCAGCTTCTAGACCGATCCTTATGTGTTTCTGTGTGTTGGTTGTTTGTTTTTGTGTGTTAAGGTGTTTGAACTCTAGGTTGTCTCGGGTTTGGAGGAGTTTTACTCGAAAGCTACTAGAGGTGAGTTCTAGATCCCCGGTTTTACTTTTTTTAAACATGTTTGGGGCTGAAATGCATATTACCTATTGTTTTACAACCAACAACATGAACTGATCTGGATTTTTGCACCTGTTTTGCGTGTAGGTGTGTGTTTTTGAATGCTTGATCGATTTATGTGGTTGTATACTTGTTCTAAGTGTTTAGCATTCAAGATCTAGGCTAAGAATGTATAAGAATGAGGATTGAGAACTGAATATAGCATAAGTTGCAGCTGCAGGTTGGTTTAGTTCATCCGTATTTAGATTTGAATATTTGCATAAATGTTTTGATCATGCTCATTTGTTACAGTGTTCAGCCGCATTTGCTTCAGTCATCCGCATTTGGTTCATTCGCACTTCCTTAAACACTTAGAATGTTTTCTGAAGACTTTCATTTGTTTTGTTCTTGCGCATTTGCTACAGTGTTCAGGCGCATTTGCTTCAGTCATCTGCATTTGGTTCATGCGCACTTCCTTAAACACTTAGAATGTTTTCTGAAGAATTTCATTTGCTTTTTTCATGTGCATTTGCTACAGTGTTCATGCGCATTTCCTTGCATACTTAGAATGTTTTCTGAGTATGTTCTGCATTTGTTCATCCGCATTTCTTTTGTTCATCCGCGTTTCTTTAAGGACATAGAATTTTGAGATTTTGGGAAGTAGAATTCAAGTGCTAAGAAATGATGTTTTATGGTGGCCTATGCTTGTTTATATGTTTGCATTGTATGATGATGTTGTTCCATGTTATGTACATGATGTGACTTTACGTGATGTGTTATGCTTATGTACGTAAAGTATTATATAATGAAAGTGAAAGACAACGTTAATGAAGTGGAACATAATGAAAGAATGTGAAGTCTTGCAAGCAAATGAAAGGAGGTTCACAACGTTAATGAAGTGGAACATAATGAAAGTATTCATTAATGCATGAATGGTTTTTGATAAATTATTCCGCTGCAATGTGTTTATTATTTAATGAATCTTATGATGTATTGATATAAAAGATGCTGTGAATGACCAACTGTGGGGTTTCCGGGAACGGGGCCTTACAACTTCTTCTTCATAGATCACGCATTGCGTATCTTGTTTTACGTCTGATTACTTTCATTCCCCAGTGTAATTTGATTCTCGATTATTTGTGAGTGAATACGAGTAGTTTCTTGTTTCTTTACACCTAGTTTCTTTTCCTAGATGGTAAAAAAGTATTATATGGATCCACGGTTGTCATTTTGATTGATTCGATGGATTTTTGAGGCAAGAGTGTTCAAAGTGTTTTGTGGAATGTTCTCGATGAGGTTTAGGCACGAGTGTATTGATTTCAAGGCTCGTTCGTGTGGTTTCAATTTTGGTTTTGGTTTGAATTTATATAATAGATATTATCTTCCATTTATTATTGATTAGTGTGATTCCATTGATGATTATAATCAGATATGATTAGATTGGTTACGAGTGTGTTTAGAAGGCTTCAGAATCAAACTCCATAACATTGAAGGTTGTTACGGAAAGCAAAAAACTATCCATGCGTGGACTATTATTGTTTAATGTTTTTGTATACCTAGTTCCTTTCACATTTTTTAAGTTACAGTTTTTTCGTGAATACTCTGATGCACCAATCTGTAGTTGCACAATTTTGATTAAAATACAAGTAAATATTATTTTATTTACCTGGTCGCGTTACTTTCGTTTGACTTTTTTTCATTGATCACACATTACATTTCTTGTTTGATGTCTGATTACTTTCATTCCTCAAGGTAATTTGATTCTCAATTCATTGCAAGTGAATACGAGTATTTTCTTGTTTCTCAACACCTGGTTTCTTTGCCTAGATGGTAATAAGGTATGCTGTGGATTACAATTGTCATTTTGATTGATTTGGTGGATTTTTGAGACAAGAGTGTTCGAATTTTGTTATGGAATGTTCTCGATGAGTTTTAGGCATAAGTGTATTGATTTCAGGGCTCATTCGCGTCGTTTGGTGTTTGGTTTTGATTTTGATTTGTACAATTGATACTATGATCCATTTATGATTGATTAGTGTGATTCCAATGATAATTATAGTCAGATATGATTAGATTGGTTCACGAGTGTGTTAAGTAAGCTTGAGAATCTAAACTCCATATCATTGGGGGTTCTAACGGAACACAAAATACTATCCATGTTTGAACTATTGTTGTTTAATGTTTTTGTATAACTAGTTTCTACCCTATTTATTTAGTTATGTTTTTGTGAATACTTTGATGACCAATCCGTAGTTGCTCAATTTTGATCAAATTACAAGTAAATCTTATTTACTTGGTTGTGTTACCTTGATTTAATTTCTTTTTCATTGATTACACATTGTGTTTCTTGTTTGATGGCTGATTATTTTCATTTCCTAGTGTAATTTGATTCTATACTCTTTGGGAGTGAATACTAGTAGTTTCTTGTTTCTTTATGACGAGTTTCTTTGGCTAGATGGTAAAAAAGTATTATGTTGATCCACGGTTGTCATTTTGATTGATTCGGTGAATTTTTTAGGCAAGAGTGTTCTAAGTTTGTTGTGGAATGTTCTCGATGAGTTTTAGGCACTAGTGTATTGATTTCAGGGCTCATTCTTGTGGTTTCGTGTTCGGTTTTTATTTTGATTTATGCAATTGATACTATGTTCCATTTACGATTGATTAGTGTGATTCCAATGGTAATTATAATCAAATATGATTAGATTGGTCCACGAGTGTGTTTAGAAGGCTTTAGAATCAAAACTCTATAGCTTTGGAACTTGTTACGGAAAGCGAAAAGCTACCCATGCATGAATTGTTGTTGTTTAATATTTTTGTATAACTAGTTTCTTTCCCATTTGTTTAGTTAAGTTTTCGTGAATACTTTGATGACCAATCTATAGTTGCACAATTTTGATTAAAATTCAACTAAATCTTATATACTTGGTTGTTTTACCTTGATTTGACTTGTTTTTCATCGGTTACGCATTGCATTTCTTGTTTGACGTCTAATTACTTTCATTCCCCATTGTAATCTGATGCTAGACTCTTTAGGAGTGAATACTAGTAGTTTATTGTTTCTTTACAACTAGTTTCTTTGGCTAGATGGTAAAATAGTATTATGTTCATCCACGATTGTCATTTTGATTGATTCGATGCATTTTTGAGGCAAGAGTGTTCAAAATTTGTTGTGGAATGTTCTCGATAAGTTTTAGGCATGAGTGTATTGATTTCAGGGTTTGTTCGTGTCGTTTCGTGTTCGGTTTTGATTCTGATTTATACAATGGATACTATGTTCCATTTATGATTATTGATTAGTGTGATTCCAATGATGATTATAATCAGATATTATTAGATTGGTTCACAAGTATGTTTAGAAGGCTTCAGATTCAAACTCCATAGCATTAGAGGTTATTACGGAATGCAAAAAAACTATCCATGCATGAGCTGTTATTGTTTAATGTTTTGTATATCTAGTTCCTTTCCCATTTATTTAGTTAAGCTTTCATGAAAACTTTGATGCACCAATCTATAGTTGCACAATTTTTATAAAATACAAGTAAATTTTATTTGCTTGGTCGCATTATCTACATTTGACTTTTTTTCATCGATCATGCATTACGTTTCTCAGGGTAATTTGATTCTTGATTCTTTGTGAGTGAATACGAGTATTTTCTTGTTTCTTAACTGCTCGTTTCTTTGCCTAGATGGTAATAAAGTATTCTGTGTATCCACAATTGTCCTTTTGATTGATTAGGTGGATTTTTTAGGCAAGACTGTTTGAAGTTTGTTCTGAAATGTGCTTGATGAGTTTTAGGCACAAGTGTATTGATTTCAGGGATCATTCGTGTCGTTTTGTATTCGTTTTTTATTTTGTTTTATTTAATTGATACTATGTTCCATTTATAATTGATTAGTGTGATTCCAATGATGATTATAATCAGATATGATTCGATTGGTTCACAAGTGTGTTCAGAAGGCTTTAGAATTAAAAGTCTATAGCTTTGGAAGTTTTTACGAAAAGCGAAAAACTACCCATGTGTGAACTATTGTTGTTTAATGTTTTTGTATAACTAGTTTCTTTCCCATTCATTTAGTTAAGTTTTCATGAATACTTTGATGACCAATCCGTTGTTGCACAATTTTGATAAAAATATAAGTAAATCTTATTTACTTGGTTGTTTAACCTTGATTTACTTGTTTTCATCGGTTACGCGTTACATTTCTTGTTTGACGTCTGATTACTTTCATTCCCAAGTGTAATTTGATTCTAGACTCTTTGGGAGTGAATACTAGTAGTTTCTTGTTTCTTTACAACTAGTTTCTTTGGCTAGATGGTAAAAAAGTATTATGTGGATCCACGGTTGTCATTTTGATTGATTCGGTGGATTTTTGAAGCAAGAGTGTTCGAAGTTTGTTGTGGAATGTAACACCTGGAAATTTCAAAAAAAAGAAATGTAAGGGAGCAAACAGGAGGTTAGTTCAAAAGCAAAGGGTTAAAAGCGTGCAAGGGCCAAACTTGCACATATTGGGGTTTAAAATAAGAAAGGGCTGCCATACTTTCTTCCCCACAACATTCAACCTTTAGCTCTAGAGAGAGAGAAGCTCTCAACTGGCTTTTAGAGAGAGAAACTAAAAGTTCTTCAAGAAAGGTAAGGTTTTCAAGTGTTTCTTCCCAGTTTTCTGTTGGATTCGAGCTTCTGGACCGAGATTCTGGTGTTTAGTGCTCGTTTTCGTGGGTTTTAGGTGCTGGAACCTCAAGTGGGCTCTCGGGTTTATGGTGTTCTACTTGAAAGTTATTCAAGGTGAGTTCTAGATCCCCTCTTTTACTGGTTTTCTAATTGTTTAGGGTTGTTATGCATATTGGGCCAAACTATGAATTTTAACATGATGTGTGATTGGGTGCTGTTGGTGTATGATTTTAGAGGTTTTCTAAGATGTGTATGACGTTTAGTATGTTTTGAGTGTGTAGCACGATAGATCTATGTTAAGAATGTGTTAGAACAAGGATTGAGAACTGGAAATAACATAAGTTTCATTGCAGGCTAGTTTTGTTCATCCGCATTTGCTATCTGTTCATCCGCATTTGTTGGAGTTCATCCGCATTTTCTGAACATTCAACAGCTAAGCCTTTTGTTCATTCGAATTTGTTTTTGTTCATCCCCATTTGTTGGTCTTCATCCGCATTTGCTAGTCTTCATCCGCATTTGGACTTAGTTCATCCGTATTTGGACTTAGTTCATTCGTATTTGGTATTGTTCATCCGGATATGGACTTAATCCACATTTGGACTTGTTTATCCATATTTGTTCTATCCGTATTTCTTTGGACACTTAGAATATTTTCTGGGATTGTTCATCCGCATTTGGTTCACTTTCATTTCTTTGGATACTTAGAATATTTTTTGGGATTGTTCATCCGCATTTGGTTCACCTACATTTCTTTGGACACTTAGAATATTTTCTGAAGACTTTCATCCGCATTTGTTCATCCGCATTTACTTTTGTTCATCCACATTTGTTCTTGTTCATCCGCATTTCTTTGGGGACTTAGGATTTTCTGAAATTTTGGGAAGTAGAATTTAAGTGCTAAGAAATGATGTTTTATGGTGGCCTATGCTTGTTTATGATATGTATGCATTGTGTGATGTTGTCATGATGATGTTGTTGAATGTTATGTATATGATGTAACTTTACGTGGTATGTTATACTTATGTATGTAAGTAAAGTATTACGTAATGAAAGTGAAAGATAACGAATGACGAAAATGGAAGTAATGAACGATGAGATCTTTGTTGCTCACCTCGGTACTGTGTCAGCTTTTTAGCATGAGTCGGGGGTTTGTTTACGAATCCCGGCACAGTATCATCTTTTAAGCATGAGTCGGGGGTGTAGCATATGAGTTGAGATGGGATCCTTGTCACATACCCCGGTGCTGTGTCAGTTTTCGAGCATGAGTCGAGGGTTTATTTATTAGCCCCGGCACAGTACCAGCTTTTTAGCATGAGTCGGGGGTATAGCATGAGGCAGGATCCATAAAGAAGTAAAAGACGAATGATGATGAACGATGATAAAGATAATAATTGTTATCTAGATGTACGTATGATGTGTGATCATGAACGAAAGTAAAGAATATGTTTTAATGTAATGTAAAGTATTTTATTATGAAAACTAGAACTCACTCAGCGTCGCTGACTTTTTGTATGCATAATAGTTGGCAGGTATTGTTGATGCTAAGGAGGTGCAGGCAGGGATGCATAAGCTACAGGGAATGTTTTGAGTCTGGCATCCACATTTTGAAATAATATTTTATTATTACATTTTTAGGATGTAAATGAAATGATATGATGATTTGACATGTTTTAATTAAATGACAAGTTAAATTTCCGCTGCAAAATGATGAGTTTTATATGTTTTATGCAATGATTGACCGACGGTAAGCGTCCCAGGAACGGGGCCTTACATGGAATGTTGTAAGGCCCCGTTCCGGGGACGCTTACAGTCGGTCAATCATTACATAAAACATTTAAAACACATTATTTGCTGCGGAATTAAAAATGCATCAATACATCCTATCTTTAATTCACATCTCAAAATTTGTATTAATACAATATCATCTCAAAATATGAATGCCACTCAAAACATTCCCAATAGTTTATGCATCCATGCCTGCACCTCCTCAGCATCAAACGGCTACCTACCAACTGTTATGCATACAAAAAGTCAGCGACCTTGAGAGAGTTCTAGTTTTCATAATAAAATACTTTACATTATGTTAAAACATATCCTTTACTTTCATTCGTGACCACACATCATACGTACATCTAGATATAAATTATTATCTTTATCATTGTTCATCATCATTCGTCTTTCACTTCTTTATGGATCTTGCCTCATGCTATACTCCCGACTCATGCTAAAAAGCTGGTACTATGCCGGGGTTTATAAATAAACCCCCGACTGATGCTCGAAAGTTGACACAGCACTGGGGTACGCGACAAGGATCCCATCTTAACTCATATGCTACACCCCCGACTCATGCTAAAAAGCTGATACTCTGTCGGGGTTCGTAAAGAAACCCCCGACTCATGCTAAAAAGCTGACATAGTACCAGGGTGAGCAACAAAGATCTCATCGTTTATTAATTTCATTTTTGACATTCGTTAACTTTCAATTTCATTACATAATACTTTACTTACGTACTCATACATATCACGCCACGTAAAGGCACATAATAATACATAATATTGCATAACAACAACAACCCATAAGCATACACAACATAACCATGCATAAACCACCACAACACATCAGAACTTAACACTATGCTCTACTCCCCAAGATTCCAGAAAATTATAAGGGTCTAAAGAAATGAGGATGAAACAAATGCGGATGAACAATCTCAGAAATATTCTAAGTGTCCAAAGAAATGCGGGTGAAATAAATGCAGATGAACAAGTCCAAATTCAGATGAACTAAGTCCAAATGCGGATGAACAAGTCCAACTGCGGATGAACTAAGTCTTATGTGAATGAACTTAACCAATGCGGTTGAAGTTTAGCAAATGCAGATGAAAACCAGCAAACACGGATGAACACTTACAAATGCGAATGAGCAAAAGCAAATGCGGATGAACAGAAAGCAAATGCAGATGAACAAAAGACTTGGCGTTGGAACATTCAACCAATTCGGTTGAACACTCAGTAAATGCGGATGAACAAAACCAACCTGCAATGCAACTTATGCCATTTCCAGTTCCCAATCCTTGTTCTAACACATTCTTAACACAGATCTATCATGCTACACACTTAGAACATACTAAACATCATACACATCTTATAAAAACATCTAAAAACATACACGAATAGCACCTAGTCGCACAACATGTTAAAATTCATGGTTTGGTTTAGAAAACCCTCTGTCCAGTATGCATAACAACCCCAAACACATAGAAAACCAGTAAAAGATGGGATCTAGAAATCACCTTGAATAGCTTTCAAGTAGAACACCTCAAACCCAAGATCCCACTTGAATTTCCAGCACCTAAAACCCATGAAAACGAGCAATAAAGACCAGAAACTCGGCCCGGAAGCTGAAACCCGACAAAAAACCTAGAAGAATTACCTTAAAATCTTTCCTTTTGAAGATCTCTACCACTTTTTCTCACAGAATTTTGGTTGGGAGCTTCTTCTCTCACTAGAACTGAAGGTGGAATGTTGTGGGGGAGAAAGTATGGTAGCCCTTTCTTATTTTAAACCCCACTATGTGCAAGTTTTGGCTGTTGCACGCTTTTAACCCTTTGCTTTTGAACTACCTTCCTATTTGCTCCCTTACTTTTCTTTTTCTAAAATTCCCGAGTGTTACAAGTCCACCCCCTTATATAGATTTCGTCCCCAAAACCTGTCACTCCTTAAAGAGATCTGGGTAGTGCCATCTCATTTCTTCCACTGATTCCCCAAGTGGCCTCCATTCCTTCAATGCAATGACCATAGCCGCTACTTTAGAGAACCTTTTGGATAATTACCCTGTAATACTCACCAAACCCAAGAAACTATGAATCTCAGATGGCATCTTTGGAGACTTCCATTACATCACCGCCTTAACCTTTGTCAGGTCTACCATAATCCCTTTAGGATTAACTACATGACCTAAAAGCTAAACCTCGCATAACTAGAATGCACACTTAGAGAACTTGGCGTACAGCTTCTCCCTTCGAAGCGTATCCAGCACTTCCCGGATGTGACCGACATGTTCCTCTTCGCTCTAGGAATAAATCAGAACATCATCAATGAACACAGTTACTGACTTATCTAACATAGGTCAACACACCCGATTCATCAGATCTATAAAGTAGCTAGCGCGTTGGTTAAACCAAAGGACATCACAAGGAACTCGTAGTGTCCATAACGCAATTGAAATGTTGTTTTAGGAATATCTTGCTCCTCCACCTCAATTGATGGTAACCAGATCGGAGATATATCCTTGAGAACCAACTGGCACATTGGAGCTGATTCAAACAAGTCATCAATCCTCGTTAGTGGATACCGGTTCTTCACCGTCAACTTGTTCAACTCACAGTATGCTACCATCCTTCTTCTTTACAAACAAGACCGGAGCACCCCAGGGAGAGATACTCAGTCGGATGAATCCCTTATCTAGCAACTCTTGCTACTAGACCATCAGTTCCTTCATCTCGGAGGGAGCTAGTCGATACGGTGCCTTGGCAACAAGTTGGGCACTAGGTATCATATCGATCTGGAACTCAATCTTGCAGTCCGGTGGTACACCTGGTAGATCCTCAGGGAATACGTCTGGAAAGTCACACACGACTAGTACGTCGGACCATCGTGGTACTGACGCATCCACATCTTTCACATAAGCCAGGTAGGCACTACATCCACGCCTCATGCACGTCTCTGCCACCACCATTGAAATTAACTTCGGAACTCTGCAAACCCTATCGCCATAATCGTCACTATACTCCCATCCGGCGCAGTCAATCAAATCATCTTCTTGCGACACACAATACTTGCCTTATAGGTTGCTAGCCAATCCATCCCTAGAACCACATCGAATCCGCCTAGGGGCACCATAAATAATTGGTAGAGAACCTATGGTCTTCAAACTCTATGTCACAATCCTCTATGGCATCTGATATCCTAATGGACTTAACAATAGCAGTTTCTACCTCGAAGGGCTCATCGGTCTTTCTACTCCTAATGGGCAACTTATCACAGAAGGCAGCATAAATAAAACTCCTACTAGCACCGGAATTGAAAAGTACAAAGGCATAAGTTCGGTTTACTAGAGGTGTACCTGACATAACATCGGGATCCACCCTAGCCTCCCCCCGGTTCATAGTGAATGCTCTAACCTTCATCCTCTGCTCTTCTTCTCAGCCCCTTTCTTTACGCCGGAGCTCTCAGCCCTTGACTTATTGCAGTCTCTGCTCATGTGCCTAGTCTCGCCACAGCTGTAACATTTAGCCATGCGACAATCCGTTGCCCTGTGGCCCTCCTTCCCACACTGAAAGCAGATGTTAAATCCCCACTTACACTCCCCCTTATGGCTTCTCCCACACTTTTTGCATGCCTCTTCCTTCCCTGTTATCATTTTCCGATCATCGACTCTCATCATCTTTCCTCCAGCCATAAATACACCATCATTATCCTGCCTCCCATTCCTATTCCTAACATTGTCCCGCTTTTTCTCCACCTCCACCATTACCACCATCTCTTGCTCGTCATACAATCTCCCATTAGATCGACCACCGACCTAAACTATAACACCCGGAAATTTCATAAAAAAAAAGAAAAGTAAAGGAGCAAACAGGAAGTTATTTCAAAAGCAAGGGGTTAAAAGTGTGCAAGGGCCAAACTTGCAAATAGTGGGGTTTAAAAGGGGGATGGCCTCCCATAACCTCTCTTTCTCTCCTGCAACTTTCGGTTAGTAAGAGAAAAGGAGCTTTCAACCGGTTTTAGTGAGAGAAAGTGGAAGAGAATCTTCAAAAGGTAAGATTTCAAGGTGTTCTTCTCTGTTTTCAGCTGGGTTTAAGCTTCTAGACCGAGTTCCATGTGTTTAGTGCTCGTTTTCGTGGGTTTTAGGTGCTAGAACTTCAAGTGGGCTCTTGGGTTTGAGGTGTTCTACTCAAAAGCTGTTCAAGGTGAGTTCTAGATCTCCTCTTTTACTGGTTTTCTAAATGTTTGGGGCTGTTATGCATACAGGGCGGAAGGTTTTCTAAACCAAACCATGAACTTTAACATGTTGTGCGACTTGGGTGCTGTTGGTGTATGTTTTAGATGTTTTCCTAAAATGTGTATGATGTTTAGTATGTTCTAAGTGTGTAGCATGATAGATCTGTGTTAATAATATGTTAGAATGAGGATTGGGAACTGGAAATGGCATAAGTTACATTGCATGTTAGTTTTTGTTCATCCAAATTTGCTGAATATTCAACAGCCAAGTCCTTTGTTCATCCGCATTTGCAACAGTTTCATCCGCATTTGCTACAGTTAATCCGCTTTTGCTTTTTGTTCTTCCACATTTGCTACAGTTCACCCGCATTTGTTCTACCATCATTTCTTTGGGCACTTAGAATATTTTCTGAAGACTTTCATCCGCATTTGTTCATCCGCATTTACTTTTGTTCATCCGTATTTGTCCTTATTCATCCACATTTCTTTGGGGACTTAAGTTTTTTTCTAAAATTTTGGGAAGTAGTGTTTAAGTGCTAAGAAATGATGTTTTGTGGTGGCTTATGCTTGTTTATGATATGTATGCACTGTGTGCGGTTATGATGATGAAGTTGTGACATGTTATGTATATGATGTGACTTTACATGGTATGTTATACTTATGTACGTAAGTAAAGTATTACGTAATGAAAGTGAAAGATAATGAATGATGAAAATGAAAGTAATGAACGATGAGAACTTTGTTGCTCACCCCGGTACTATGTCAGCTTTTTAGCATGAGTTGTGGGTTTGTTTACGAACCCCGGCACAGTATCAGCTTTTTAGCATGAGTCAGGGATGTAGCATTTGAGTTGAGATGGGATCCTTGTCGTGTACCCCAGTGTTGTGTCAGCTTTCGAGCATGATTTGGGGGTTTATTTATAAACCCCGGCATAGTACCAGCTTTTTAGCATGAGTCGGGGGTATAGCATGAGGCAGGATCCATAAAGAAGTAAAAGACGAATGATGATGAACGATGATGAAGATAATAATTATTATCTAGATGTACGTATGATATGTGACCACGAACGAAAGTAAAGGCTATGTTTTAATGTAAATAAAGTATTTTATTATGAAAACTAGAACTCACTCAGTGTTGCTGACTTTTTGTATGCATAATAGTTGTCAGGTATTGTTGATGCTAAGGAGGTGCAGGCATGGATGCATAAGCTACTGGGAATATTTTGAGTCTGGCACCCACATTTTGAGATAATATTGTATTAATAAAAATTTTGAGATGTAAATTAAGGATATGATGTATTGATGCTTTTTTAATTATAATAAAAATGGGTTTAAGTGAATTATATCTTTGGCATTGTCGTCTTGGTCACATAAACAAGAATCGTATTCAACACTTTAAAAGAATGGTCTTTTAGAAGCAAATGAAGAGGGTTCATTTGATAAGTGTGAATCTTGTATACAAGGAAAGATGACCAAGGAACCCTTTTGTGGTACTAACCAAAGGGCAAAAGATTTATTAGGAATCATACATTCGGATGTATGTGGTCCTTTTAAAGCAATGACAAGGAACGGTGAAAGTTACTTCATTACCTTTATCGACGATATTAGTTGTTATGGTTATGTGTACTTGTTGAGACACAAAGATGAAGCTTTTGAAACATTCAAAATCTTCAAGAATGAAGTAGAAAATCAACTCAACAAAACAATCAAAGTTCTTCCTTCGGATAGAGGAGGTGAATACCTTAGTGATGCCTTTCAACATCATCTTAGGGGTTGTGGGATTGTCTCACAGCTTTTTCCACCCAGAACACCATAGCATAATGGTGTGTCTGAAAGGAGAAACCAAACCTCTTGGATATGGTTCGATCTATGATGGCTAGAAGCACACGAACTCTGTCATTTTGGGGTTTCGCATTGCTCTCCGCGGCCTATATTTTGAATATGGCCCCAACCAAGAAAGTGGATAAGAGACCTTTTGAAATATGGCATGGAAGGGTTCGATCGTTATCATATTTAAAGGTATGGGGTTGTGAGGATTATGTTAAGCAAAACACCCCAAACAAGTTAGAAAGCCAATCCACTAAGTGTATCTTTGTAGGATATACTAAGAACTCAATGGGATATTACTTCTACAATCCAATAGAGCAAAAGGTATTTATTACTCGAAAGGCTGAGTTCTTGGAAACTAAATTCCTTATGGAAGGAACTACTGATAGAACAGTGGAACTTGATGAGGATCGAGAACCACAAGCCGATACATGGTAGGTTGATACTAGCAATCAACAAGAGGTTGTTGATAATGATCAAGTGGTTGATCAATACACACAAAACGTTCGTAGATCTGGTAGAACTAGCTATCCACCTGAAAGATATGGATAGATCAAGGCGGTTGATAGGTTTAAACCAAAGTGCATATATTGATAAAATCTTGAAAAGGTTCAAGATGGAGAACTCTAAAAAAGGTTTGGTACCTATTCAAAGAGGGACAATATTGAGTGCATCTCAATGTCCAAGCTCAAAGGATGAGCAAGAAAGGATGAAGGAGATCCCATATGCATCTGCTATAGGATCCATCATGTATGCAATGATATACACTAGATCGTACGTGTCATGCGCTTTGAGCATGACAAGTAGATATCAGTAGAATCCAATAAATCGCCATTGGATGGCTATTAAGAGTATATTGAAATACCTTAGGAGGACTAAGGATATGTTTCTAATAACGGATCTGGTGAAGAGGAACTCGTTGTAAAGGTTACACGGATGTGAGTTTCCAAACTGATCGAGATGATTCTCGATCACAATCGGGGTATGTCTTCATTTTGAATGGAGGGGCAGTATCCCGAAAGAGTTCAAAGTAGGATGTGGTAGCATTTTCCACAGAATCAGAATACATCACCGCTTCATTGGCAGCACAGGAAGCTGCATGGTTAAAGAAATTCATTGTCGATCTTGGGGTAGTCTCTACCATTCAAGATCCCCTAGAGATATTTTGTGACAACGAGGGTGCGATTGCTCAAATCAAGGAACCTCGTGCACATCAAAACACAAGGCATATTGAGAGGAGATTCAACTACATAAGGGATGAAGTTGAAAAAGGAAAGATATGTATTCGTAATGTTCACACCGATCAAAATATTGAGGATCCACTCACGAAGCTCCTTGAAAGGCCAAAGCATGAGAGTCATACTTGTGCCTTAGGACTTCAATATTCTAGTGAATGGATTTGATCTATTTAGTATTTAAATATCGAATTTGACTCATATATATATATATATATATATATATATATATATATATATATATATATATGTATATATATATATATATGATTATGATACTATGAGTTATGTTCCATTTTAGCATGTTTAGATCCATGAATATGTTTATTATTCTAAATGTCTGTAGTCGGTCATATTTGTGTTAACAAATATGAAGGTAAGACTATTATGAACTTGGATTGGTGGATATTCATAAGGTATGAATATAGAGCAAGAGGTTGCTACCAAGGTTCATAGATATTTATGGGATACAAATATTGGACTGACTCGCTCTCAAATCTTACTGTATGGAATTATGTAATTGATCATAAGTAAATTTAAGTAAAGGCGAATATCATTGTATCCTCTAACCTAAGATACACATTGGGTTTCGATATTCACCAAATATTATACTTTATCTAGTTCTTCGCTGTTCTGAAATATGGACAGTACATAAGGCTAGTTTTAGGTGTGATACAAAGTGATTGTGAGAAACGTATGTAGTCAAGATGGGATGTGTTCCTCTTATTCATTGAGAGTATGATGTCTAAGGCATGATAAAGTTAAATCAACAGGGAATGAACATTTTGTGTCTCTGGATTAACATTACATCTGTAACAAAAGGATAAATGATTGTTTCACCTGAATCATTTTCAAGTAAGGGACTTGAGGAGATGATGTTATTGAATGGCACTTCGTCATGCGTGTTAGGGGTAGTAAACCGTTGTTAGGCAGTATTTACTGCTTGCATCAATTTTCTATGTATATTGTGCAAGTGGGAGATTGTTGGGAACGATCTGCCCAAGACACATATTAGATTGATGTGGCTAGTACGTTATGATCCAAGTCGGGTCATACCAAATAACAAGCTAGACAAACACCTACAATATTTATTTTATGATATGAGCATGTAAATAAATATTGACACTTAAAGTATTTAGAAATTGGGTTTCTAAATATTTGCACTAGTGTTATGAATAAATTATATGGATAATTTATTCTAGAGAAAGAGTACTTTGTATTGTTATTCAAATGGTTGAACAAACAATGCAAGTGTTTTTGTCTGCATTTCTTTTACTCATCCGCATTTACTATTGCGGATGTGTTTTGAGGAAATGTGGATGAATGTTCCTCATCCTGCATTTACAAATGCGGATGTGCATTCGGGGAAATGCTAAAGGAATTACTTCATCTGCATTTACTAATGCGGATGAGCATTTAAGGAAATGCTGAAGAAACTGATTGTCCGCATTTACTAATGCGGATGAGCATTTATGGAAATGTTGATGAACTACTCATCCGTATTTAAAAATACGGATGTACATTTGGGAAATGCGGATGAAGTTTATTTATCCGCATTTACAAATGCGGTTAGAGTTTGTTCGTCCGCATTTACTAATGCGGATGAATATTAGAGAAATGCGGATGGGTTAAAGGGATGGGTCCCGCCCATTTTTCTCTCACTCTGAAATTCAGTTTCATAGGACGTGCAATATATGATTGCAATCAACCACTCTCTCTGATAACTTACAACACACACAAAGGTGCAGATCAGTGTTCCTGTTGCTTTTCTCTCGATCGGTCGAAGAAAACCAAGAACAGAACTCAATTTATGTGCAGAAAATCCTAGTAACCTGGTGTTTTGTTGGAAGCTTGGGGTAGACAAGCTTGAGGTTTCCTGCTTTGGAAGCTGCCGATCAAAGATCACCTTCCTCTGACCCATTCGAGAGGTAGAATTCTAAACACCCTTTGGTTGTTTGTAAGCATGGTTTTACATACAACGATCCATTATGGGTTTTTTAACAGATATATAAATTGGTTTATATATATTAACTGTAACAAGTTTTTCTTCTATTTCCACTGCGTATTCATTTTATAAGGGTAAAATGACTCTGATAAACTTGTGAAAACCCCTACAACCGACTGTAAGCGTCCCGGGAACGGGGCCATACATAAACGTACCTGGCCGAGCGGCGATCAGATGTCTGCGGATATCTGTCGGCAGACCTTGGATGTACCTCTTGATCTTTCATGACAAAGGTGTCACCTGATCTGGCACCAACCTTACCATCTCATTAAATTTCGTTGTATACTGCTGGTGCATCATGGTTCCCGCATTTGCTTTTTGTTCTTCCGTATTTGCTACGGTTCATCTGCATTTGTTCTACCATCATTTCTTTGGGCACTTAGAATATTTTCAGAAGCCTTTCATCCGAATATGTTCATCTGCGTTTACTTTTGTTCAGCTGCATTTACTTTTGTTCATCCGCAGTTGTCCTTGTTCATCTGTATTTCTTTGGGGACTTAGGTTTTGTTTCTGAAATTTTGGGAAGTAGAGTTTAAGTGCTAAGAAGTGATGTTTTGTGGTGGCTTATGCTTGTTTATGATATGTATGCATTGTGTGCAGTTATGATGATGATGTTGTGACATGTTATGTATATGATGTGACTTTACATGGTATGTTATACTTATGTACGTAAGTAAAGTATTACGTAATGAAAGTGAAAGATAACAAATTACGAAAACGGAAGTAATGAACGATGAGATGTTTGTTGCTCACCCCGGTATTGTGTTAGTTTTTTAGCATGAGTCGGGGGTTTGTTTACGAACCCCGGCATAGTATCAGCTTTTTAGTATGATTCGGGGGTGTAGCATATGAGTTGAGATGGGATCCTTATCGCGTACCCCGGTGCTGTGTTAGTTTTCGAGCATGAGTCGGGGGGTTATTTATAAACTGCGGCATAGTACCAGCTTTTTAGCATGAGTTGGGGTATAGCATGAAGTAGGATCCATAAAGAAGTAAAAGACGAATGATGATGAACGATGATAACTATTATCTAGATGTACGTATGATGTGTGATCACGAACGAAAGTACAGGATATGTTTTAACGTAATGTAAAGTATTTTATTATGAAAACTAGAACTCACTCAGCATCGTTGACTTTTTGTATGTATAATAGTTGGCAGATATTGTTGATGCTGAGGAGGTGCAGGCATTGATGCATAAGCTACTGGGAATGTTTTGAGTCTGGCATTCACATTTTGAGATAATATTGTATTAATACATATTTTGAGATCTAAATTAAAGATATGATGTATTGACGCGTTTTTAATTATAAATGAATAGTTTTAATTCCGCTACAAATAATGTGCTTTAAATGTTTTATACGATGATTGACCGATTGTTAGCATCCCGGGAACGGGGCCTTACATAAACTTACCTGGCCGAGCGGCGATCAAATGTCTGCGGATATCTGCCGGCAGACCTTGGATGTACCTCTTAATCTTTTGTGACAAAGAAGTCACCTGATCTGGCACCAACCTTGCCATCTCATTAAACTTCGTTGTATACTGCTGGTGCATCATGGTTCCCACATTTGCTTTTTGTTCTTCCGCATTTGCTACGGTTCATTCGCATTTGTTCTACCAACATTTCTTTAGGCACTTAGAATATTTTCTAAAGACTTTCATCCGCATTTGTTCATCCACATTTACTTCTGTTCATCCGCATTTGTCCTTGTTCATCCGCATTTCTTTAGGAACTTAGGTTTTTTTCTGAAATTTTGGTAAGTAGAGTTTAAGTGCTAAGAAATGATGTTTTGTGGTGGCTTATGCTTGTTTATGATATGTATGCATTGTGTGCGGTTATGATGTTGATGTTGTTACATGTTATGTATATGATGTGACTTTACGTGGTATGTTATTCTTATGTACGTAAGTAAAGTATTACGTAACGAAAGTGAAAGATAACGAATGATGAAAATAGAAGCAATGAATGATGAGATCTTTGTTGCTTACCTCGGTACTATGTCAGCTTTTAAGCATGAGTCGGGGGTTTGTTTACGAACCCCGGCACAGTATCAGCTTTTTAGCATGAGTTGGGGGTGTAGCATATGAGTTGAGATGGGATCCTTGTCGCGTACCCCGGTGCTGTGTCAGCTTTCAAGCATGAGTCGGGGGTTTATTTATAAACCCCGGGCACAGTACCAGCTTTTTAGCATGAGTCGGGGGTATAACATGAGGCAGGATCCATAAAGAAGTAAAAGATGAATGATGATGAACGATGTTGAAGATAATAACTATTATCTAGATGTACGTATGATGTGTGATCACGAACGAAAGTAAAGGATATGTTTTAACGTAATGTAAAGTATTTTATTATGAAAACTAGAACTCACTCAGCGTCGCTGACTTTTTGTATGCATTATAGTTGGCAGGTATTGTTGATGCTGAGGAGGTGCAGGCATGGATGCATAAGCTAGTGGGAATGTTTTGAGTCTGGCATCCATATTTTGAGATAATATTGTATTAATACAAATTTTGAGATGTAAATTAAAGATATGATGTATTGATGCATTTTTAATTATAAATGAACAGTTTTAATTCCGCTGCAAATAATGTGCTTTAAGTGTTTTGTGTGATGATTGACCGGCTGTAACCGTCCAGGGAACGGGGCCTTACATAAACATATCTGGCCAAGCAGTGATCAGATTTATGTGGATATCTGCTGGCAGACCTTGGATGTACCTCTTGATCTTTCATGACAAAGGCGTCACCTGATCTGGCACCAACCTTGCCATCTCATTAAACTTTGTTGTATACTGCTGGTGCGTCATGGTTTCCACCTCCAACTGCAGGAACTCCCTCTCGACCTTATCGAGCTCCCTTTGAGGACAAAAATCCTCAATCACTAGCTTTTTCAACTCATTCCACCTCATCCTCCCAATCGCCCTACTACCCTCGGCCTGGACAACGTTGTCCCACCAACATAAGGCCTAATCCACAAACAAGTGGGTAGCAAACTTCACCTTCTGATCCTCTTGGCTCTCACTGATATCAAGTACCACCTCCATCTCTCTCACCCATCAGCAACACTCCCATTCCTATCAAACGTCGAGGGCTTGCATCTTTGGAATGCCCCATAGCTGCACCCCTTCGCAGTTTCCCTCACTGCTTCCTCTTCCTTACCGCAATGGAGACAACCATCTCAGTCTCTGATTGCTCCATCTCCCTTGAACCTCCTCATTCCCCCCCTCACCTAGTTTTTTTCCTCTTCTCCTCTTTCTTCTTCTTCTCATCCTCCCTTATAGCTCTAATAACCTCGGTCACCACGGACGCTAGAATCATCTGCATGACTTGATGAACCTCCTCAACCACCGCCTCCTTCATTGTGGCTCTCAGATTAGCACTCTCGTCCCCACCTTCCTGGGGACAAATCTTGGGCTCTTCAGGAGCCGTCTCGGCAGTTCTAGCCTTCTTCCTAGTGACACGTGGCCCAACACCACATCCACCACGTACTCCACCTCTGGAAGCCTTCGAAGATCTACCACCAGCCATCTCTAAGCACTATAAGATTCAAACACCAACATGGTCATTCAAGGCAATAGCTCAGATTATGTCAAGTATAGTAAGTCCCTAATTACAATGGCCCAACACCACGTCCACCACGTACTCCACCTCTGGAAGCCTTCGAAGATCTACCACCAGCCATCTCTAAGCACTATAAGATTCAAACACCAACATGGTCATTCAAGGTAATAGCTCAGATTATGTCAAGTATAGTAAGTCCCTAATTATAGTGGCCAGTTATGATTAGCCATTTACTTTACTCTTCATTTTCCAAGCATTCGTATCCTGACTAAATCAGTATCCAAATCTACAAGGAGCACACATCCCACATAACATGCGCACAAAATTCCCTTTTATTAACCTTCATAAAACGTTTACATAAAACCTTTACCTACAGGCATGTAGCTACTAGGACTGGCATCCCTTTCCCTTTCGTCCCATTATCGGTTTAAGTTTAGGTTTTTGAAAATATTTTACCCAATTCTCTCAAACTTTGGCTCTGATACCAACTTGTATGGCCCCATTCCCGGGACGCTCACCGTCGATCAATATTGCATAAAACATTTAAAACACATTATTTGCAACGGAATTAAAAATGCATCAATACATCATATCTTTAATTTACATCTCAAAATTTGTATTAATACAATATCATCTGAAAATTTGAATGCCAGACTCAAAACATTCCCAGTAGCTTATGCATCCATGCCTGCACCTCCTCAGCATCAAACGGTTACCTACCAACTATTATGCATACAAAAAGTCAACGACGCTGAGTGAGTTCTAGTTTTCATAATAAAATACTTTACATTATGTTAAAACATATCCTTTACTTTCGTTCATGACCACACATCATACGTACATCTAGACAATAATTATTATCTTCATCATAGTTCATTATCATTCGTCTTTCACTTCTTTATGGATCCTGCCTCATGCTATACCCCCGACTCATGCTAAAAAGCTGGTACTATGTCAGGGTTTATAAATAAACCCCCGACTCATGCTTGAAAGCTGACACAGCACCAGGGTATGCGATAAGGATCCCATCTGAACTCATATGCTACGCCCCCAACTCTTGCTAAAAAGCTGATACTGTGCAGGGGTTCGTAAACAAGCCCTCGACTCATGCTAAAAAGCTGACATAGTAGCGGGGTGAGCAACAAAGATCTCATCGTCCATTACTTCCATTTTCGTCATTCATTATCTTTCACTTTCGTTACATAATACTTTACTTACGTACTCATACATATCACGCCACATAAAGGCACATAATAATACATAATATTGCGTAACAACAATAGCCCATAAGCATACACAACATCAATAGGCATAAACCACCATCACACATCAGAACTTAACACTACGCTTTACTTCCCAAGATTCCAGAAAATTCTAATGGTCCAAAGAAATGCGGATGAAACAATTCGGATGAACAATCTCGGAAAATATTCTAAGTGTCCAAAGAAATGCGGTTGAACCAAATGTGGATGAACAAGTCCAAATGCGGATGAACAAGTCCAAATGTGGATGAACCAAGTCTTATGTGAATGAACTTAACCAATGCGGTTGAAGTTCAGCGAATCGGGATGAAGACCAGTAAATGCGGATGAGCACTTACAAATACGGATGAGCAAAAGCAAATGTGGATGAACAAAAGACTTAGCGATGGAACATTCAACCAATATGGTTGAACACTCAGTAAATGCGGATGAACAAAACCAACCTACTGTCACACCAAGGGCCCAGGTAGGGTGCGACGTCACAGACTAGTAACAAAATATGGCAGCAGAAACAAACCATCGTAAGAGCACAAAAAGAGAGAACATCACATGGCATTACAGTTTAAAGAAATAACGGGCTAGATGTGGGTCTAGCCACCCATACGAGGGCATGATTCAACAGTACAAATTGTTCCCAATAGTAGTAAATAAAAATAAGCCCAAATTGTTTGAAAATAAGAACAAGCCAATGCCATGGGTCATGATGCTAGGTCAAGTCTTCTACACAGCTAGACTCCCTTCAAGGATTACCTGAAACATGCTCAAAAGAAATTCGTGTCAACTAAAAAGTTGGTGAATTCAAGTGCTTAAAGTTCAAAAACAAAAGGATTCAAAAGAATCCACATTTTCTTTAAAAATCATAAATCATAGTATCATTGTTGTGGGGATCACAATCAACCCTGCACTCAGTCCCGGCTAGCCTCTTCTAAAGTTATATTATACCGGCTAATCCCGAAGGAAGAACTGAGCCTCATATGGCGGACCATACCTGCCGGATGGTTCACCTTAGTATCTTATTAAAACTTGTCACATGCCACAAAAGACCCCACAGGATCTCAATGTGGTACCCTTCCCGTTCATCAAGGAAGGCACTGTGTGTGGGGGATTCCCCAAGTAGATCTACCCATATAAAACAAGCGGTTCACACAAGAATTAATGATCGTGATAAAAGTAAAAGTAGATTATAACATTTCCACAACATATAGCAGCATATTATAGCATAGAAAAGTTTAGTTTAAACAGAGCATGCTTCACCCCAAAAACAATAGTAAAAAGGGGACACTAGAACTCACCTTAGAGCTTCAAGTAACGGGTTCTTCGTGTACCGGGAAGGTTTCAAGTTTAGCACCCTACCAACAAGATTAAGTGTTGAGCCACTAATTCTAAGGTCAAACGAGGTAGATAATAATGTGTTAAGGGGTTAAATGTTCAACTAGTTTAGATTTGCCAAGGCTTGCATTAGAAAGTTTCCTTTTATAGTAAGTCATGGTTTCTTATGGATAATTAAAGGTTTTTACACTATTAGGTCTTTGATACCAGTTAAATTAAGTTACCAAGTGATTACATGTTAATAGGGTTGTTCTATGGAGTTTTGGCAAAATTTACAGTTTAGCCCCTCAAGTTTCAGAATTTTACAATTTCTACCCTAAAGTTTGTTTCTTTAAATTTAATGGCCTTTTTGACAAAATAACAGATTTTGGAGTTAAATAATAAATCTTAATCAAGTTAAACTTCCAATTTTTAGAACTCTAGAATTTAGTTGGTAAACATGTGTTTTTACGTTACCGGTTACGGTGAAACCGGGGGTTTTTAACGGTTAAGTATTAAACCATATAATTTTATGTCTTAAAACTTGAAGTATTATATTAAGGAATTTTAATAAGTTTTTATAATCTGTTAAGAATGTATTCTTAAGCCCTTTTTGTTGAAAGTCTCGTTTTTAAGTTCGACCCGTTAAAGCGCGTTTTTACCCGAAACCGATCGCTCGAAATCATGTTTGACCAATTTTTCACCATATTTAAGTCTTAAAGTTCTAATCTTACTTAAATAACAAGTTTCCCATAGATTTTAGGTTTATTCTTGTATTTCCATGAATTTCTTCCAAAAATCACTCGGTTAAGGCCCGTTTTTAACTAAAAAAATCATTTAAATTGTTCTTAGACCCATTTAACCACAAATTCAACAAATTTAAATTTTTTAAACTTTTTAGAGCCTGGAATTATTTTTAACATGGTTATACCCTAAGTCCTCATATTTTCAAGTCAACTTACCACCTTTTCGGGTCCCCGAATAAGTCCAAAATGCCTATAATCCCTACTATTTTAATTTTTCAGCTTTTGACTACATTTAATATGCCCAATAACATCCAAAACCTACTGAAAATCAGTACTAATACATGGATCTACCATGTAACCATAATATAAGCTTGTATTTGGGAGATTTTTACCATTTTAGTCCTTTACATATGTGTAAAACATATTAGTTGTACCCATTCACCACCAAATCGTTTAGTAACTTTCAAAACAGGTTTTTAAAAGGTTTAAAAATCATTTCTAAGCAGATCCCAAGCTTTGGTTACGGAGGGTTACAAAACATAAAGTTCATTGGTGTCAAAGTTACCCAAAAGAGGGTTTTCTAGGTGTAAATCGTGTTCCACCCATAGAATGACCAATATATTGAATAAGATACCTTCAGGGATGTTAGAAGCTCTTCAAGAACAAGGTGATAGCAGTAAGATTTTGTTAGAATTAAGAATGTAAGGTTTTTGGTAAATTAAAGAAGGAAAAACGCATGACATAGCTTGTTTCGGGTGTGATGAACCTTACTCTTTGTGTGGTTCACGATTTGGAGAGTGTAGAGGGACAAGAATGATCTGGAGATCTCGAACAAAGGCTGGAGAATGTCAAAGTTGCAAGGACCATGCACCAAAGTTCACAAGGTAGCACCTTCTTGCTTGTTGAGGCTTGGCCGATGATGGTTGCAGTTGTTTCTTCGATTTGGAGGGCTCGAATGGAGAGGAACCGTGGTGAATGTGTGTGTTTTCTACAGGTGAAATCGAGAGGAGAGGGAGAGAAATGAGAGGAGTGTGTTTGTGGGTTGTAAGGAAATGCATGCAAGAGGAATAGGGGATAGAAGTGGTGGTGTGTAGTGGAGAGTGTGGGTGTGGATTGGTGGGTGTAGGGGCGGCCGAACATGGCATCTAGTGGGGGTATTATTTTTAAATTTTAATTGTAAAAAGGGTATTGTGTAGTATTATTTTGTGGTGTTGGGTAGTATTTTAGATGGTATCACTTGTTAATTGTTAAACGTTAGGCTTGTATATATATATATGTTTCAACCGTGAATTGTGTGTGTATGCACACACTTTAATTGTTTCAATTAAAATTCCATTGCAAGGGTAACAAATTAACTTTCCCGGAATGCGAAGTTATTCTATGCTAAGGCTAGAACTGACAAATTCATGCAAAATGGCACATGAAATAACAAAAATGACAATAATAGCAATAATAATAATAACACTGATAGTAATAGTAATAGTGATATTGCATTAATATTAACTGCATGGATAATGATGCGGGAGGGGTTAAAGGTTAGGGTTATGACCTGGAGGTCGGTTGTTACATTCTCCCACCGTTTAGGAAATTTCGTCCCGAAATTTTAGCTTTGATAAGTTCCGGAACAGGTGGGTCTGAAGAGATGTGGGTAATTCTTTCTCATCTCGTCTTCTCGCTCCCAAGTGAATTCAGGTCCTCGCCTAGAATTCCATTTTACCTTGACCTTGGGTATGCGACTTCGCCTGAGTTTCTTGACCAGCTGGTCAGTAATCTCTACAGGCTCTTCCATGAAGCTCAACTTGTCATTAATCCTTGCTTCCTTCAGGGGTAACTCCATGGCTTTGTCTACCATGCACTTCTTCGAATTTGACACATGGAAGGTGTCATGTATGTGGCCTAGTTCCTGCGGTAGCTTTAATTGATACGCCACGGGGCCAATTCTCGCTAGTATTTCAAATGGTCCTATATATCTCGGGCTTAGCTTTCCTTTTTTTCCAAACCTCACAGTTCCCTTCCATGGTGCTACTTTTAGCATTACCCTGTCACCCACTTGAAACTCTAAAGGTTTTCGCCTTCTGTCAGCATATTTCTTCTGACAGTCTCTGGCAGCTCTTAAATGCTCCTTAATTTTAAATATCTTGTCGGTGGTCTCTATCACAATGTCGGGTCCCATTACTTGACTATCCCCAATCTCATTCCAACTCAACGGTGATCGGCATTTCCTGCCATATAGGGCTTCATAGGGAGCTGCTTTTATACTTGCGTGATAACTATTGTTGTAGGAGAACTCTATTAGAGGAAGATGGTTATCCCAGTTCCCTCCAAAGTCAATCACGCAAGCCCTTAGCATATCTTCCAAGGTTTGGATGGTTCTTTCACTCTGACCGTCAGTTTGTGGGTGGTAAGCAGTGCTTAAATCCAGACGGGTTCCTAGGGCCCGCTGGAGTGACTTCCAGAAACGAGAAGTGAAACGACTATCACGGTCGGAGATGATTGATATTGGCACCCCATGCCTGGTCACTATCTCATCGATGTACAGTTGGGCCAGCTTTATCAGTTCGTTGTCCTCTCGAATCGGCAAGAAGTGAGCCGATTTGGTTAACCGGTCAACTATTACCCAGATGGCGCCATGTCCCTTGAAAGTTCTGGATAGTTTTGTAACAAAATCCATTGTGACGTTATCCCATTTCCATTCTGGAATTTCAGGCTGTTGTAACGTTCCTGACGGTTTTTGATTTTCAGCCTTCACCATGGCGCACGTTAAACACTTCCCAATGTATACGGCGATTGATTTCTTAATTCCAGGCCACCAGAAAAGTGCCTTTAGATCTTGGTACATTTTGTCACTTCCGGGGTGAATCGAGTACCTAGATTTATGGGCTTTGTCTAGGATCACCTCTCTAATTCCCCTGTACTTTGGTACCCATGTTCTTCCTTCATATTTATATATACCATCGTTGCTCAGTTCTAACGGCTTCTCCATTCCTGTTAACAACTCCCCTGCTAAATTATCTTCCTTTAGCGCTTCACCTTGAGCTTCTTTTAGTCTTGCAATAAGGTCAGTATATACACTCATCCTTAAGGCACGGACACGAAGGGGTTTTTCTCTTTCTTTCCTGCTCAAGGCATCCGCCACTACATTGGCCTTGCCGGGATGATAGCGGATTTTGCATTTGTAATCATTCAATAGCTCAACCCATCTTCTTTGACGCATGTTTAGCATTTTCTGATCAAGAATGTGTTGCAAACTTCTATGGTCAATGTAAATGATGCACTTCGTGCCATAGGGGTAATGCCTCCATATTTTGAGTGCAAATACCACGGCACCCAATTCTAGATCATGTGTTGTGTAGTTCTTCTCATGATCGTTTAACAGTCTGGATGCATAAGCAATTACCTTGTTACACTGCATTAGCACGCATCCCAGTCCCTGACGCGAGGCGTCGCAATAGACCACGAAATCTTCAACTCCTTCTGGGAGGGCGAGGATGGGTGGACTACATAGTTTCTCCTTGAGTGTTTCGAATGCTTCGTTCTACTCTTGTTCCCACTCAAAAGTTGTATTCTTCTTGGTCAAGGCAGTTAACGGTTGTACAATACGCGAGAAGTCCTTGATAAACCTTCTATAGTATCCGGCCAATCCAAGGAATTGCCTTATCTTGGTAGGAGTTTCCAAAATTCTCCAATTCTTAATGGCCTCTATCTTTGAAGGATCCACTTGAATTCCATCTTCGTTTATGACATGCCTTAGGAATTGGATTTCCCGCATCCAAAATTCGCATTTGGAGAACTTGGCATATAGTTGCTCATTCTTGAGCAACTCGAGAATTAGCCTAAGGAGCTTCTCATGCTCTTCCTTTCCACGGGAGTACATCAGGATGTCGTCGATAAATACAATCACAAATTTGTCTAGATATGGGCGGCACACTCGGTTCATGAGATCCATAAATGCCGCTGGTGCATTAGTTAGTCCAAAGGGCATAACCAGGTACTCATAGTGTCCATATCTAGTTCTAAAGGCTGTTTTGGGGATATCTTCCTCTCTTATCTTCAGTTGATGGTACCCTGACTTAAGTCTATTTTGGAGAAGTAGCTTGCCCCCTGCAGTTGATCGAATAGGTCATCGATTCTCGAAAGAGGGTAACGATTCTTTATTGTCAGTTTGTTTAGTTCCCGGTAATCAATACACATACGTAGGGTCCCATCCTTCTTTTTCACGAATAGCACCGGGGCACCCCATGGAGACACACTTGGTCGTATAAACCCCTTGTCGAGTAGCTCTTTGATTTGTAGCATTAGTTCTTTCATCTCGGGAGGGGCAAGTCGGTACGGTGCTTTGGCTACCGGTGCAGCACCAGGCAATAGGTCTATTTGGAATTCAACCTGACGAGTCAGAGGGAGTCCCGGTAGGTCTTCAGGAAATACTTCCTGATATTCCAAAACCACTGGTATATTCTCAATCTTCTTTTCCTCTTTGGCTTTCATCACGTAAACTATGAAAGCTGGGCATCCCTTCACAAGACTCTTGGTTTCCTTCAAATGGGATATCATAGGATATAGCGTGTTACATCTTTCACCATGAACAACTAACACCTTCCCGTCGTTCAATGGTATCCTAAGTAGGCGCTCATCACACACGATTTCGACTCTATTCTTAGCCAACCAATCCATGCCAACAACCACATCAAATCCTCCTAGCTTAATAGGCATCAGGTTTATCTTAAATGTACTACCTTCTAGGTTCATTAAGCAATCTTTGATGACTTCATTAGTTTCTAAGGTGTTACCATTAGCTAACTCTACGGTAAATGTATCAGTCAGGACGCATGCACTCAAGTCAATCAAAGGCCTAAAAGCGTTAGAGACAAAACTAGCAGTTGCTCCAGTATCAAATAGAATGGTAGCAGGATGATTATTTATAAGGAATGTACCATTGACCACATCAGGTTCCTTACGAGCACTGTCTGGATCCATCACGAATGGTCGTCCCTTGTGCTTATTGGGTCTGGCATCCTTATCTCTCCCCAGCTTAGGACACTTATTCCTCATGTGTTCTGGAACTCCACACTCATAGAATTGTTTACCTGGCACATACATACAATCCTTGATCAGATGACCCGGTCGTTTGCATCGGAAGCAGGGCATCGGGTTGCACTCCCCTTGATGATGCAGTTACACTTGTTTCAGAATGGGCTTGTTCCCGAGTATAGCTTTCGAGTCCTTCCACCCTGGTCTTCGCGCCTCATACCTTCAAAACTCTTCTTGTTTGACCCACTGCTACTACCAATTGCCATCTTCCCCTCAAACCATTTTCTCTTCTCACCCATTGGCTTCCTCCTTTCCTCTATCCTGTTTTGTTCAGTCCATCCAGCCCTGACTAGATCATCGGTCAAGCTACTGGTGAAGTCGACCGCATCTTGCAGGGTTAGGGGCCTAGAGGATCGAACCATTCCCCTGACTCTAGGATGTAGTCCCCAGATGAAACGTGCTACGCCCTTGGATTCCGGTGTCACCAGATGTGGCACCAGTCGAGCCAGGGCTAAGAAGCGGTTGATGTACTCGGTGTAGTTCAGGCCTTTCATTTCCAGGCTCAGAAATTCAGACTCCAGTTTCTCCAGTTGGTTGATGGGGCAGTATTTGTTGGTTATCAATTCCCTGAATTCGGTCCAACTTATTTGGTTTGCAACGTTTCTTCCCCGGGGTTGTGTAACAGTCTTCCACCATTCCAGTGCTGATCCCTTAAGTGACTGGGAAGCATACCTCACCATGTGTTCCATCTTACATTCACTGATATCTAGGACGGCTTCCATTTCATCAATCCATCGATACGTCTCAATCGCACCCTCGGTACCATAGAAATCCTTCGGCTTGCATGCCATGAAAGTCTTGTAGGATCATCCATTCCTTAGTGCTTCAACTTCCTCATTGTTGCCCTCATTGCTCCCAGATCCACCATTACCACTGGGGTTATTCCGGTCTGCATTAATTTGGGCGATATGGTCGGGATGGCGTTAGCAAATTGTTGTGCTACGAGGTTGGCGATTCTCTCATCGTTCCCCTGGTTGACATTACCTCCACGGGGAGCTCCTGGTGGAGTAAGGGGTTGGTTTTTGATTGGTCTAGCTTCCTCATGACGACCACTCGTAGCTCCTTATCTTCCAATATGGGTTCCTTGTCTGGTCGGCATTCTGGTAGCATCACAGATAAATTTGTTTAGTATCTCATAGATTTTGGTTTCAACAGCCCATGCATCACTTGTCCTAATATACCACGTTCTAACAGGAGGGTGTGTAATATACGCACGACTAAATACCTTAAATATGTTCCATTAAATTAATTTAAGGCAGTTCAACCCACAAAGATTGCAAGACAAAATTCCTATGCATGACATATCACATTGCAATTCAATACAAATTACCCTGCAGAATCAACACATTAGAAATAGTTTCATAGATAGATAGGGTTAATGGTATCAGCGAAATAGAAAGGTATCAGAGTTAAACTCTTACAATTTGGAAGGTGCCATCACCCCCATAATACAAAATAATAGTAGTGTCTAATAATAATGAAATTGTTTCCTTCAACTGTCAAAGAGACAGACAATCCCATATCTTCCCCCCTTGCTCTCACATCCATTTCTTCTTCAGCCACCTTAGCCACCCTGAGTTCTTCTTCCTTCGCTCTTGCTCCAACCGCTGGACTCCCTGTGAAGCCATCATGGCCTGAAACTGGGCGGACTGGGAGGTCCGAGTGGCGTGCTGGAGTGTCAGCTCGTGACGACGGACGGTCTTCATAATCTCATCCAATGCAGCATCAGAAGGTCCTATGTCGCTTGCCCGGTGGCTAGATTGGGAGTACCGGTCACCAGCTAGCACACTAGGGCCATCATACATGCTGTGCCTTGGTGGCATCCAGTGCTCATCACGTGGATGGTGTCGGAGCGGGTCAATCATCGGTGGTGTAGGTGTCGATGTCCTAACAGGTGGTGGAGGAGGAGGTGGCATACTAAAGGAGACTGAGGGTCCTGACCTAGTACTCTTGCATGGGCGGGTGATAACACGTGCACCCCTATTCCCGATAGGTAGGATAGGTGAGTGTGCAGGAGCTGCGACATGCGGTGACTGGGAGCGCGTCCGGCTCCTGGAGGGAGATGTCGAGGAAGAGTCCTCCGATGGCTCAGTGTCATCAGACGTAACAGATATCCAGCCCGGGTTTCCGCATCTTCTCAAGTATTCTTCATACTTCGTCTGCGGCTTCGCCCTCTTAGGGCTCCCAGCTGGTGCAGTACCGTCAGTCGGGTACGTAGGTGCCTTCCCCTTGTCAGCCATAGCCTCGATGTCCTGTAAGAAATATCATGAGTAATTTGGTTTCTCATAGCTCATGATTGCAATAATAATAGTACTTATAGTAGTAATGATGGCAATAGTATCATCGATCCTTAGTATCTTCAAAAAATTAACAAATAAAGTAGTTTCATTTTAGGAAAACCCTTAAACCACTCAAAGAAAATTTTTAAGAATTATAACATTCAAACAAAAGTCCAATTATTGCCTAATGATCCATGCTGGAATTTACGCGTCCGGTAAGTTCATGATTACGTTGATCAAGTGTAATCATCAATTTACCCAACCCGATCATCCCAACACCTTCCATGAGGACGGCCCTAAGGTATCAGGGTTGTAGCCTAGGGTCTACTATGGTATTCCCGACTTCTCTACAACCTTTGGCTCTATTACCAATTTGTCACACCCCGGACCCAGGTAGGGTGGGACGTCACAGACTAGTAACAAAATATGGCAGCGTAAACAAACCATCGTAAGAGCACAAAAGGAGAGAACATCATATGGCATTACAGTTTAAAGAAATAACGGGCTAAATGTGGGTCTAGCCACCCATACGAGTGCATGATTCAACAGTACAAATTGTTCCCAACAGTAGTAAATAAAAATAAGCCCAAATTGTTTGAAAATAAGAACAAGCCAATGCCATGGGTCATGGTGCTAGGTCAAGTCTTCTACACAGCTAGACTCCCTTCAAGATTACCTGAAACATGCTCAAAAGAAATTTGTGTCAACTAAAAAGTTGGTGAATTCAAGTGCTTAAAGTTCAAAAACAAAAGGTTTCAAAAGAATCCACATTTTCTTTAAAAATCATAAATCATAGTATCATTGTTAACTCTGCACTTAGTCCCGGCTAGCCTCTTCTAAAGTTATATTATACCGGCTAATCCCGAAGGAAGAACTGAGCCTCATATGGTGGACCATACCTGCTGGATGGTTCACCTTAGTATCTTATTAAAACTTGTCACATGCCACAAACGACCCGCAGGATCTCAGTGTGGTACCCTTCCCGTTCATCAAGGAAGGCACTGTGTGTGGGGGATTCCCCAAGTAGATCTACCCATATAAAACAAGCGGTTCACACAAGAATTAATGATCGTGATAAAAGTAAAGTAGGTTCTAACATTTCCACAACATATAGCAGCAGACAGAGCATGTTTCACCCCAAAAACAGTAGTAAAAATGGGACACTATAACTCACCTTAGAGCTTCAAGTAACGGGTTCTTCGTGTACCGGGAAGGTTTCAAGTTTAGCACCCTACCAACAATATTAAGTGTTGAGCCACTAATTCTAAGGTCAAACGAGGTAGATAATAATGTGTTAAGGGGTTAAATGTTCAACTAGTTTAGATTTGCTAAGGCTTGCATTAGAAAGTTTCCTTTTATAGTAAGTCATGGTTTCTTATGGATAATTAAAGGTTTTTACACTATTAGGTCTTTGATACTAGTTAAATTAAGTTACCAAGTGATTACATGTTCATAGGGTTGTTCTATGGAGTTTTGGAAAAATTTACAGTTTAGCCCCTCAAGTTTCAGAATTTTACAATTTCTACCCTAAAGTTTGTTTCTTTAAATTTAATGGCCTTTTTGAAAAAATAACAGATTTTGGAGTTAAATAATACATCTTAATCAAGTTAAACTTCCAATTTTTAGAACTCTAGAATTTAGTTGGTAAATATGTGTTTTTACGTTACCGGTTACGGTGAAACCGGGGGTTTTTAACGGTTAAGTATTAAACCTTATAATTTTATGTCTTAAAACTTGAAGTATTATATTAAGGACTTTTAATAAGTTTTTATAATCTGTTAAGAATTTATTCTTAAGCCCTTTTTGTTGAAAGTCTCGTTTTTAAGTTCGACCCGTTAAAGCGCGTTTTTACCCGAAACCAATCGGTCGAAATCATGTTTGACCAAATTTTCACCATATTTAAGTCTTAAAGTTATAATCTTACTGAAATAACAAGTTTCCCATAGATTTTAGGTTTATTCTTGTATTTCCATGAATTTCTTCCAAAAATCACTCGGTTAAGACCCGTTTTTAACTAAAAATTTCATTTAAATTGTTCTTAGACCCATTTAACCACAAATTCGACCAATTTCACTTTTTTAATCTTTTTAGAGCCTGGAATTTTTTTTAACATGGTTATACCCTAAGTCCTCATATTTTCAAGTCAATTTACCACCTTTTCGGGTCCCCGAATAAGTCCAAAATGCCTATAATCCCTACTATTTTAATTTTTCAGCTTTTGACAACATTTCATATGCCCAATAACATCCAAAACCTACTGAAAATCAGTACTAATACACGGATCTACCATGTAACCATAATATAAGCTTGTATTTGGGAGATTTTTACCATTTTAGTCCTTTACACATGTGTAAAACATATTTGTTGTACCCATTCACCACCAAATCATTTAGTAACTTTCAAAACAGGTTGTTAGAAGGTTTAAAAATCATTTCTAATCAGATACCAAGCTTTGGTTACGGAGGGTTACAAAACATAAAGTTCATGGGTGCAAAGTTACCCAAAAGAGGGTTTTCTAGTGTAAATCGTGTTCCACCCATAGAATGACCAATATATCGAATAAGATACCTTCAGGGATGTTAGAAGCTCCTCAAGAAAAATGTGATATCAGTAAGTTTCTATTAGAATAAAGAATGTAAGGTTTTTGGTAGATTAAAGAAGGAAAAACACATGACATAGCTTGTTTCAGGTGTGATGAACCTTACTCTTTGTGTGGTTCACGATTTGGAGAGTGTAGAGGGACAAGAATGATCTGGAGATCCCGAACACAGCCTGGAGAATGTTGAAGTTGCAAGGACCGTGCACCAAAGTTCACAAGGTAGCACCTTCTTGCTTGTTGAGGCTTGGCCGATGATGGTTGCGGTTGTTTCTTCGATTTGGAGGGCTGGAATGGAGAGGAACCATGGTGAATGTGTGTGTTTTCTATAGGTGAAAGTGAGAGGAGAGGGAGAGAAATGAGAAGAGTGTGTTTGTGGGTTGTAAGGAAATGCATGCAAGAGGAATAGGGGATAGAAGTGGTGGTGTGTAGTGGAGAGTGTGGGTGTGGATTGGTGGGTGTGGGGGCGGTCGAACATGGCATCTAGTGGGGGTATTATTTTTAAATTTTAATTGTAAAAAGGGTATTGTGTAGTATTATTTTGTGGTGTTGGGTTGTATTTTAGATGGTATCACTTGTTAATTGTTAAACGTTAGGCTTGTATATATATATGTTTCAACCATGAATTGTGTGTGTATGCACACACTTTAATTGTTTCAATTAAATTTCAATTGCAAGGGTGACAAATTAACTTTCCCGGAACGCGAAGTTATTCTGTGCTAAGGCTAGAACTGACAAATTCATTCAAAATGGCACATGAAATAACAAAAATGTCAATAATAGCAATAATAATAATAACACTGATAGTAACAGTAATAGTGATATTGCATTAATATTAACTGCATGGATAATGATGCGGGAGGGGTTAAAGGTTAGGGTTATGACCTGGAGGTCGGTTGTTACACCTACAATGCAACTTATGCCATTTTTAGTTCCCAATCATCATTCTAACATATTCTTAACACAGATCTATCATGCTACATACTTAGAACATACTAAACATCATACACATCTTTGAAAAATATCTAAAAACATACACTAACGACACTCAGTCACACAACAAATTCATGGTTTGGTTTAGAAAACCTTCTGCCCAGTATCCATAACAACCCTAAACACATAAAAAAATAGTAAAAGAGGGGATCTAGAACTCACCTTGAATAGTTTTCGAGTACAACACCTCAAACCCGAGAGCCCACTTGATATTCCAGCACCTAAAACCCACAAAAACGAGCACTAAACACCAGAAACTCGATCCAGAAGCTGAAACCCGATTGAAAACCGAGAAGAATTACCTTAAAATCTCACCTTTTGAAGATCTCTTCCACTTTATCTCACAGAATTTTGATTGAGAGCTTCTTCTCTCACTAGAACCGAAGGTTGAATGTTGTGGGAGAGAAAGTATGGCAGCCTTTTCTTATTTTAAACCCCACTATAGGTAAGTTTGGCCCTTGCACGCTTTTAATCCTTTGCTTTTGAACTGACTTCCTGTTTGCTCCCTTACTTTTCTTTTTTTGAAATTTCAGGGTGTTACAAATGTTCTCGGTGAGTTTTAGGCATGAGTGTACTGATTTCCAGGCTCCTTGTGGTTTTGTGTTCGATTTTGTTTTCGATTTATGTAATTGATACTATGCTCCATTTACGATTGATTAGTGTGATTCCAATGATGATTATAATCAAATATGATTCGATTGGTTCATGAGTGTGTTCAGAAGGCTTTAGAATCTAAACTCTATCGCTTTGGAAGTTGTTACAGAAAGCAAAAAACTACCCATGAGTGAACTTGTTTAATGTTTTTGTATAACTAGTTTCTTTCCCATTCATTTAGTTAAGTTTCCATGAATACTTTGATGACCAATCCGTAGTTGCACAATTTTGATTAAAATTCAACTAAATCTTATATACTTGATTGTTTTACCTTGATTTGACTTGTTTTTCATCGGTTACGCATTGCATTTCTTGTTTGACATCTGATTATTTTCATTCCCCAGTGTAATTTGATTCTAGACTCTTTGGGAGTGAATACTAGTAGTTTCTTGTTTCTTTACAACTAGTTTCTTTGGCTAGATGGTAAAAAAGTATTATGTGGATCCACGATTGTCATTTTGATTGATTCGATGCATTTTTGAGGCAAGGGTGTTCAAAATTTGTTGTGGAATATTCTCGATAAGTTTTAGGCATGAGTGTATTGATTTCAGGGTTCATTCGTGTCGTTTCACGTTCGGTTTTGATTATGATTTATACAATTGATACTATGTTCCATTTATGATTGATTAGTGTGATTACAATGATGATTATAATCAGATATGATTAAATTGGTTCACGAGTGTATTTAGAAGGCTTCAGAATCAAACTCCATAGCATTGGAGGTTGTTATGGAAAGCAAAAAACTATCCATGCGTGAGCTATTATTGTTTAATGTTTTTGAATACCTAGTTCCTTTCTTATTTATTTAGTTAAGCTTTCATGAAAACTTTGATGCACCAATCTATAGTTGCACAATTTTGATTAAAATACAAGTAAACTTTATTTACTTGGTCGCGTTACCAACATTTTACTTTTTTTTCATCGATCACGTATTACGTTTCTTGTTTGATGTCGGATTACTTTCGTTCCTCAAGGTAATTTGATTCTCGATTCTTTTTGAGTGACTACAAGTATTTTCTTGTTTCTAAACACCTGGTTTCTTTGCCTAAATGGTAATAAAGTATTTTGTGTATCCATGATTGTCATTTTGATTGATTTGGTGGATTTTTTAGGCAAGAGTGTTTGAAGTTACTTCTGAAATGTTCTTGATGAGTTTTAGGCACAAATGTACTGATTTCAGGGTTCATTTGTGTCATTTCGTATTCGTTTTTATTTTGATTTATACAATTGATACTATGTTTCATTTATGATTGATTAGTGTGATTCCAATGATGATTGTAATCAGATATGATTAGATGGATTCACAAGTGTGTTTAGAAGGCTTTAGAATCAAAACTCTATAGCTTTGGAAGTTTTTACGGAAAGCTAAAAACTACCCATGCGTTAACTATTGTTGTTTAATGTTTTTGTATAACTAGTTTCTTTTCCATTCATTTAGTTAAGTTTTCATGAATACTTTGATGACCAATCCGTAGTTGCACAATTTTGATTAAAATACAAGTAAATCTTATTTACTTGGTTGTTTTACCTTGATTTACTAGTTTTTCATCGGTTACGCATTGCATTTCTAGTTTTATGTCTGATTACTTTCATTCCCCAGTGTAATTTGATTCTAGACTCTTAGGGAGTGAATACTAGTAGTTTCTTGCTTCTTTACAACTAGTTTCTTTGGTTAGATGGTAGAAAAATATTATGTGGATCCACGATTGTCATTTTGATTGAATCGGTGGATTTTTGATGCAAGAGTGCTCGAAGCTTGTTTTGGAATGTTCTCGATGAGTTTTTGGCACGAGTGTATTGATTCAAGGTTCATTCTTGTGGTTTTGTGTTCGATTTTGATTTCGATTTATTCAATTGATACTATGTTCAATTTATGGTTGATTAGTGTGATTCCAATGATGATTATAATCAAATATGATTAGATTGATTCACGAGTGTGTTTAGAAGGCTTTAGAATCAAAACTCTATAGCTTTGGAAGTTGTTACGGAAAGCGAAAAACTAACCATGAGTGAACTTAGTTGTTTAATGTTTTTGTATAACTAGTTTCTTTCCCATTCATTTAGTTAAGTTTTCATGAATACTTTAATGACCAATTCATAGTTGCACAATTTTGATTAAAATACAAGTAGATTTTATTTACTTGGTTGTTTTACCTTTATTTGACTTTTTTTTCATCGGTTACTCATTGCGTTTCTTGTTTGACGTCGAATTACTTTCATTCCCAAGTGTAATTTGATTCTAGATTCTTTGGAAGTGAATACTTGTAGTTTCTTGTTTCTTTACAACTGGTTTCTTTGGCAAGATGGTAAAAAAGTATTATGTGAATCCACAGTTGTCATTTCGATCGATTCAGTGGATTTTTTAGGCAAGAGTGTTTGAAGTTTGTTGTGGAATGTTCTCGATGAGTTTTAGGCACGAGTGTATTGATTCCAGGGCTCATTCGTATGGTTTCGTGTTCGGTTTTGGTTTCTATTTATACAATAGATTCTATGTTCCATATATGATTGATTAGTGTGATTCCAATTATGATAATAATCAAATATGATTAGATTGGTTCACGAGTGTGTTCAGAAAAGCATTAGAATCAAAACTCTATAGCATTGGAATACCTAGTTCCTTTCATATTTATTTAGTTAAGCTTCATGAATACTTTGATGCACCAATTTATAGATGCAAAATTTTGATTAAAATACAAGTAAATTTTATTAACTTGGTCATGTTTTCTAGATTTGACTTCTTTTTCATCGATCACGCATTGCGTTTCTTGTTATACTTGAAAGGCTGATGCAACCAAAGAAACCAAAGCAACCAAAGAGCTTCCAGCTTGCATGGTTATTGTGCATGGTAGAAGTTACTTTGGAAGTTTTACACTTCTCACAGAAAATATTCTAAGTGTAAAATCTTCTGAAGCCAAAGACCAAATCTTCGAAGCGAAAGATGAAGTCTTCCAAAGCTTCAAAGACAAAGTCTTCCAAAGCCAATGAAGTGAAGACTGATTTCATTCAAAGATAGAGAAGACATGCTTTCTCTGATCTACTTTTGTATAAACCAGACCCACTTTCTGCTGCAACTCTAAAGACTCACCAACTTGTATTAGTTGGTGAAAAGGTCCATGCTTTTGCAACTGTAGATTATGGTTTAGAGTCTGTAACTTTCTACTTTGTACCTTTTATCCTTTTTGTAATATATTAGGATGTGAGCTATGGCATGTCATAGTCACTTGTTAAAAGACAATCTGCCTTTTGACTTTACATTGATCTTGTTGTCTAGATTAGTGTTTCCAGCTGTCCTTCAAAGTATGGACGACTGTAGGATGTAGTATAAACTATCTCAAGTTCGTGTATTTCTTTTTATGCTTTGTAACACTTGTAAAAGAACTTGAGAGCAATATATAACATTCTTGAAAACCATATTAATCTGTTCTTGTTCTTAGTTATGTCTTGTTGTTTACTTGTGTTCTTAGTATCTTTCATATAAACAAGGTTCCCTATTTGATCTGTTAAGTGTTCTAACACTCTCCTTATTGTGAGACTGATTGTATTGATCATCCCTTAACCAGTCCTACAATTGGTATCAGAGCATATTAGGCTCTTGATTGTAAGATCTCACCATCTTAAATCCCTTCAGTTTCACAAAACACTTAACAACTCAAATGGCAGCTATCACAAAGGCTGATATGGAAACTAGTACCATGGCAAAGTCTTCACTGATCACTCCTGATGATTTTGATACTTGGTGTCAAAGAATAGAAGGCTTCATCAAGTCTCAAGACCCAGGATGTGGAGATCTGTTGTCTCTTGACCTCATGTACTATCCACCTCTTCAGCTACTGGTGGTGGTGGTATGATACCAAAGGAAGTGGTTGACTATTCTGAAGAAGACTAGAAAAAGATAGATATAGATCAGAAAGCCATGACCGCTCTCCAAACTGCTCATCCAAACTCCATCTACAGAGGCTTCAAGAAGTGCAAGACTACTAAGAACTATGGGATGAACTAAAGCTTATGTATGAGGGGTCCACTGAAGTAAAAGAGATCAAACCTCTTAAAGCAGCAGTTTGAGATCTTCACCTTTAAGGCAGGTGACACCATGACTCAACAATACTTTAGGTATGTTGAGATTATGGATACTCTAATGGATGTTGGAGTAACTCTTGAGAACAGGGACATTGTGAGGAAGTTCATATCCTTACTTCCCAGATAATGGACACACTATTGTGTGGTCATTAAGAGGACTGAGAACCTTAAGACCCTGACTCTCACTGAGTTGTATGGTATCCTCAATGGCTACCAGATGGAGATGAACCTGCAAAATCCATCTGGTAACTCCAATAATCAGCAGAGTTCAGCCCTTCATGTGGTTGAATAGGATTGCAGAGAACCACAACATCATCTCATTTTCTACCCAGACAACTCATAAAAGGGTCCTTTCATCACCTTCCCAGAGACACCAAGAGAGAGCTACATCCAAGGAAGCCTATTCCAAGAAACAAGCTCTTCACAAGCCTTTGTGTTTACTGATGAAAGCACAAGCCACTTTCTTTTTACCCTTTAAGACCTGGACTCTATCCATCCAGATGATCTGGAGTACATGGAAATAGTCTAGCAGATGGCTCTTCTTACTCACAGAGCCAAGAAGTTCTACAAGAGGACAGAGAGGAATTTTCCTAGCAATGCAACCAGTGGAAAGTTTGGGTTGGACAAAAGCAAAGTGAAGTGTTACAACTGTAACTAAATGGGACACTTTGCTAGAGAGTGCAAGGAACCAAGAACAAGTGGTGGCCAAGCACAAACCAGACCAAACTACACTGATGGAGCTCCCCAGAATGAGAAGCCCAAAAAGCAAGCTGCAGTTACTGTTGAAAAAGGAGGCTTTGACTGGAGCTTTCTGGTTGAGGATGCATCTCAAAACCAAGCACTACGGCAGATCATGAAGAAGCCAAGTTATTGGAACATGTTTGCACACCTAAATGTTTGCTAAAGTTAACAGATATAGGTTCTACAACTTAGAGATGAGATATGATCTTGAGTCCTTAAACATTTTAAAAGGTTATTTCAAAAGATCTAAAAATGATTACAAACTTAAAATAGAAGATTTAGAGAAAATCATTTCAACTCTTAAGCATGAACATACCAACTACAGGACTCAGATAAAAGATCTCATCACTAAGTTAACTTAATGCTAGGCTGAGCTTGTGATCAACAAGCCATGGCAGAAAAATGTGTTCTTGAAGAAGAGACTTTTAAGAACATTATATCCTCATCCTTGCATGCAAAAGTTTGTTATCAGAATAAAAAGGGACTGGGATCTACAGAGATAGCTCCTCCATACACTCCATTGTCCATAAGATCTCCAAGGTATGGAACTTATGAAGATGAGCTTCCCCTCATAGACCCCATTGATGAAGAGGATGAAAAGGAGATAGTGAAGAATGATTCTGAGAGGAGTGAAGAAGATTATCCTAAGAAGGGTCACTATTCTCCTCAGGAGAGAAAAGAATTTGGGATGACCAAGTCTAAGAGGAAGTACTTGATCAGGAAAGCCAATAGGAAATCAATGAAGGGTTAAGAGATCAAGGCCACTTTCAACACTAAGCAGAAACAAGTGTTTATCTCTGCAGGATTTGAAATGTTGAAGTTGAAGACTCAACTATGAACTCTAGTACCAGGAGTTTTAGTTCATGTCCAATTCATTCCAGCAAAGAGAAGAAGGCTGATCAGCTATGTACCACTGCTACACAACCTGAACTATCCAGTTCCAAAAGCAAGCCTCACCCTAAGAAGCTTGTTGCATCATCTGTGAAGATGAACATAGAGGTGGAAAGTGATCAAGTACAGTCTTTATCTCAAATGAAGACTCTCTAAAGGAAGCAAATAGATTGCATCATGTGTGGTAGTGCTTCTCATCTTGCTAAGGATTACATCTACAATCCTAAAAGTACTATCCATATGATCAAAAAAAAAACTTCTAAGAAGAAGAAAGAAAAGCAAGCTTCGGAAAGAAAGTCTTTTCCTTTTAGAAGCTCCAAGTTGAAGAAGAAGACAAGTGAAAACTTGCCTTTGGAAGAAAAGTTGGTCTAGAAAGAAAGGAATGCTTCAGAAGTACTGAAGCCTGCTACAGTGAAAGCAAGATCTTCCGAAGGTCCAGTCTCTAAAACTTTCGAAGTTGTCAATACTTCGGAAGTATTGAAGGGCAAGACTAATCTTCCAAAGATGGTGTGTGTTAGACTCTGAAAGGATCATACATGCCAATTCAAGAAGTGGTTGAAGGTTGTTTTAGTTGGAAATCCCTCCAAGTCCAAGAAGAAATACGGGTGGAAGATCATAAAGAAATGCGGATGAAGATATAGAAGAAAAAGACTAAGTGTTGGTTATCCGCATTAGTAAATGCGGAAGACCAAAGAACAAATGCGATCAAGTATTTGTTCATCTGTATTTACTAATGCAAACAAGGAACACAAATGCGGCCAAGTATTTGGTCATCCGCATTAACTAATGCGGATGACCCAGTCAATGCTGAAATCAAACAGAAGAAATGTTGATGAAGACTTCTCATCCGCATTAACTAATACGGATGAACACTTACAAATGCTTATGATATTTTGTACTTAGACTAGTATTCTGATGTATAGTTGTCAGGGTAGTTTAGTCATTTGGAACAGGAAATGTATCTTCCTATAAATAGATCAGTATAACCTTATTTGGAGGGTTGAAAAACAACATTAAAAGTTTCACCAGCAACCCTAGCACACTTTGTATCTTGTTCACTCTCATCAATATACAAAGCATTTATTGGTATTCTTTCAGTAATTAATGTTTTGTGATTTAGTATTTCCGTGACTTAATCATTGACTCGATTATCATATTCAATCCTAAGTTGAGTCACATCAACTGAGATTCACATCTCGGACCCACTCAATTACTATCAGAGCCTTGGCTCTTGAATTCGTGTCAAAATCAGTGCAGATCTTGAACGAAAATCGATTGAACTGGTGAGTGAGTTATTTATTAGCAAGTGTTATACTTCTTATAAATATACATACTAAAATTATGTGAAACATCATCAGCTAGTGTTGTGCTTCTGACCGACAACATAAGAAAGACTGCTTGACTGATTGATTCTCAAACAAAAATCAGACTAAAACCTCAAAAAATCAAAATCTTGACCCCAAATCAACCTAAAAGCAACTTTTCAGAGAATTGTTCATCATATTAACTTTTCTGAAGAACTATTCATCATATCAAGAATACCAGGACGTTGGACTGTTTGAATATTTGGGACATAAAATCAACTTAATCTTCATTCAAACCATCTAAAATCAGATAATCAAAATGGATTCTACTAACTTCTCTGAACTTGGTCATGCATCTAAACCTCCAATGCTTAAACACAAATCTGAGTTTAAGCAGTGAAAATTAGGTTTAGAAACTACATTACAGGTGTGGATCCCGACTACTGGATTTCCATTTACAAAGGACCCTACATTCCTGTGTCTCTCACTGCTGATCAAGGTGCTTAGTATAGAACTGCTAGAATTCCCATTGAGGATCCAAATCTAAATCTTGATGATGAGGAATATAAGAAAATCAAGATAGACCTCAAAGCATACTCCATTCTAACACAGGCTTTGAAAATGGATGTCCTCAAAAGGCTAGAAAAGTATGGAACAGCCAAAGGTGTTTGGGATGCACTGTAAATAATGTGTGAAGGAAGCAGTGAGGTGACGAAGATTAATAAAGATAAACTGGTGAACCAATATGAAACCTTTCACCATACCAAAGGAGAGTCAATCTCCAAGCAGCTGCATCGGTTTGTACAACTGGTGAATGATCTTGAGATCATGGGGGTTACATACAAAGAAAAAGAAATAAAGAAGAAGATGCTACACAACCTCCCTAAAAGTTGGAAACAGAATGTTACTATGTTGAAGAATACTCTTGACTTGGAAAGTACCAGCTTAGACATCATGATTGCTAAGATTGAAGCTCTTGAGTTAGATGAAAGAAGCAGAAATCTAAGTGGACCTTAAGTCAATGAAGTATATAAGTTTCCATCCGAAACCCATTCTGTTGAGAATGCCTTTGTGACTGAAGAAGATGATTTTCTCTCCTCAAGAGATCAAGCAAGAACTACTGGATTCTATGCTATTCCACAACAACATAAATCATCATCTTCTACTCAACCCACGACAACACCCACTAGCTTGCCCAGTGAGCAAAGATCTGAAGAGCAAAAGGCAACTAACAATGCCTTTTTTGCTAGTTTTGAAGCATATATTGGGGGCAGACTCACTTCAGCTCATCTAATTCAGGAAGATCTGGAAGAAATGGATCCTGATGATGTTGAAGAAATGGACTTGCAATTGTCGATGGCCATGATTGCAATGAGAGCCAAGAAATTCTTCCGAAAAGGGAAGAAACTGAGTCTAAATGAAAACACAAACCTTGGATATGACAAATCCAAAGTAAAATGTTTTAACTATGGAATGACTGGCCATTTCTCTCGGGAATGTAATGTTCCCAGAAGAAGCAACAACAACAACCAAAGAACCTCACATAGTCAGTCATCATCTCAATCAAATTCAAGCTTTCAGTCAAGTAATCAACCCCAGTTTCAGCATCAAAATCAGCAACAACAAATTCATCAAAGACTACCTCAATTGACTTATCAAGCTCAAGGAACTAGCCAACCAACCTCTAATGCACTTCTCATCAGACAAGATGGAGTGTGTGATTGGAGTCTGTATGCAGAGGAAGTCCAACCTTTATTTTAGAATCATGCTCTCATGGCTCACATCAATGATGGCCCAACTCCAATACCATCTGAGGTAAAATCTAATCTATGTTCTGATAAATGTATTCAAGAAGTACAGGGATATAGGAGCATAATCATAAGTTGGCTATTAAAATCAAAGAAGAAAATGTCAAAAGTAAAATGTTAAAACAAGAAATGAAAAGTTTTGAAATCAAAATCAAATCCCTTCTTTCAGATATGGGAAAACTCCATGGTGAAAAATACACTCTTGCAGCTGAGAATGAGAGGTTAACTGAATTGTTAACAAAAACAAAAGCTGAGTAATCAGCTACTGAAGTGAAACTTGAAAAGTTTCAATTTTCTTCTGCCAAGCTGCAAGAGTTACTTGATTCATAAAAAGAGCTAAAGGATATGACTGGGATAGGATACAATTCTTGTCCTCCTCCATATAGTGACAACTATACAGTTATGCCTGAGTCACTCACACAATCTGATTCAACTGAACCTAAAGTAATTGAAACTAAAACAATGATTTCATAAATAACAAAACCTCAAAACAAGCCAAGTGTTTACACTGAAACAAATGAGGATAAAATCAAATTAGGTCACCCAATCAAAATCAAAGAGCGCTCTTACAAACCTGTAGTTGTCAAGAAACCAAAAAGCCCAGTCAAAGCTATTGTGCCATTTGTGAAATTCATTCCTGAAAATCTCAAGGTGGAAAAGAATGGTGAATTTTTTGTGAAATCTTCTACTGAAAGCAGATCTGATAATGAGATCAAGTCTCCAGAAATTTCAAGCAAATTAGAACAGGTTTCACTGAGATTCAAAAACAAAGCTACGGCTTCTTCATCATCCAAAGTGAAATTCTCCTTGATTCAAAAATCAAATGTAAAAACTGATTCACCATCATCATCTAAAAACAAATAAGGGGTCGGTTTTGATATTTTCAATAAAGAGCATGTGGACCAATTTGAAAGGGACTTAAATAAAGGCAAAATGAGGCAAAATCAGTCTCCAAAAATCAAGCAAAGCAGAATTGTGAAACAATCTGCTGCCACCAAGAAAACTAAAGTTGCTTCTTTGTCGAAAACCAAATTTGAGAGTAATCTAAAATCTGCTAAGTCAAATTAAGCATCCATTTCAAAATCAAAGGACAAACAGATGTATTGTGAAATTTGTGACATGCTTAGTTATAATACAGATGAGTGTTATTTTAATCAATATTGCTTCATCTGTGACATGAACAATCATTCAACAAAAGACTGTTATTTCAACAAGTATTGTTCTGTATGTGATATGACAAATCACAATACATCTGATTGTTTCTTTAAGCAAAAAGGCTTGAGAATTCCTCAAAACAAGCCTATTTCCCCAATTTCATCTGACAAGGTCAAAAGTAGAAGTCCACCACACATGAAACAATCACTGAGTTCTCATTCAAGATATAAAACTAAACAAATTTCTAAAAAACAAAAATGTTCCCAATTTCTACATAAAAACCGGGATCAAAGAGTTGAATACTCTTCTGACAGCTCACTTGAAATTGATGAAATCAAACCAAAAAGAACTCCACAGAAAATCTTCAAAGCCTCTTCTTCTAAACCATAACCAAGAGGAAAGTATCAAGAGGTTACTGTAATGGATAGAACCAAACAACCCAAGACCATCATGGCTTGGGTTCCATATTCTAACTAGTTCTTTTATGCTTATAGGGTCGTCCATACAGGTCCAACAACTTATGGTATGTGGACAGTGGATGCTATCGACACATGACTGGAGACAGTTCCCTCCTTCATGACTTCAAGCATATTCAAGGAACTACTGTGGCATTTGGTGGAGATTCACAAGGTGGTAGAATTACTGGGGAAGGATCTGTGACGAATGAACTACTGAGTTTTGACAAAGTGAACTACTGCGAGCAAATGAACTTCAATCAGCTCAGCGTGTCTCAGATCTGTGACAAGAAATATTCCACGCACTTCACAGACACTTATTGCTACATTTTGAAACCAGGATTTCAAATTCCTGAAGAATGGTTGTCTTGAAGACTCCGAGAAAGAATAATACCTATGTCTTGAACCTTAATTCTGCTCATCCTTTAGAATAAACATGTTTTTTGTCTAAAGCATCTTTTGATGAGTCACAGCTTTGGCATAGACATTTGGGACACTCAAATTTCAAAAACATGAATAGATTGGTCAAAGGAAACCATGTACTTGGTTTACCTTAAAAGGAATTTCATTTTGTTGACCACTGTTCTGCAGGTCTCAAATGAAAACAACATAAGTCCTCCCATAAGCCAAAGCTGGTGAACACAAACAATTCTTCATTGATGTTACTTCATATGGATCTCTTTGATCCAACTCATGTCATGAGTATTGGAAAGAAGCATTATTGTTTGGTGATCATAGATGACTTTTCACGATTCACATGGGTCTTCTTTCTACTTCATAAAAACGAAGCGTCCCAAATAATAAAATATTTTCATAAAAATTGAAAATCAACTTGATCTAAAGGTAAAATCAATCAGAAGTGATAATGGGACAGAATTCAATAACGAAGGTCTAAGTTCATTTTGCACACTAAAGGCATTGCTCATCAAGTCAGTGCAGCTAGGACTCCTCAACAAAATGGGGTGGCTGAAGGATGAAATAGAACACTGATTGAAGCATTACGAATAATGCTAGCTGATGCCAAACTGCCAATTACCTTTTGGGCAGAAACTGTTAACACATCGTGCTTTGTGCAAAATCGAACTTTGATAATTAAAGAAAGCAAAAAAAACACCATATGAACTTCTTTTTCATAGAACACCATTTATTGGATTTTTGAAGTCATTTGGTTGTCCTGTCTCAATATTAAACACCCGAGACCATTTAGAAAAGTTCGCTCCTAAGTCTGACGAGGGATTCTTTGTAGGCTATTCTTCTGTCTCAAAGGCTTTTAGAGTGTTTAATCCTAGATTAAACATTATTGATGAATCAACCAATGTTTAATTCAATGAGCATTCCTTTCCCAAGTCAATAAATGGTCCTGATTGGTTGTTTGATATTGAATCATTTACTAGATCTTTTGATCAGTTCCACTTGTCAAATGCAGATAACTTACAATCGGCTGGATCTTCTGGAATAGTAAAGAGAAGAAATGACTTTCCTATGATTCCTCCTTCTTCTACTGATCAATTTGATGAAGAAGTTCCAATACAAGCTAATCCTGTCAGACAAGATGCACAACATCAAAGTGTTTCAACTGAGGCTGGTCCTAGTTCAATGCCCACTCCTTTAGTCGAACAATCCACTGAAGTGAGAAATCCAGAATTAGCATCTGTACCAGTTGAAACTGAAGGAAATGCAAATGATGAAAGTCTTCAAAGTGCTACTGAAGCTGATGAAACATTTGATTACTTTCACCATTAACCTACATCACAACCTGAAGATGCCTCTCACTAAGATGATCTGAATGTCTCCAATCTTGATGTATCCATTGCTGGCGATTTGATTCCTTTTACCAGGATACATAAGAATCATCTAATGTCTAACTTCATTGGTGATCTAGATGAGCGGGTGACCAGAAGCAAGTGAAGTATTGCAAACATATTTTTGTTTTCTTGCTTTCTGTGTCAAATAGTACCCAAGAATATTAAAGAGGCTCTTCAAGACAACAGCTGGATTTAGGCAATGCAGGAAGAATTGCTACAGTTCAAGAAACAAGAGGTATGGCAACTGGTAGACCTTCTGAAGGACAATACCCTATCGGTATCAGATGGCTATATAGAAACAACACTGATGACAGGGGCATTGTCATCAAAAACAAGGCAAGATTAATTGCACAGGGCTACACTCAAGAAGAAGGAATAGACTATGATGAAGTGTTTGCTCCTGTTGCAAGATTAGAAGCCATAAGACTCTTTCTTGCTTACTCTGCATCTATGATATTCACGGTGTATCAAATGGATTTAAAGTGTTCATTTCTGTATGGCAAAATATTAGAAGAAGTCTATGTGAGTCAACCACCAGGTTTTGAGGACCCAGATTTCCCTCACAGTATGTACAAGCTGGACAAAGCTTTGTATGGTTTACATCAAGCCCCTCGAAAGTGGTACGAGACTTTATCATCTTTCCTTCTTGATCACGGATATGAAAGAGGAAAGATTGATCAGACTTTATTTAGAAAGAAGAAAGGTCATGAACTGTTATTAGTCCAGATCTTTGTGGATGATATCATTTTTGGCTCAACAAACAAGCAACTCTATAAAGATTTTGAAAACCTCATGCACTCCAAGTTCCAGATGAGTGCTATGGAGAACTCACTTTCTTCTTAGGATTGCAAGTACAACAGACAGCAGATGGAATCTTCACCAATCAATCAAAATATGTGGAATCAATGTTGAAGAAGTTTCATTTTGCAGACTGTCAGTCTATTAGAACTCCTTTGGATACTAAAATGAAGATTGGTCCAGATTCAAATGGCAAATCAGTGGATCAAACTCACTATCGATCAATGATAGGGTCACTTATGTATCTTACAGCTAGTAGACCTGACATTTTGTTTGGTGTATGTGTTTGTGCTAGATATCAGGCAGATCCCAAGGAATCTCATGTGAATGCTGTAAAGAGGATATTCATATATCTTAAGGGCAAACCTGCACTTGGATTATGGTATCCTAAGGAAGGGGATTTCAATCTTTATCTACACACAGACAGTGACTACGAGGGATGCAACTTCAATCGAAAGTCCACTTCTGGAGGTTGTTAATTTCTTGGTCCCAGACTGGTCTCCTGGCAGTGCAAGAAATAGACAAATGTATCTGTGTCAACAGCAGAAAATGAGTACATAGCAGCATCAGCATGTTGCTCTCAAGTTCTCTAGATTCAAAACTAGATGCTTGATTATGGTTTTAACTTTTTGCACACACCAATTCATATTGACAACACAACAACCATGTTTATAACAAATAATCCAGTTCAACACTCAAAAACCAAACATATTGAAATTAGATATCATTTTTTGAGAGACTGTGCTGAAAAGGGGTTAATCAAGTTGATTCAATTTCACACGGACAATCAGTTAGCTAATTTGTTCACTAAGGCATTTGACCCTAGTTGGTTTGAATTCTTAGTCCAATCAATTGGCATGATTAACCATGAGTAAATAATCAAAATTTCCAAAAACTTTAAAATATTATGAAAATACAAAAAGAAGTTATTTTGTTGAAGAATATGTTATATACTCTAAATGGGTAATGATATAATTACAGTTGTTATATCATTCACTGTGCTTATTTCAAAATCTTGAAAGACTGACATGACTTATCTGATATGCGGGTAGGCTCATCTTGGAAAAGAAAATACATGCTGTGATAAAGTAAAGCTCATATTCAAATGTGAAGCCATCATCTCAAGGTGTGTGTAATTATTTAACTTATCCAAGTTTGTGTGTGTGTAGTAACCTAAACACACCAGGTAGTGATACTTTATGAATCTCATTCACCCACATTAGTTTCTCCTTTGTTTTGCTGAGCAAAGATCTGGAGAAACAGGCACATAGTGCTGATGTCATGATCCAAAAAACTCCTAATGAGGAACACATCCAACCTGGATGAATTAATAAAGAATACATTTCTTGTGAATGAACAAAAAGAATCTCAAAGCGGATCACCTTCCAAAGTGAAATGCAAAAAGAATCCCAATATGGATCAAATAAATATAAGGATCAAAACAAAAAGAATCCCAATGAGGCAAGCTTTAAGATTAGCAGAAAGGATTCAAGAAAGGGTGGTTGAAGAGTTCAAGCTGAGATCTAATTATATAGACAGAGGCTAGCAGGTAAGACCATTAGTCAACTGGATGTTGAGGTGGACCCTAAGATTAGCTTTGAAGGGGAAGCCTTGGCTAAAGGCCTAGTGGTTGAACCTATGAACCTTGAGATCGGAACTCCTTCAACACCCATTACCCTCAGTAAGGCACCAACGGGTGAAGGTGTTTCACAACCTCTCTCTGGCCAGAGCTTGACTGTTGAACCAAGAAATAAATGATGAGTTGAGGGCAGCCAGGTTAAACTACTTGGGGACCTGGAATTACAACAAGGATGAACTCATATCTCTTCCCTTAGAAGTATTAAATGAACTGGTAGACATAGAGTTGTTAAAGGAGAAGAAGGAGGAAGAGGATGTAGAGTTGCTCCTTAAGATCAAAGAAGAAATATGGCAGAAAAGGCTCTATAAGCATGCTTCTACCCTTTCCCCAGTTCAGGAAAGCCCTGAGACAGAGGCTGTGGCAATTGAACAAGCTCAGTAGACAAGGAAGATGATAGACAAAACATGATTAGCTACCTTAGTTCCACAGGCCTCTATCAGGCATCTGCACTTCTTCCCTTATCATATGAGTATATTGAATTCGAGTATCTTAAGTAGCTTGAGCAACAAGTTATCAAAGAACAAAAAGCTGCTAAGAGAAAGATGAGGAAAGAAGCTACAAAGTCAAGAGCCATCATCCAAAAGAGTCAAAAGAAGTCTACTGATAGGCAAAGGATGATGAGCTTCTTGAAGCTGTATGGATTCTCCAGAAGGAGGCTTGGTCCAATGTCTCTATCTACTATGGATGAGCACATTAGAGTGATCAAGCAGAAGATTAAAAGGGGAGAGCTTGTTGACTTTCATTCTCTACCAAGTTAAGCTCCACCTAAAGGTGAGGTAAAGGTTGAACCCCTTGATACAACATAACCTGGACCAAGAGTTGCATCTCAGCCAACTTCATCTTCTAATCCACAGTAGGGTCCTAATCCCTTTCATTCTGAACTTGTGAGGGATGAGAACCCAACTAAGAAAGACACAATAAATCAACCTGGTGTTGAAGGTTGGTCTTCTCAGTTAAGGACTTCAAAGAGGAGGAAAAGGATGGCCATGAAGAGTGTTTCTAAGAAGAAGTCTAAGGCATCCACCTCTACACCTCAGGATGAGTCAGAGCATCCTAAGGTTGTTCAAGAAGAGGCTACTTAACCAACTACAACTCAAGTAGAGTCTCTTGCAACTGGAAGACCTATCCTGTCCTGGACCTTTGTTGCTAATCCAAACAGGTGGTATGTCATCAGAAATCAAGGGAGTCAAAATATCTATTTCTAGTAAGACATGCTTGATCTTCCTCTGCATGATCTCCATGACATGAGAAGGTACTATGAGAATTTGAGGATCTTGATCAGTTGATAAAGAAAGGAATGGTCTTGATCCTAATGAGGACTGTCAATATCTAAGTATACTTCTTTGTTTTGGTAGCATCAGCCTAGGGGGAGTTTGTAAGGTTATACTTGAAAGGCTGATGCAACCAAAGAAACTAAAGCAACCAAAGAGCGTCTAGCTTGCATGCACATTGTGCATGGTAGAAGTTACCTTCGAAGTTTTACACTTCTCACAGAAAATATTCTAAGCGTAAAATCTTCCAAAGCCAAAGACCAAATCTTTAGAAGGCCATGCTTTTGCAACTGTAGATTATGGTTTAGAGTATGTAACTTTCTACTTTGTACCTTTTATCCTTTTTGTAATATATTAGGATGTGAGCTATGGCATGTCATAGTCACTCATCAAAAGGCAATCTGCCCTTTGACTTTACATTGATCTTGTTGTCTAAATTAGTGTTTCTAGCTGGCCTTTAAAGTATGGCCAGCTGTAGGATGTAGTATAAATATCTCAGGTTCTTGTATTTCTTTTTATGCTTTGTAACACTTGTAAAAGAACTTGAGAGCAATATATAGCATCCTTGAAAACCATATTAATCTGTTATTGTTCTTAGTTCTCTCTTGTTGTTTACTTGTGTTCTTAGTATCTTTCAAATAAACCTGGTTTCCTATTTGATCTGTTAAGGCTTAAGAATCAAAACTCCATATCATTGGAGGTTGTTACGGAACGCAAAAGACAATCCATGCGTGAACTATTGTTGTTTAATATTTTTGTATAACTAGCTTCTTTCCTATTTATTTAGTTAAGTTTTCGTGAATACTTTGATGACCAATCCATAGTTGCACAATTTTGATTAAATTTCAAGTAAATCTTATTTACTTGGTTGTGTTACCTTGATTTGACTTCTTTTTCATCGATTACACATTGCTTTTCTTGTTTTACATCCGACGGCTTTCATTCCCTAGTGTAATTTGATTCTAGACTCCTTGGGAGTGCATACTAGTAGTTTCTTGTTTCTTTACAGCTAGTTTATTTAGCAAGATGGTAAAATATGGATCCATGGTTGTCATTTTGATTGATTCGGTGCATTTTTAAGGCAAGAGTGTTTGAAGTTTGTTGTGGAATGTTCTCGATGAGTTTTAGGCATGAGTATATTGATTTCAGGGGTCATTCGTGTGGTTACGTGTTTGGTTTTAGTTTCGATTTGTACAATAGATACTATGTTCCATTTACAATTAATTAGTGTGAGTCCAATGATGATTATAATCAGATATGAATATATTGGTTTACGAGTGTGTTCAGAAGGCTTTAGAATCAAAACTCTATAGCTTTAGATGTTGTTACAGAAAGCAAAAAACTACCCATGTGTGAACTATTATTGTTTAATGTTTTTGTATAACTAGTTTCTTTCCTATTCATTTAGTTAAATTTTCATGAATACTTTAATGACCAATCCGTAGTTGCAAAATTTTGATTAAAATACATGTAGATCTTATTTACTTGGTTGTTTTACATTTATTTGACTTGTTTTTCATCGGTTACGCATTGCGTTTCTTGTTTGTGTCTGATTACTTTCATTCCTTCAATGTAATTTGATTATAGATTCTTTAGGAGTGAAGACTAGTAGTTTCTTGTTTCTTTACAACTGGTTTCTTTGGCTAGAAGGTAAAAAAGTATTATGTGAATCCACAGTTGTCATTTTGATTGATTTGGTGGATTTTTTAGGCAAGAGTGTTCGAAGTTTGTTGTGGAATGTTCTTGATGAGTTTTAGGCACGAGTGTATTGATTCCAGGGCTCATTCGTAAGATTTTGTGTTCAGTTTTGGTTTTGATTTATACAATAGATACTATGTTCCATATATGATTGATTAGTGTGATTCCAATGATGATAACAATTAGAAATGATTAGATTGGTTCACGAGTGTGTTCAGAAGGCTTTAGAATCAAAACTCTATAGCATTGGAAGTTGTTACAGAAAGCGAAATACTATGCATGCATGAACTATTGCTGATTAATGTTTTTGTATACCTAGTTCCTTTCATATTTATTTAGTTAAGCTTGATGAATAATTTGATGCACCAATCCATAGATGCACAATTTTGATTAAAATACAAATAAATTTTATTAACTTGATCGTGTTTTCCTGATTTGACTTCTTTTTAATTGATTACGCATTGCGTTTCTGGTTTTACATCTGATTACATTCATTCCCCCAAGTGTAATTTGATTCTTGATTCCTTGTGAGTGAATACGAGTAGTTTCTTGTTTCTTAACACCTACTTTCTTTGCCTAGTTAGTAATAAAGTATTCTATGGATCCACGATTGTCATTTTGATTGATTTGGTGGATGTTTAAGGCAAGAGTGTTCGAAGTTTGTTCTGGAATGTTCTTGATGAGTTTTAGGCACAAGTGTATTGATTTCAGGGCTCATTTTTGTCGTTTCGTGTTCGTTTTTGATTTTGACTTGTAAAATTGATACTTTGTTTCATTTATTATTAATTAGTGTGATTCCAATTATGATTATAATCAGAAATGATTAGATTGGTTTAAGAGTGTGTTCAGAAGACTTTAGAATCAAAACTCTATAGCTTTGGAAGTAGCTACGTAAAGCAAAAAATAACCCATGCATGAACTATTCTTGATTAATGTTTTTGTATAACTAGTTTCTTTCCCATTCATTTAGTTAAGTTTTCATGAATACTTTAATGACCAATCCGTAGTTGCACAATTTTGATTAAAATACAAGTAAATCTTATTTACTTGGTTGTTTTACCTTGATTTGTCTTATTTTTCATCTGTTACACATTGCATTTCTTGTTTGACGTCTGATTATTTTCATTCCCCAGTGTAATTTGATTCTAGACTCTTTGGGAGTGAATACTAGTAGTTTCTTGTTTCATTACAACTAGTTTCTTTGGCTAGATGGTAAAAAAGTATTATATGGATCCACAATTGTCATTTTGATTGATTCGATGCATTTTTGAGGCAAGGGTGTTCGAAAGTTGTTGTGGAATGTTCTCGATAAGTTTTAGGATGGGTGTATTGAATTCAGGGCTCATTCATGTGGTTTCGTATTCGGTTTTGGTTTCGATTTAAACAATTGATACTATGTTCCATTTGATGGAAATGATCTGCCCAAAATACATATTGAATTAATGTGGCTAGTATGTCATGATCCAAGTCGGGTCATACCCAATAACGAGCTAGACAAACACCAAAGATATTTGTTTTATGATATGATCATATAAATAAATATTAACACTTAGAATATTTGGAAATTGGGTTTCCAAACATTTACACTTGTGTTGTATATAAATTATATGGATAATTTATTTCAAAGAGAGAGGAATATTAATTCATCCGCATTCGTTTTACACAGCCGCATTTGATGTGGTTGAACAAAAGCGGATGATGTTTACTCATCCGTATTTATTTAACACAGCCGCATTTGATGTGGTTGAACAAATGCGGATGATGTTTACTCATCCGCATTTACAAATACGGGTGAACAAACCCTGTTTGCATTTGTTTTGGAACAAATGCGGATGAGCATTTCTGGAAATGCTGATGGAAACATACATCCGCATTAGCTAATGCGGATGACCATTTGCAAATGCGGACGAATTACTTCACCCGCATTTACAAATGCGGAAGAACAACTTCATCCGCATTAACTAATGCGGATGTTGTTCTGAGAAATGCGGATGGGTTAAGGGGCTGGGCCCCACCCACTTTTCTCTCTCCTGAACTTTATGTTTCCAAGGACATGCAATATAAGATGGCTCTCTCTAAGATACACGATTTGAGAACACAAAAGTGTAAGAACCCCTTTTCTCTCGATCGGTCTAGAGAAACATAAAAGGGAGTTGTATAAGTGAAAATCGTAGCAACCGGTGTTCTTGTTGGTGGCTCATGGGTAGACCAGCTTGAGGCTTCTTGCTTTAGGAGCATCCATCCTCGTTCACCTCCTGCCGACCTCATTGTTGAAGGTAGTTCTTCGTACCTTCTATGGTTGTTTGTAAGCATGATTTCATATATCGATCCATATGGATTTTTGACTGATTTTATATAAAAATGTTTTATATATAAATTAGCTCACTGTAACAAGTTTAAATTATATATATATTCCGCTACGTTCTTCTATTTTATAAGGATAAAATAGATCTGTTTAACTTGTGAAAACCCTTCAATGGCATCAAGAGCCGGTTATATGGATACATGCTTCATTTGGACTAAAAATTCGGTTTCTTGGTGATGATTCACCAAAAGCCGAGAGGCTTCAGCCCTAGTATCCCTTATTTTTCAAGATCTATTTTGACATGCATATAGGAATCTTGGAAAATTTATATCATTTGGATGATTTTGTTTTGGAAACAAAACCATGGTTCTCGTCTGTTTATGCTTCAGCCGAGAATCTATGGTTCAAGGGGATGCTTTTGGATTTTGCTTACATATGTGGATATGTATTTTATTTGTTCATAACCAAAGCCGAGACCTATGGATGAATGTGTTGTGATTTGTTTTAATTATTTAAATGGTTTGTAATAATTAAACATGTTTATTCTTCCTATTGGGTATGTAATTTATTTATTTTTCATTTGGTATGTAAATAAATAGGCTAGTTGCACTTTACTTTTACTAGAAAAATTGTATTTAGAATATGTTTTGTAAAAGAAGCTGCAACAAGACTATCTTTCTCGGTTTTAACCGAAAGGAGAAGATGAAGGCCCAAAGGAGTTTGGTGCTGAAGTCAAAGCCTAAATGGAGACCCAAATGGATTGGAAGAGTCACAACACAAGGTGGACACTTGAAGCATTTGGATGCGGGATCAAGTGGGAGTTCACTGGCACAAATGTTGTGTCATTTTCACCCTTAGAAATGACTTTATTAACTCACTTGTTTCGGTCAACAAGTGATGTTAAGCTTAGATGGCTACGGTTATGGACTCATGTGATGCTTGTGTGGTTGTTTTATTATTATTTTGTGATATATGGATATGCATGTTTAAACCATTTAAAATCAACAACAAGCATAAAATTGGTTCTTATAAAACATTAACATGGGTAATAAAAGGGTTTATTAAAAGTTAATGTGTTCACAATAAAATTGGTTTTATTGAAAAAACCTTGAAAATTGTTTCATACTGGTACCACACATTTGAATGCATGCAAATGTTAGGTACAAAATAGTTTTCAAAACTAGAATTAATGAAAACTAAAATCCCTTTTGAAACAAGTTTAACACCATCCTTTTACACAACACTCGAATCACTTGGGAACTATTTGTGGGATAAAGGTCACCTAACCACTCTTAGGGAACTTGTGTGTTTGAGGTGGGGTTAACATATTTGTGGGATAAAGGTCACCTAACCACTTGTATGTGTAAACTCACACGTGTGTGTAAGTAGGACAACTTGAGTTGGAAACCATGTGAATAGGGTCACCGAAGCATGGTGCACAATGGTGTTGATGGGATTAAACATGCCAACTAAACATAAAGATGTTTAACCGATCCCATAAAACTAGAAGTTGCAAAGGGTTGCAATTGTCAAGTGTTGACTACCGTGTTAATTTAAATGATGGGATAAAGGTCACCTAACCATTATTTAAATGTAACATTGGATTCTAGATTTTAATTATTAATTGTCTATGAGACGTGAAAGGGGTATTAATAATTAAAGTTTTATTTTCGGAAATACTAAAAATGAACTTTGTTTGTAGAAATGGCCGCCAACAACAACTCTCCCACCCCGACCGTCCATAACCTATCACTAAGAACTATATTAGAAAGGGATCATCTTAACCATAATAATTTTATGGACTGGTTTCTTAACTTGAGAATCGTTCTCAAGCAAGAAAAGAAATCTTACATACTGGACGATCCCATTCCCGACGAACCCAACGTTAATGATGTTGAGGCCTATAACGATTGGGTTAAGCACACTGAGGATTCTGTGCAGGTTTCTTGCCTCATGTTGGGAATTATGATTCCCGAGCTCCAAAAGGATTTAGAGCATCATGGGGCATACGACATGATTACCCAGTTGAAGGAAATGTTCCTTCAACAAGCAAGGGTAGAACGTTTCGAAATGGTTCGAGCGCTTCATGCATGTTGCATGGAAGAAACTCAATCGGTTTCATCTTATGTACCTAAGATGAAGAGCCACATTGATCGCCTTGAAAGGCTAAATTGTCCCGTCTCAAAAGAGTTGGCCACGGATTTGATCCTTAATGGCCTAACTAAAAGGTTTGAGATGTTCATCATGAATTATAACATGAACGGGTGGGACAAGAGCATTGGTGAGCTTCACACAATGCTCAAAACGGCCGAGGCGGGGATGGGTAATAGGGTTTTACCCGTCCTCACGATCAATGAGGGAGGCAACAAGAAAAGGCAACACCCCGAGATCAAGGCAAATGTTGATAAAGGAAAGGGATACATCAAAGGAAAGGGTAAGGGAAAGGCAAGAACTGAACCTCCAAAACCAAAGCTTAAGAAGCCTAAGGTAACGGAGAACGATCCATGCTTTGAGTGTGGTGAGATAGGACATTGGAAGAGGAATTGTCCAACTATCTCAAAGAGTTGAGAAACAAGAGGGATGCTGGGCAGACCTCAGGTACAACTTTCATGATCATATTGAATTGAATGTTATTTCTTCAAACACATGGGTATTGGATACCGGATGTGGAACTCATATTTGCAATTTTTTGCAGGGATTCAAAAGAAATAAGCATTTCAAGAAGGGAGACACAAGTCTCTACATGGGCAACGGAGCAAAAGTTGATGTTGAAGCCCAAGGAGACTATGTTTTGAAGCTTCCAAATGGTTTGGAAGTTGTCATGAAAAACATCTTGTATGCTCCTAGTTTGACTAGGAACATAATTTCTGTTTCCCTTTTTAAAACAATATGGTTATGTATTTAAGTTGTAAACAATGGTATTTGTGTTTTTATGGATGATGTATTTTATTTTGAGGCTATGCCTTATAATGGTATCTATGAATTGGTTCATGATAACTCATCTTTAATAACTCGTTATACCAAACAAGCACCAATAAACTTAAAATGGGTTTAAGTGATTTATATCTTTTGGCATTGTCGTCTTGGGCATATAAACAGGAATCGGATTCAAACACTTCAAAAGAATGGTCTTTTGGAAACAAATGAAAATGGTTCATTTAATAAGTGTGAATCTTGTTTACAAGGAAAGATGACCAAGTTGCCCTTTAGTGGTACTAACGAAAGGGCAAAGGATTTATTAGGAATCTTACATTCGGATGTATGTGGTCCTTTTAAGACAAAGACAAGGAATGGTGAAAGATACTTCATTACCTTTATCGACGATTATAGTCGTTATGGTTATGTGTACTTGTTGACACACAAACATGAAGCTTTTGAAATGTTCAAAATCTTTAAGAATGAAGTAGAAAATCAACTCAATAAAACAATCAAAGTTCTTCATTCAGATAGAGGAGGTGAATACCTGAGTGATGCTTTTCAGGATCATCTTATGAGTTGTGGGATTGTCTCACAACTTACTCCACCCGAAACACCGCAACATAATGGTGTGTCTAAAAGGTGAAATCGAACCTTATTGGATATGGTTAGATCTATGATGGCTAGAAGCTCACTACCTCTATCATTTTGGGGTTTCGCATTGCTCTCCGCGGCTCGTATTTGAATATGGCCCCAACCAAGAAAGTGGATACGACACCTTTTGAAATATGGCATGGAAGAGTTCCATCACTATCATATTTAAAGGTATGGGGTTGTGAAGCTTATGTGAAGCAAACACCCAAAACAAGTTAGAAAGTCGATCCATTAAGTGTATATTTGTTGGATATCCCAAAGACTGTATGGGATATTACTTCTTTAATCCAACCGAGCAAAAGGTATTTATTGCTAGAAAGGCTGAGTTCTTAGAAACTAAGTTTCTTATGGAAGAAACGACGTATAGAATAGTGGAAATTGATGAGGATCAAGAACCACAAGCCAATACACGTTTGGTTGAAATTAGCGATCAACAAGAGGTTGTTGATAATGATCAAATAGTTGATCAATACACACAAAACATTCGCAGATCTGGTAGAATTAGCATTCCACCTGAAAGATATGGATTTTTCATGAATGGATGCTATGTGTTTGACTCGGATGAACCAACTACATACCATGATGCAATGTCCAATTCGGATTGTGACAAATGGCTAGAAGCCATGAACGTTGAGATGCAATCCATGTATGACAACCAAGTATGGGAATTGGTTGAACCACCACTTAACTCCAAACTGGTTAGATGTAAGTGGGTTTTTAAGAAGAAAACCAATATGCATGGAAACTTGGATACTTATAAAGCAAGACTTGTAGCAAAGGGTTTCACTCAAACTTAAGGGGTTGATTATGATGAAACATTCTCGCCTGTGGCAATGCTAAAGTCAATTAGGATATTATTTGCCATAGCTGCATATTATGACTATGAGATTTGGCAAATGGATGTCAAAACCGCTTTCCTTAATGGACATCTCGAAGAGACTATCTATATGGTTCAGCCTGATGGTTTTGTCGATCCAAAACATCTAATAAAGTATGCAAGTTAAAGATCAATCTAGGATTTGAAACAAGCATCGAGAAGTTGGAATCAACGTTTTGATGAAGAGATCAAGAAATTTGGATTCATCAAGAATGCTAATGAAGCTTGTGTGTATAAAAAGGCTAGTGGGAGCATTATCACATTCTTAGTATTGTATGTTGATGACATACTACTATTTGGAAATGATGTTCCAACCATGGAAGGTGTTAAAGCCTGGCTTGGAAGTTGCTTTTCCATAAAAGATCTTGGTGAAGCCGCCTATATTTTGGGAATAAAGATCTATAGGGATAGATCAAGACGGTTGATAGGTTTTAAACCAAAGTGCATACATTGATAAAATCTTGAAAAGGTTCAAGATGGAAAACTCTAAGAAAGGTATGGTACCTATTCAAAGAGGGACAATATTGAGTACATCTCAATGTCCAAACTCAAAGGATGAGCAAGAAAGAATGAAGGAAATCCCATATGCATCTGCTATAGGATCCATCATGTATGCAATGATATGCACTAGACCGGACGTGTCATGCGCATTAAGCATGACAAGTAGATATCAACAGAATCCAGGTAATAGCCATTGGATGGCTGTTAAAAGTATATTGAAATACCTTAGGAGGACTAAGGATATGTTTCTAATATATGGATCTGGTGAGGAGGAGCTCGTTGTAAAAGGTTACACGATGCGAGCTTCCAGACTGATCGAGATGATTCTCGATCACAATCGGGGTATGTCTTTATTATGAATAGAGGGGCAGTGTCCTGGAAGAGCTCAAAGCAGGACGTGGTAGCGTTGTCCACTACAGAATCCGAATACATCACCGCTTCATTGGCAGCTCAAGAGGCTGCATGGTTAAAGAAATTTATTGCCGATCTAGGGGTAGTCTTTACCATTCAAGACCCCCTAGAGATCTTTTGTGATAACGAGGGTGCGATTGCTCAAATCAAGGAACCCCGTGCACATCAAAAGACAAGGCACATTGAGCGGAGATTCAACTACATAAGGGATGAAGTTGAAAAGGGAAAGATATGTATTCGCAAAGTTCACACAGATCAAAATATTGCGGATCCACTCACGAAGCTCCTTGAAAGGGCAAAGCATGAGAGTCATACTTGTGCCTTAGGACTTTGATATTCCAGTGGTTGGATTTGATCTGTTTTGTATTTTAACTTTGGAACGAATGTAATACTAACTCTTTGTATAAATTTGACATTTTGAGTTATGTTCCATTTTAGCATGTTTACATCCATGAATATGTTATTATTCTAAATGTTCGTAGTTGGTTATATTTGTGGGAACAAATATGAATGTAAGACTATTATGAACATGGATTGGTAGATATTCATAAGGTATGAATATAGAGCAAAAGGTTGCTACCAAGGTTCATAGATATTTGTGGGATAAAAATATTGGACAGACCTGCTCTTAAATGTTACTGCATGGAATTTTATAATTGATCATAAGTAAATTTGAGTAAAGGCGAATATCATAGTGTCCTCTGACCTGAGATACATATTGGGTTTTGATATTCACCAAATATTATACCTTGATCTAGTTCTTCACTGTTCTGAAATAATGGACAATACACAAGGCTATGTTCAGGTGTGATACAAGGTGATTGTGATAAACGTATGTAGTCAATATGGGATTTGTTCTTCTTATTCATTGAGAGTATGATGTCTAAGGCCTGTTAAAGTTAAATCAACAAGGAATGATCATTCTGTGTCCCTGGATTGAACATGACATCTGAAACAAAAGGATATATGATTGGATTCACCTAAATCAGTTCAAGTAAGGGACTTGAAAGGAATGATGTTATTGAATGGCACTTAGTCATGCATATTAGGGGTAGTAAACCATTGTTAGGCGGTATTTGCTACTTGCATCAATTCTCTATGTATCTTGTGCAAGTGGGAGATTGATGGAAATGATCTGCCCAAAATACATATTGAATTGATGTGGCTAGTATGTCATGATCCAAGTCGGGTCATACCCAATAACGAGCTAGACAAACACCAAAGATATATGTTTTATGATATGATCATATAAATAAATATTAACACTTAGAATATTTGGAAATTGGGTTTCCAAACATTTACACTTGTGTTGTATATAAGTTATATGGATAATTTATTTCAAAGAGAGAGGAATATTAATTCATCCGCATTCGTTTTACACAGCCGTATTTGATGTGGTTGAACAAATGCGGATGATGTTTACTCATCCGCATTTATTTAACACAGCCGCATTTGATGTGGTTGAACAAATGTGGATGATGTTTACTCATCCGCATTTACAAATGCGGGTGAACAAACCCTGTCCGCATTTGTTTTGGAACAAATACGGATGAGCATTTCTAGAAATGCTGATGGAAACATACATCCGCATTAGCTAATGCGGATGACCATTTGCAAATGCGGACGAATTACTTCACCCGCATTTACAAATGCAAAAGAACAATTTCATCCGCATTAACTAATGCAGATGTTGTTCTGAGAAATGCGGATGGGTTAAGGGCCTGGGCCCCACCCACTTTTCTCTCTCCTGAACTTTATGTTTCCAAGGACATGCAATATAAGATGGCTTGCAGATCTCTCTCTAAGATACACGATTTGAGAACACAAAAGTGTAAGAACCCTTTTTCTCTCGATCGGTCTAGAGAAACATAAAAGGGAGTTGTATAAGTGAAAATCCTAGCAACCGGTGTTCTTGTTGGTGGCTCGTGGGTAGACCAGCTTGAGGCTTCTTGCTTTAGGAGCTGCCATCCTCGTTCACCTCCTGCCGACCTCATTGTTGAAGGTAGTTCTTCGTACCTTCTATGGTTGTTTGTAAGCATAATTTCATATATCGATCCATATGGGTTTTTGACTAATTTTATATAAAAATGTTTTATATATAAATTAGCTCACTGTAACAAGTTTAAATTATATATATTCCACTGCGTTCTTCTATTCTATAAGGATAAAATAGATCTGTTTAACTTGTGAAAACCCTTCACCATTTACGATTGATTAAAGTTATTCCAATGATGATTACAATCAGATATGATTAAATTGGTTCACGAGTGTGTTCAGAAGGCTTTAGAATCAAAACTCTATAGCTTTTGAAGTTGTTACGAAAAGCGAAAAACTACCCATGCGTGAACTATTAGTGTTTAATGATTTTGTATACCTAGTTCCTTTCCCATTTATTTAGTTAAGTTTTTCTTGAATATTTTGATGCACCAATCTGTAGTTGCACAATTTTTTATTAAAGTACAAGTAAATTTTATTTACTTGGTCGCGTTACCTTCATTTGACTTTTTTTCATCGATCACGCATTATGTTTGTTGTTTGATGTCTGATTACTTTCATTCCTCAAGTTAATTTGATTCTCGATTCTTTGTAAGTGAATACAAGTATTTTCTTGTTTCTTAACACCTGGTTTCTTTGCCTAGATGGTAATAAAGTATGCTATGGATCCACGATTGACATTTTGATTGATTCGGTGTATTTTTTAGGCAAGAGTGTTAGTTGTTTGTTCTGGAATGTTCTCGATGAGATTTAAGCACAAGTGTATTAATTTCAGGGCTCATTCGTGTCGTTTTGTTTTTGTTTTTGATTTTCATTTCTACAATTGATACTATGTTCCATTTATGATTGATTAACCAATGATGATTATAATTAGATATGATTAGATTGGTTCATGCGTGTGTTAAGAAGGATTAAGAATCAACACTCCATATCATTGGAGGTTGTTACGTAACACAAAAAACTATCCATGGGCGAACTATTGTTGTTTAATGTTTTTGTATAACTAGTTTCTTTCCCATTTATTTAGTTAAGTTTATGTGAATACTTGGATGACCAATCCTTAGTTGCAGAATTTTGATTAAATTACAAGTAAATCTTATTTACTTGGTTGTGTTACCTTGATTTGACTTCTTTTTCATTGATTACGCATTGTGTTTCTGGTTTGACATCTGATTACTTTCATTCCCTAGTGTAATTTGATTCTAGACTCTTTGGGAGTGAATACTAGTAGTTTCTTGTTTCGTTACAACTAGTTACTTTGGCTAGATGGTAAAAATATTATGTGGATCCACGATTGTCATTTTGATTGATTCAGTGCATTTTTGAGGCAAGAGTGTTTGAAGTTTGTTGTGGAATGTTCTCGATGAATTTTAGGCACGAGTGTATTGATTTCAGGGGTGGGTTCGATTTGTACAATAGATACTATGTTTAATTTATGATTGATTAGTGTGATTTCAATGATGATTATAATCAGATATGATTAGATTGCTTCATGAGTGTGTTCTGAAGGCTTTAGAATCAAAACTCTATAACTATGGAAGTTGTTACGAAAAGCGAAAAACTACCCATGCGTGAACTATTGTTGTTTAATGTTTTTGTATAACTAGTTTCTTTCACATTCATTTAGTTAAGTTTCGTGAATACTTTAATGTCCAATCCGTAGTTGCACAATTTTGATTAAAATAAAAGTAAATCTTATTTACTTGGTTGTTTTACCTTGATTTGACTTGTTTTTACATCGGTTACGCATTGCGTTTCTTGTTTGACGTCTAATTACTTTCATTCCCCAGTGTAATTTGATTCTAGATTCTTTGGGAGTGAATACTAGTATTTTCTTGTTTCTTAACACTTTGTAACACCCGAAAATTTTGAAAAAAGAAAAGAAAAGAAGAGTAAAAAGAAGGAAAGGTGAAATATCCCAAGTCAAGGGGTTAAAGTTGTGCAAGTGGCAAACTTGCCTCTTTATGGGATTTAAAAGAGGGATGGACGCCCATAACCCATCTTTCTCTCCTGTAACTTTCGGTTAGTTAGAGAAAAGGAGCTTTTCAACTGGTTTTGTTGAGGGAAAGTGGAAGAAAATCTTCAAAGTGTAAGATTTCACGGTGTTCTTCTCAGTTTTCTGCTGGGTTAGAGCTTCTGGACCGAGATTTTGGTGTTTAGTGCTCGTTTTCATGGGTTTTAGGTGCTGGAACTTCAAGTGGGTTCTCGAGTTTGTGGTGTTCTACTTGAAAGCTGTTCAAGGTGAGTTCTAGATCCCCTATTATGCATACAAGGCAGAAGGTTTTCTAAACCAAACTATGAAATTTTAACATGATGTGCGACTGGGTGTATGTTTTTAGATGTTTTCCTAAGATGTGTATGATGTTTAGTATGTTCTAAGTGCGTAGTATGATAGATCTGTGTTAAGGATGTGTTAGAATGATAATTGGGAACTGAATATAGCATAAGTTGCATTTGCACATTGGTTTAGTTCATCTGCATTTATATTTGAATATTCACATAAGTGCTTTGTTCATGCGCATTTGTTATAGTGTTCAGGTGCATTTGCTTCAGTCATCCGCATTTGGTTCATGCGCACTTCCTTGAACAATTGAAATGTTTTTCGAAGACTTCCATTTGCAGTGTTCATGTGCATTTACAATAGTGTTCATGCGCATTCGCTGCAGTGTCCATGCACATTTGCTACAGTGTCCATGTGCATTTCCTTGGGACAGAATATTTTCTGAAGACTTTCATCCGCATTTGTTCATTCTCATTTGTCTTTGTTCATCCTCATTTCTTTAGGGACTTAGAATTTTCTGATAATTTGGGAAGTAGAGTTTAAGTGCTAAGAAATGATGTTTTATGGTGGCTTATGCTTGTTTATGATATGTATGCATTGTGTGCTGTTATGATGATGATGTTGTTCCATGTTATGTATATGATATGACTTTACATGGTATGTTATACTTATGTACGCAGGTAAAGTATTACATAATGAAAGTGAAAGATAACAAATGACGAAATGGAAGTAATGAACGATGAGATCTTTGTTGCTCACCCCGGTACTGTGTCTGCTTTTTAGCATGAGTCGGGGGTGTGTTTACGAACCCCGGCAAAGTATCAGCTTTTTAGCATGAGTCGGAGGTGTAGCATATGAGTTGAGATGGGATCCTTGTCGCGTACCCTGGTGCTGTGTCAGCTTTCGAGCATGAGTCAGGGGTTTATTTATAAACCCCGGCACGATACCAGCTTTTTAGAATGAGTCGGGGGTATAGCATGAGGCAGGATCCATAAAGAAGTAAAAGACGAATGATGATGAACGATGATGAAGATAATAATTATTATCTTGATGTACGTATGATGTGTGATCACGAACGAAAGTAATGGATATGTTTTAATGTAATGTAAAATATTTTATTAGGAAAACTAGAACTCACTCAGCATGGCTGATTTTTTGTATGCATAATAGTTGGCAGGTATTGTTGATGCTGAGGGCAGGCATGGTTGCATAAGCTACTGGGAATGTTTTGAGTCTGGCATCCACATTTTGAGATATTATTGTATTAATACATTTTTGGGATGTATATGAAATGATATGATAAATTGACATGTTTTAATTATTAATGAAAAGTTAAATTTCTGCTGCAAAATGATGAGTTTTATATGTTTTATGCAATGATTGACCGACTGTAAGCGTTCCGCGAACGGGGAATTACACACTTGGTTTCTTTGCCAAGATGGTAATAAAGTATTCTATGGATCCAAGATTGTCATTTTGATTGATTCGGTGGAATTTTGAGGCAAGAGTGTTCGAAGTTTGTTCTAGAATGTTCTCGATGAGTTTTAGGCACAAGTGTATTGATTTCAGGGCTCATTCGTGTTATTTCATGTTCGGTTTTGATTCTGATTTATACAATTGATACTATGTTCCATTTATGATTGTATAGTGTCATTACAATGATGATTATAACCAAATATGATTAGATTGGTTCACGAATGTGTTTAAAAGGCTTCAGAATCAAACTCCATAGCATTGGAGGTTGTTACGGAAAGCAAAAAACTATCCATGTGTGAAGTATTTTTGTTTAATGTTTTTATACGTAGTTCTTTTACTATTTATTTAGTTAAGCTTTTGTGAAAACCTTGATACACCAATATGTAGTTGCACAATTTTGATTAAAATACAAGTAAATTTTATTTATTTGGTCACGTTACCTATATCTGACTTTTTTTCATGGATCATGCATTATGTTTATTGTTTGACGTCTGATTACTTTCATTCCTAAGGGTAATTTGATTCTCAATTCTTTATGAGTGAATACGAGTATTTTCTTGTTTCTTAACACCTGGTTTCTTTGCATAGATGGTAATAAAGTATTCTGTGGATCCACGATTGTCATTTTGATTGATTCGGTGGATTTTTTAGGCTAGAGTGTTTGAAATTTGTTCTAGAATATTCTCGATGAGTTTTAGGCATGAGTGTATTGATTTCAGGGGTCATTCATGTGGTTACATGTTCGGTTTTGGTTTTGATTTGTACAATAGATACTATATTCTATTTACGATTGATTAGTGTGATTCCAATTATGATTATAATCAGATATGAATAGATTTCACGAGTGTGTTCAGAAGGCTTTAGAATCAAAACTCTATAGCTTTGGAAGTTGTTACGGAAAGCAAAAAACTACTCATGCGTGAACTATTGTTGTTTCATGTTTTTGTATAACTAGTTTCTTTCCCATTCACTTAGTTAAGTTTTCGTGAATACATTGATGACCAATCCGTAGTTGCACAATTTTGATTAAAATACAAGTAAATCTTATTTACTTGGTTGTTTTACCTTTAGTTGACTAGTTTTTCATCGGTTACGCATTGCGTTTCTTGTTAGACGTCTGATTACTTTCATTCCCCAGTGTAATTTGATTCTAGTTTCTTTAGGAGTGAATACTAGTAATTTCTTGTTTCTTTACAATAGGTTTCTTTGGCTAGATTGTTAAGCCTATATCCAATGTATAGGTTTAGATGTTTAGCCATCTCTTGTAATGATCATCTGTAAATCTCTTTTCTTATGTAATATGCAAGATATATAGGTTAACTCAAATATTATTTGTGTTGATTTTATGTAATTGCAGAAAAACATCATACTTGGTCAATTGGAAAATTGACAAAGTACAAGAACAATCTGTGGATGAACAAGTTTGTTCTTCCATAGATGTCCTCTGAAACATAAATGAACAAGTCAATATGCTACGTGGATCTCCTGCGGAAGCACAATAACATCTCCTGAACAAGTTCAGAGATCAAGTTGCTGTTGCTACAAAAGAGCTTGCTCCTGAGGATGTTCAAGATAAAGATCAAAGGACTAACTCCTACGGAAAGCCAACTCCTACGAAAGGCTTATTCCTACAGAAGAACAAAATATTTGCATGATCTCCAATCATCAAGTACAACACATAAAGTCAAAAAGTCAAGCTGACTGAGGTGATGTCATCAAGTCAAGATCTACGGAAGAATGTCTTTCTGTCAGAAATGATTTATGACGTCACATCAAGAATTTTCCTTTTGTAACGATAAGAAAGTTACATTTACCAATGTAAAAAGTGAATCCCTCTGCCTATAAATAGAAGGCACGGGTGCACACTTTTAGGGCAACATTAGCAACAATATAACATATAATAATTAACAATAACAATGGAATCAATAAATTCAGTAATTAGTTCATTCACAACAAAAGCCATTAATTCAAAGGATTTTCTGTCTTAGTTGATTTAATATCAATATTATTAGTGATTTGATACTATTGTGTGAGTGCGTTTGCATTATATTTGCTTTACTCATTCATAGGTAATTAGATCCGTTGATATTTTGGTAATTAACAAGTTAATTAAGATGAGTAATTCAATTGTTGGCTCAGCTTACCAACCCCCAAAGTTGGAGAACAAAGCTGATTTTAAAACTTGGAAAATCAGATTTACAGGTGGTATCAAAGCCTCGTGCTCATTGATCTAGATCAATTGATCTATCAGTTTGATTAGTCAAATTAGTTGTTTATTTCATTAGATCTATCAATTTCTGATTAGATATGATTATGGTAGCTTCAAATTGCTTTTGGGTGTTCGTCACAACTTAAGAGTTCATAACTCAAATTTAAGCGTGATTGGTGAACGATTTAATCAAAACACAAGTTGAGTTTAGCTAATTAATAGCTAACAAAGGTATTTTACTCAACGATTTTAGTTTAATCTGTTAAAATCATCAAACCCTTTTTCTATCGATCATCGAGTATTGTTCCATTGGTCGATTAACCTCGATCTACATCAGAAACACTTTGATTCGTGGATTTGTGCTGTTGATTTGATATTTCTAGGTTGTTTAAACAAATTTGAACAAAATCTCATCATCAAACATTTCAAACTGAAAATTATCTGAGAATTCATTGAGAGATTTGACTAATCTTGACCATAACTTCTTAATTGTTAAGAGTTTGTCAGTAATTAGTTTATTCACAACAAAAGCCATTAATTCAAAGGAATTTCTGTCCTAGTTGAGTTAATATCAATATTATCAGTGATTTGATATTGTTGTGTGAGTGCGTTTGCATTATATTTGCTTTACTCATTCATAGGTAATTAGATCGGTTGATATTTTGGTAATTAACAACTTAATTAAGATGAGTAATTCAAATGTTGGCTCAGCTTAGCAACCCCTAAAGTTGGAGAACAAAGCTGATTTTAAAACATGGAAAATCAGATTCAGGAACCACATTAATTATAATGATTCTGATTTATGGGTGTCAATTACTGAAGGTCCTTACATTCCACCTACTCTTGGACCTGATTATAATGACAACAATCAGCCCATAAGTTTGAAAGATTTGTCTCCTGAAGATGCTAAGAGGGTCAAAATTGATATTAAGGCCTATAGTATGCTTACTATGGCTTTACCTAAATACCTCTTAATCGATGTGAATCATACAAAACAGCAAACTCATTGTGAAAAATTCTTCATACTTTGTGTTAAGGAAGTGATGAGATCAGAAGCATCAGGAAGGATACCCTTCGTTCACAGTATGAGACGTTTCATCATATTCAGGGTGAATCTGTTCCTTAACAACCCCACAGATACATGCACTTGTTACTGAGATGAACATCTTTGAGTTGAAGTATAGTAATGAGGAGCTGAACAAAAAGATGTTCCATTCTTTGCCTGAAAGTTGGACTCAAACTATCTCTATGTTCAAGAATACTCTTGATCTAAAGGCAATAGGGTTAGATACTTTGGTAGCAAAACTGTGACATCTGTCACCAAAATAGGTACGTCGACTTTGACATTTGATTTGGAATTGGCTTTTGACCTTGATTTTTTTGTCATATTTGGGCTTGGTCTTAATTTATGGTTCTTTACTTGGTGGGCCCAAATTTTAGCTTAATGGGCCTACGTCCTTGTGATGGGCCTAGGGTTTCTATCATTATGAAGGCCTTGTCATTGTATGAGGTCCTATGCATTGAGCCCAATCAAGGTTTTTCTAAATAGTAAAACACGAAATTACACCAAACCCTACTCTACATCCATGGGCTTTGCCTAAAGCCTGGTAAGTAAACTTAAATTGGTTCAAAAATTTAAATTATCCAAATTCTAGGGCATGTGATAGCTCGTTGGAACCGTTATTGCGTGCGGAATTTGAAAACATGAAAATTGGTCGACGCGCGGGTAGGGACGAGACGGATTACACGAGACGGGCCAAGGGCCCGAAGGCCCTTTTTCACTCCCATGTTGTGGCCACAAATGAATAAGGGGGAATTCCCCTTTGTTTTGGCCTCACTTTTGCAACTTGAATTTCTTTCATTGAAACCCTAGCCACCACAACACAAAATTCTCTCTTCTTCTTCATCTACCCATCGAAAATCCTGAATTCCTTGAGCCATCCATCGATTTTTTGGTAATCAAGACATCCAAGGTCTTGCGCTAAGCTAGATTCGTTCATCTTCGAACCTACGAAAAGCAAAAGTCGTTTCTTGATGATTTTAATTCTTGTTCTACTCAAATTTCGATGATGTTCATCATCTAAATACAAAATCTTCATCTAATATCCTCATATTCATTGTTTTGGGCATTATCTAGGAGCTTAGATCATCGGATTCTCTAATTGGTAAAAACCCAAATTCTTGGACTCGTATATTATTCGAATCTATAACATTGGGTTGTAATCTTGGATAATCTTCTCTTAATCGACATCTTGGACTTATAAAACGTTTTGGAAGTCCTCGAATTTGATTCTTGAAGGAATGGACGTGTTGAACGATCGAAACAATGAATTTACAAATTACCGTTGCAAACCGGGAGACTAAGAATCTAATAAACTGTTTGGAACTGAAAATTTAAGTAAACAAAGTGTTTAATTGAAGTTTTGGACAACTAGAACCTGGAATGAAAGTTCTTATTAGATTCGGATTGTTAACGGGCACATAATGGAACTTGGGACGCAAATGAACAAAGCTAATGAACTGGACAGCTTGCTGTCAGGAAAATGGGTCATCTTGTACAGGTCGTAACTTGGTCAAAACACGCCCAAATGGGCCAAAACTCTGGGTCTAAATTTAATTCCTTGGAGTCCTCTAACTAACCCAAGTGGTCTTGTGTCTTTTTGACATCGTTTGGTCCTCCAAACGTAGCAAACAAAACGGAAGGTCAAAACTGACGAATCTGGACAGCAGATTTGTCTGTATTCCTCGAAATCATAACTGTCTGATATTTCGTCAAATGGACATCATTCTTTTTCTAGAGTTTAAATTAAAGTCTCCTCTTTCAATTGATACCTTTTACGCAATGGTTCGTTATCGTTTAGATCTCCAAACAGCTTATACAAGACTGATGCGCAATCAGATAAATATGCTGAATTTTCTTGGTAAACTTAAAAGTTAGAGTTGGAACTAGATAATCTAAATAAAGGCAAGTTTTGCGTATAAAAGTGATTAAATGACTTCACAAAAGAATAAATTAATAAGTGTGACAATGAAAAACCTTGATGAGCGTTAAGGGCTGGATTAAAAGGATTACGCCCATATTGGTCATTTTACATTTTGTGTTGTAGCAATCCATTTGTGTATTATATTTTTTTAGAAGCTTACTCTGCGTATTGTGGAATTTGAACTATAACATTTCAAGGTGAGTTTCACGGCCCCTTTTTAATGTATTTTACTTGGGGGAAAAGCGTGCTCATGGTTTTGGACTATGCCGTGTTTGGTTTTCTTTTGAAACATTGTATGTGGTTTGGGTCATGGTTTGAGTCTTGATGATCTTTCATGAGTGTGTGATTAGAATTGTGATTGAGCCTATTGGCTTGGATGTCATGGAGAGGTATTTTTAGTACTAACGGGTTGACACCCCCACCCATGTTGTCGGTATACTAGTCGAGACCGACTTGGCAGGGGCTTGCCCTTGGGTGAATATAATCCGGATATGTTGGACTTGGACTTATGATGGACTTGGAACGGTCTTGGACTTGGATTGAGTTAGAAATTGTGTTGATATCTTGATTGCTATGTACTTCATTCACATACAAATTTTCTATACATGTTATACACGGCAAAATATTTGTACTTTTAAACCTGTGAACTCACCAACGTATGTTGACTTTTTAGAGCATGTCTTTTCAGGTAATGAAGTCTAGGTGTTTGGCCGTGGATTTAGACAAGACCGCTCCTTTAGGAGCAATTGACACTACATGGGACTTTTGGACATGTTTTGATTTGTTTAGTCTTGTGGAATTGTAATTTTATTGGTTTTGAACTTGGCATTGTTTGGCACTTGTGTTGACTTGTTTCCAAATGGAACTTTGGTTTATTTAAGCATTTATGGTATGACGTTTTGGAATTGACTGTACTTGACAAGTGTTCCTATGTGTTGGGCGATGTCATGACCCATTTACGAAGAATACTTTTAGTTATTCTCTTAAACCCCCAATGTGTTATGACGATCCCGTCCGCCGCATCCTCGTGTTTCCGCTTCTAGCGAGGGTGTGACAAAAAGTGGAAGCATTAGAGCTTGATGAGAAAACAAGAAACAAAAGTGTAAAAGCACCAATAGCACCATATCAATTTAAAGAAACAAAGGGTGTTGGAAGTGCATTTATTTCTAATGATGATGATGGAAGCTCTTGTGTTGAAAGTGATGATGAAAAAGAAGCTGGTTTTTATGCAGCAAAGTCCTTTAAATCAAACTTTCAAAGCAGTTCTAACAAGAGAGTGAAAGGGAAACCTTATGATTCAAAAAGCTCAAATGCTACAGTAGCAAAGGGATCCACAACCAATAAAAGCAACACCCAATCTGAACCAATTACTGTGGTTCTAGAATCAGAAGAACAGAAAGCAACCTTTGCAGCTTCCAGTTCAAGCTTTCAAGCTTATTTGGGTAGTACTTTGACTCCTACTCACATTTTTCAACAAGACCTTGAAGAACTTCATCATGATGAAGTGAAGGAAATGGATTTACATTGGCAAATGGTTATGATTGCTTATAAAGCCAAGATGTATATGAGAAGGAACAAGAGATTGTCTATTGCACGGAAAACTACCAAGATTGGTGTTGATAAATCAAAAGTGAGGTGCTACAAGTGCAATTTGTATGGTCACTTTTCAAGAGAATGCAATCAGCAATCCAGGGAATGCAATCAGAAATCAACAAATGACATAAGACAAGCAAATCAAAGAAACTTCAAGCAACCTCAGCTTACAAACTTATCCCACCAGACACAGGTTCTTCAGCAGATACAAGTAACTCTAAAGAAACTGGGTTAATTATCTTGCAGGATGGTACTTGTGATTGGAGTATGTATGAGAAGGAAGTTCAAGACGAAAATCAAGCATTGATGGCTAACATGGAGAACAAAATTCAACCTATGGCCAGAGTGGTAAGGGATAGATTATGTTCATCAAGATGTGTTGAAGGGGTTGAAAGATATAGAGTCCATGCTCAACAATTGGCTGATAAAGTCAAAGAAACCATGATTTTGAATGAATCTCATTTGAGAGAACACAAATTATATCAGGTCAAAATCACTTCCCTACAAAAGGATTTGGATAAACTTGTTTCTGAAAATTATAATTTGAAAGCACAAGTTGAGCATTTGACCACTCTTTAACAAAATCAATGTCTGGTCATGCATCTACTGAAGTGAAACTTCAGAAGTTTCAATTATCATCTCAGCAATATGAGAAACTTTTAAATTCTCATATTGAATCAAAGAACAGGTATGGGTTGGGATATAATGTTGTTGCACCACCATTGAATGACAACTACACCACACTACCTGAGTCAATGACAAACAGTTTGTCAAATCATTTTGTATCAAGCACCAAACTAAACCAAAAATTGAAATCAATGATTTTGAAAATGGTGAAGATACTGAGATCAATGAAACTGATTCATCTGAATCAAAATGTTTAAAACAAAATAACTTAGAATTTGACTTTGATGAGTGTGATGACCTGGATGAGGTCGATGAGCCTAATGAGAAAGAATGTGTTGGTTTGGGTAAGGTTAAGAATGTAGTAAGTGAACAAAAAATCCCCAAAGTTCTTGAGGAGATCAAGCTACCTTATCCTCCCAAACAAAGAAATTTGTTGAAGACCATCTACACAAGAATTGGTCAGTAAAATGAAGGAATTCATGAACTCAACAAGAAGCACAAAAATCAGTCGTCAAAAAGAACTATGGAGGAAGAAGAGAAAATCACTTCAGCAGAACACCTGCGAAAGAAGACTAGTTCAGAACCATTCGTAGAAAAGCAGAGGAAGAAAAATGTTGCTCTTCCAAAACAAACATTCGTAGAAGATCTGCGGAAGAAGCATTCATCTGAATCAAAGTCAACATCCATAGAAGATCTGCGGAAGAAGCATTCATCTAAATCAAAGTCAACATCCGTAGAAGATCTACGGAAGAAGCAATCATCTGGATCAAAACAGTCATCCATAGAAGATCTACGGAAGCAGAAATCATCTGCTGAATCACTCAACAAGAAAGTCAAGAAACAATAGAAAGTTTTGAATCCTCAGCAACAAGAAGATCCTTCAGCTGCAAAGATTGAGGGAGAATTGAAGAAGAAGTAGAAGAAGACAGTGGAGTCTGAGAGTGAAGCTAAAGAAAAATACTGCAAGTGGTGTGACATGTATAACCACAATACAGTTGATTGTTACTTCAGCAGCTATTGCTCCATATGCAACCTGAATAATCATATGACTATTGGTTGTTAGTTTAACAAGCACTGTGCCATTTGCAACAAGAAGAATCATTCTACTCAAGAATGCTACCTCAACAAAAAGAACAAATCAAAAGTGCCAAAGAAGCAATAATCTGAGAATGTTAAATCAGACTCACAATCTTCTGAGAATGATGAATCAAAGGTCTAAAGCAAAAGAAGCGGCAACCTAAACAAAAGGTGCCAAAGACAAAGAAGTCAACATCTATTGATGATCAAGCAAAGAAGAAGGAGAAGCAACACCCTCAAAGCAAGACACCTCACAAGAAGATTGTTTTGCAGAAAGATGAATCATTCTTTGATCACTTTGAAAAGGGTAATCAAGTACCACAATCAAAGACAAAAGATGCTAAAACACCACCAGCTGAGTCACCTGAATCACCACAACTAGAACCCCATCCTCTATCACCATCTTTGATCCTATCTCACCACCAAGTGAACACACCCAACCTTTGTCTCCTGCAAATTCCTAAGCATCTGTGAATACTGATTCAATAGAAGTATTCTCACCTGATCAAATCCAACAATCACCACCACAACCATCTCCATTATAAGAACCACACTTTCCTTCGCTAACTCCTTTAATAGACTTAACAGAATCTCCACCAGCTCAACCGAATTCATCATCCAGTGAGCATACATAACCTTTCTTAACTTCCCAATCTCAATCATCTCTAAACACTGGTGCCATAAAACCTATCTCACCTATTTTCAATCAAACACCTTCTCATCCAACAAAACAACCAACTTCCTCACCCCCATCTGCTGAACCCATCTCACCTACTGAAATTCCTACTCTCACTGAAAAGGTCAACATTGATGATGATGAGCTTGATGAAGTGAAGGATGGTGCCACAGAAGAAATCTGTCTAGAAGTTGAGGGGGAGAATGAACAAGAAGTTGAATAACAAGATGAGAGTAATAGTCATTTTGTTGACATCTCTGCTTATGATGAAAATGATTTAAGATAGGAGGAGATAAATGTGAGCAAAAGTTTTCTGCTTGCAAAATACAACAATCACATTATCAAAAGTAATAAAAGATTGGAGAAGTTAAGACAACTAAAAAGGGAGATGAAAGAGAAAGATGAAACTATTACATTTATAGAAATAACAATCAAGAAGTTAAAAGAAGAGATTGAAACCAGCAATGAAGTGATTGATACAATGGATCAGTTTCTAACTGAGTCCTGTGAGTCTGCTGAGAAAGAAAAATAAGAAAAGGAGAAAGCAATGGCTGCGCTAAACAATGCAATGAAAACTATCTCTGAGCAATTAGATTTGCTAAAAGCTAAAGATGATGAGATAGAAGTCTTAAAGAAGAAGGTGACTGAACAGGTAGTGGGTAGTCATCAGGAACAAATCAAAGAGGCTGCTAACATTCTATTGATGAAATCAAAAGAACCAACAATCAAATACAACAGGAAAAGAAAGTATTGGTGAAGAACTCAAGATGAAGCTATTGAAATTGAGGATACCCTAAAGAAAACAAAAGGCATGTCTCCTGAGCACACTCCATCAGCTGATCTTTCAACTCTCAAACCAATTGAAGACATTGAAGAAGAGAGTGAGGCTGAGTGGGAAGAATTAACAAAAGATCAAGTTCTTAAAAATGCTAAAGAAGCAAGGGATGATGACTTGTTATCTATTGATGACATCTTTGAGGAAAGAGCACAATCATCTATGTTCAGGGATTTAATCAATAATGGCTTTCTATATGACATGGTAGAAAAGATGAACATGAATGAGATGATACAAGTACTGAAGGAGTTTGATGCTGCTAGATTAATGCTTCCAGTATGCAACTATGAAACCTTCACAAATTACAAAGCAATTAAGAAGATAAAGAATGATTTGGGTCACTGTGAAACCAAACAGCTTACCAAATATAACATGATTTGTTGGCTGCAAAGTCATAATTATGGATCACATGAGCTGAAAGGAAGAACATTGGGTGAGCTAAGAGCAATGATGATTTATGTGTTGAAGGTTGAACTAGAAACTTGAGTAAGATTCAGAACCGGGGCACCCAATCCAGCTTACAAACAATCAAAACCATCTCCTGCTGAACCAATAGTAGTTGAAAGCAAAGATCTACATAGAGGGAAAGAAAACTGATCAAAGAGCCAAGGGATGTAATCCCCAACAATATTTGGCCTCTGGGAACAGCAGTGAGAGAGATCACAGAACAAAAATCTGCTCTGATCCAACTTTTTGATCATATGACAACTCCAAGATCAGTAGAAGATAACAAAATAATAGCCTGGAGGTATGACCCTGAGTGGGACTATGCAACCATCAAAAGAGCATCTAGGATGGTACAATACTTTTCGTGGATGGAGACTCTTCTCACACTTCCAGATGCAGACCTCTCTAGTCTACAAAACATCCCTATCACTAACTACCCAATCAACCCAAGAGGGAGAGACTTCTCAGGGATTATTGCAAAATTAAGACACAAGTTCAAAGGAGATGTGATAAAAGAAGCAAAAATGGATGATGCAAAACATAAAAGAAGAAAACAAAAACAGAAAAGATCTTATTCCAATTCTTCTCAAGTTATTGATGATGAATTTCTAAGGAGAATTGGATATGAAGACAAAGCTGAAGCATTAATCAAAACCATTGAAGGTAAATCAGTATTCATTCCCTATCATTGAATGTGGATATGTAGAAAGAACAAAAGAACTAGTGCTGTAAAGGAATGACCCTCACAAGAAAGCATCAAGCATAAGATTATTTGATCCAATGGAGATTAAACTGCTACATCCAAGCTACACATATTATCTGCATGATAAGTATTTCCCAAAGTTGAATGATAAATTTCCTCAAAGTGACATATGCTTATTGTAGGAACCTCTGAGGTTAAGAGGCTGATACAACCAAAGGATCAATCAAAAGATGCCAAAACAACCAGGTCTTCCAACATGCACTAAGGAACAAAGAAGAACTAGCTTCGGAAGTTTTACACACTCAAGAAAAATGCTAAGTGTAAAATCTTCCGAAGCCAATGTTCAGAAGAAACTACTGTGGAAACTTTACACTAAGTGTCAAGTCTTCCGAAGCCAAAGACTCAACTCTTCCGAAGGTTAAAGATGAAGTCTTCCGAAGCTCTCAAGATAAAGTCTTTCGAAGCTGAATAAAGATAAGACTGATTACTTTAGAAGAAAGAGAAAAGACACTTTTTCTGTCAATTTATCATAAACCAACCTCATGTCCGCTGCATGCTCTGGTGGTTCACCAACTATCATAAGTTGGTGAAACCTCCATGCTTTATGATAAAGTAGATAAAGTCTTTGTCTGCAAGTTTCTGTATTTGTTTCCTGTTTGGCTTTTTGTAATAGGAAAGTCAGTGAGCTATGTCCTGTCATAGTCACTAGTCAAAAAGCAATCTGCCTTTTGACTTTAGGCTGATCTTGTTGTCTAGATTAGTCACATCCAACTGTCTTTTTGCATATTAACGGTTGTAGGTTTAGTATAAAGAGTCAAAGGTTCTTGTATTTCAAACATCAGTGCAAACACTTGTAATAGAACTAAAGAAGCAATATACTACTACCTTGAAAATTATTTTCTTGTGTTCTTGCTCTTACTTTACTTGTGTTGTGTATTGTATCATCTGTTAATGTTCTTAGTTCCCTATTTAAATTGTTAAGTGATATTAATATATCCTCCTAAGTGTGTTAACTAAGTGTTAAGAACCCTCTAACGGTCCTGCACTTATATGTGCACATCATTCAAGTCATAGACAAGCTGCATGCCAAAGCATACAAGAGAAGAAGATTTGAGGTTGGTCGGCTCTTGGGATCTGAAATTCCATCAATCACTGAGCTTAGAATGTCAGAACAAGATGAATTGGAAGTGCTGTCACAAAATAGTGTAATGGCAACACTGACCACAGAAGAAGACATTCTTGGGTTGAATTACAAAACATTGAAGAAAATGGGCAAAATGAAGTTCAAGTATCCACATCAAGATCAGAAGGATGCAGTTGGACACTTCAACACAAAATTTTTGGCTAGAGTACAAGAGTTCAAAGAGCTGAACAGATGATTACAAGATTCTAAACCTAAGGGGGAGTATTGTTAGGCCTAGATCTAATGTATAGGTTTAGATGTTTAGCCATCTCTTGTAATGATCATCTGTAAATTTCTTTTCTTATGTAATATGCAAGATATATAGGTTAACTCAAATATTATTCATGTCGATTTTATGTAACTACAGGAAAACATCATACTTGGTCAATTGGAAAATTGACCAAGTACAAGAACAATCTGCAGATGAACAAGTTTGTTCTTTTGTAGATGTTCTTCGAAGCATAAATGAACAAATCAATATGCATCCGTGGATCTCCTGCGAAAGCATAATAACATCTACTGAACAAGTTTCAGAGATCAAGTTGCTACTGTTGCGGAAGAGCTTGGTCCTGAGGTTGTTCAAGATAAAGATCAATGGACTAACTCCTACGAAAAGCCAACTCCTATGGAAGGCTTATTCCTACGGAAGAACAAAATACTTGCATGATCTCCAATCATCAAGTACAACACATGAAGTCAATAAGTCAAGCTGACTGAGGTGATGTCATCAAGTCAACATCTACGGAAGAATGTCTTTCTGTCAGAAATGATTTATGATGTCACATCAAGAATTTTACTTTTGTAACTTTCTTACCACGATAAGAAAGTTACATTTACCAATGTTAAAAGTGAATCCCTCTGCCTATAAATAGAAGGCATGGGTGCACACTTTTAGGGCAACATTAGCAACAATATAACAATATAACAATAACAACAGAATCAATAAACTCATCAAATAGCAAAATAGCAAAACACCAAGAACACCTACCAATTACCATATCATCAAAACAGCAAAATCAATTGTAACCGTTTCATTATTAGTGGAAATTCATTGAATCAAGCGTGTTTATCGCATTACTTTATCTTGCTTTCCATTTCTATTATCTGTTGTTCATCAATTTCTATTACAATTACACTTATCAAACAATTAATTAGACATCGAGTCATGATAATTCCATGATCATCATTCGTACAATCAAACTGATAATTCCTGTTTCGATCCTAGGATTCTTATAGATGGTAAAAAAGTATTATGTGAATCCACGGTTGTCATTTTGATTTATTCGATGGATTTTTTAGGCAAGAATGTTCTAAGTTTGTTGTGAAATGTTCTCCCTGAGTTTTAGGCATGAGTGTATTGATTTCAGGGCTCATTTGTATGGTTTCGTGTTTTGTTTTGGTTTCGATTTATACAATAGATACTATGTTCCATATACGATCAATTAGTGTGATTCCAATGATGATAATAATCAGATATGATTAGATTGGTTCACATGTGTGTTCAGAAGGCTTTAGAATCAAAAATCTATAGCATTGGAAGTTGTTACAGAAAGCGAAAAACTATCCATGCATGCACTATTGTTGTTTAATGTTTTTTTATACCAAGTTCCTTTCATATTTATTTAGTTAAGCTTCATGAATACTTTGATGCACCAATCTGTAGATGAACAATTTTGATTAAAACACAGGTAAATTTTATTAACTTGGTCGTGTTTTCTTGATTTGACTTCCTTTTCATCGATCATGCATTGTGTTTCTTGTTTTACGTCTGATTACTTTCATTCCCTACTGTAATTCGATTCTTGATTCTTTGTGTGTGTATATGAGTAGTTTCTTGTTTCTTTACACTATAACACCTAAAATTTCTAGAAAAAAAAATAAGTAAAGAAAAAATGGCCGCCCATACCCATTCTACCATCCACTCAAACTTACAACTAGAGAGAGAGAAAGCGCTCCCACCGATTCTAGAGCGATAAAGTGGAAAGTTCTTCAAGAAGGTAAGATTTTAAGGTGTTTTCTGCTTAGATTTAATCAGGTTTAAGCTTCTAGGCAGCTTTCTATGTGTCTTTATGTGTTTAGTTTGTTTCTTTACATGTGTTTAGGTGTTAGAATTCTAGGTTTACTCTCGGGTTGTAGTGTTTTGCTCGAAGCCTGTTTAATGTGAGTTCTAGATACCCTCTTTTGATGTTTTTCCACTTGTTTAGGGCTGATATGTGTATTAAAAAGATGTTTCTTAGCAAAATTATTTTTCCAGATTAAAAATGACTTTTTACTAAAATATGTGTGTTTTTAAAGATTTCTATGATGTTAATGGTTGTTTATGGTGTGTTATGTATCAATGTGATAATTTTAAGCTAAAAATACATTTAAAAGTGTTGAATGGAACTAGAATTTGCATAAGAAGGACATAAGTGTTTAAACGGTTGTCTGTTGTGGGCTTGAACATCCGCTTTGGACACTTAGGAAGGTTTTAATGCATGTCCGTTGTGGACACTTAAATATTCATGCATGTCCGCTGTGGACACTTAGATATTCATGCATGTCCGTTATGGACACTTAGTGTTTAAGTCATCTGCTATGAACCTTAGTCATCCCCTATGGACATTGATTGTTCGCTATTGACTCATAAGTGTTTAGTTCATCTGCTGTAGACTTTGGCTGTCCACTGTGGACATTGGTTGTCCGCTGTGTACCTTGGCTGTCCGCTGTGGACACTTAGTGTTTAAGTCGTCTTCTATGGACCTTAACCATGCCCTGTTTACACTTAGGTTTTAACCTGAAATTTTGGGAATAGTGTTTAAATGATTAGTACTTAAGTTTTAACAGATGATATGATTGTTTCATGTTCCCTTGTATGTTATGATCTTTTTATGGGCTGCTATTATGATAATTATATTTCATGTTACGTGATTTAAGACTATGGATATTTAAAAGTATTATTCATAATCGAGTTGACACAAATGAATAAAAGAAGATAATGGAACTTAATGAATGTTACTCCATGCCCTTATGATGAGTGAAAAGCCTTGCAAGCAAAACGAATGGAGGTGCACGACCATGTTGTCATTAGCTCTACTGATGTGTTCTTATTTTAGCCCATAAGGATGCATATCTGGGGTCTAATCCTTGTGATTGACCAATGAATGAATGAATGGGACCTGTATTCAAGCAGGCTTCGTTCCTAGCAGTGTGGAACTGTCAGGGGTTGGCTACCATGATAAATTTGTACTGGCAGGGGTTCGGCATTCGTTGCCAACCATATGATGTAGGCTCTTGCTTTGTGCAATCCTAGGTAATGAAAAATAAAGATAATGAAATAAATAAAGATAATGAATGACTTAATAAATGGTATTAGTCAAATTGACTAATATGTATGATGATGGGTGATCACTATTGGAAGCTTACAAAATGTATATTTTCTATATTAATAAAACTAGAACTCACTTAGAAATGTTGACTTTTTATATGAATTTTTCCACTCGATAAGATGCGTAGTTTTCCACACATAGTCGAGAATAAGATTTAGAAAAGATTAGACACGGTAGAACGTAGAGGCATAAGAAGATGATTAGAAAGTTGGGGTAAACAAGGTTCAAGGCATATTCCTAAGGCATTATTTTCTAAATGTAAACAAATAGCACATAAGGAATTAATCATGCATCATGTGATAGGCATATAAGCATACTTACAAGATCATAGCAAATGTCATGTAAAGGGTCCCTAGTTTAACCATAGTCTAGGCCACTATTTCTAATAACCTAAATACCTATAGTTATGGGCTCTGATACCAATTTGTCACACCCCAGCCTTAACGGCGGAAATGTCGAGGTGTGAGGGTTAAGATTGTTCATGCAACACAACGCTAAATTAAAAATGACAATATTATTAAATATCAAGATTCATAACGTACATAACGGAAATAACATAAGTTCAACAATCAAATACATAAGTTTCCAAGCATCATGTGACAATAAATGTCTTTTTACTATAATCTAGGTCCAATCCTAGATGTGAACAAGTCTTCAAAAACAAGCTAAGCAGTATCATTTCCTGAAACATGTTAAAAATAATGTCAACAATATGTTGGTGAGTTTCCATAGTTTTTGCCTACATAAATATATATAAAAGATGGCAATTCACGTCATAGGTTATTGAATAAAGTAAGTAAAGACGGATGAACAAATGTAACAATCAAACCTTGACAAATATGGCCATTACAAGATTAAACAATTAGCTAAGTGTATTTGGTTCCCATAGTGCTCAAGAATACGGCACTAGGAGCCGGCAATAACCTCAGCTTTAGCACCAAATAGGCTTGTCAGGCCCATAGATCTATGACGTCACCAGGCTAGCAATAGTTAATGATTGTATCATACAAGGGTCATCACATGATAATTACAAGTGTTCAAATAACCATGACAAATAAATGAATTGCACAAGTGATTACAAGATTCAAAACGAGTTAACAAGTGGGTTTGTAATACGTTAACATTTTTCACCCCAAAGGTGTGAAATAGTGTAAAAAGGGGTATGGAAAAAACTCACGTGGATTATAAAGATGACAAATAAGAAGTCTTGTATATAATGTCGAGGATTCGTTAACGTTCAACCTTAATGGACATCGTGTTAAGTTAATCATGGTGATTATAGTGTTATATTTATAAACCATTTAACCGATGATTTTTAAATTATTAAATAGGTATAATTTCTTATTATTTTAGTATTTAAATAATAAGAATTTTAGTAATTAACACTATTAATAAAAGTTAAACCTTTATTATCAAGGAATTTTTATTTACTATTTGATACAATAGTAAATTTTATAATTTTAATTGATTAAATTAATTCTATTTATCATAATAAATACACATTTTAAATATGTACATATATTTATTCTCAAAATATAAAATTAAGGTTGTAAATATATTTCATAAAAATGAATAATTTATTAAATTTAAATTCCAGGAAATTAAAGGAGATTTGTTATAATTTAATAAATAAATAAAAAGTTGTATTTTATAACAATTTTTATAATGTTTAAAAATAAGAGAATAATGATTTATTAATTAAATTTCTAAGAAAATTTAAAAGAAAAAAATTTTATTTGATTTCTGATTAAAAATAATTTTTATATAATTAATCAAATATTAAAATGTTTTTCTGAATTTTTAAAACTAAAAACTATACACTTTTAAAAAATAAATACAGGGCTCGGGTTCGAACCCAGGTCCCCTGCATAGCCACACAATGCTTTAACCGCTGGGCCAGTGCCCTGTTTTGTGTTTTATTTCATAAATCAATTTTTTAAAAGTCAACTCCCAGAAATCCTCAATTTCATATAAACCCTAGATTCGTAATCGATCAAATTGAACATCAAATTGTTAGTTAAACTCAAATTAATCATGTGGCTTTTATTCCCCATGTAAAAACGAATCAAAAGGGTCCTTTAATTACCTGTTTGGTGTTGTGGTTGTCGATTTAGGATTAAAACAAAACCACAACTGTGTTCTTGAATTAAATCTTTGATGCGTGTGTGTTTCGCTGAAATTGATGTTTTAGATAGTGAAAAGAAAAGATCGAGAGCATTTGCCCTCTAATTTATAGGTTCAATTCGAGCTAGAACCCGTCCAACGGCTATCGAATGTTTGTCGACCGTTTCAGGCCGAATTAAATGAATTTTAGGCTGTTTCAGGTGGGATTAATCATCCCATTAAGTTTTATTTGATTATCCGAACGTTTGTATACGATTAATTGCGTTATTACTATGATTTAAGGGGGTGAACGGTTGTTGATTCGAGATAGTTTCGGTTTCGGGTTTGATTGCTTAGTAGAATTGTGTTAATCTCGAATTAAACACACACCCTGGTTCAAAACATGTTCCCGAATCGGTTATGTGCAATTTTGGTGTTTAAAAAAATGGAATTTTAGTGGGTTTAGGGGGTGGCAGGCCCTTTGGTCGGAGTTGGCCTGAAAATAGGCCGGCAATACGGGGTTGTTTGGGGTTTGATTTGAGTTGTTACATTTTGGTCCCTGCGGTTATAATTTTGACACTTTTAACCCAAAGTTTAATTTAAGAGATATTTAATGTTTAGACCCTCGAGTTTTATTTCTTTTTATTTTAAGCCCATTTTTATAATTTACAAGTTTTAAAGTAATTAGCTTATTTTATTTTTATTTATTTTCAAGATTTAATAATTATTATGCTTGTTATATTTTTTTTATTATTGTTATTATTATTATTTTTATTATTACTTAGTTATTTAATTACATCAAAAAAATTACAAATAAATCCTCGTACTTGCATTAATAACAAAATAAACCCTTACAAGAGATAACTAAGTTTAACAAACATTTAACAAAAATTACGAGAGGTCACAACATTCTAAGTGTTTAAGGAAGTGCGCATGAACCAAATGCGGATGACAGAGGCAAATGCGCCTGAACATTGTAGCCAATTCGCATGAACAAAACACTTATGTGAATATTCAAATCTAAAGGCGGATGAACTAAACCAACCTGCAGTTGCAACTTATGCTATATTTAGTTACCAATCCTCATTCTAAAACATTCTTAGCATAGACTAGCATGATAAACACTTAGAACAAGCATACAACCACATAAATCGATCAAGTATTCAAAAACACACACCCACACTCAAAATAGGTGCAAAAATACAGACCAGTTCATGTTGTCGGTTGTAAAACAGTAGGTAATATGCATTTCAGCCCCAAACGAGTTTAAAACAAGTAAAACCGAGGATCTAGAACTCACCTCTAGTAGCTTTCGAGTAAAACTCCTCCAAACCCGAGAGCAACCTAGAGTTCAAACACCTTAACACATGAAAACACACAACCAACACACAGAAACACATAAGGATCGGTCCAGCAGCTGAAACCCAGCTGAAACCAAGAAGAACACCATAGAATCATACCTTTCGAAGTCTTCTCTCTCTAAAAACCTGATGGCAGCTGTTTCTTTCTTCTTGCAGCCAAAAGCAGTTGGTGAAATGGGGGTGTGGGCGGCCATCCCCTGCTTTTTGAACCCGTAAAGGGGTAAGTTTGCCTCTTTTACACTTTAACCCCCTTGACTTGGGGTATTTCACCTTTTCTTCTTCATACTCTTCTTTTTAATAAATTTCCAGGTGTTACAAAAGTCAAATCTAGAAAACACAACCAAGTTAATAAAATTTACTTGTATTTTAATCAAAATTGTGTAACTACGGATTGGTGCATCAAAATATTCACAAAAACTTAACTAAATAAATGGGAAGGGAACTAGGAATAAAACATTAAACAGCAATAGTTCCTGCATGGATAGTATTTGGCTTTCCATATCAACTTCCAATGCTATAGAGTTCTGATTCTAAAGCCTTCTGAACACAATCCTGAACCAATCTAATCATATCTGATTATAAACATCATTGGAATCACACTATTCAATCGTAAATGGAACATAGAATTAATTGTATAAATTGAAACCAAAACCAAACACAAAACCACACGAATGAACCCTGAAATCAATATACTCATGCCTAAAACTCATCAAAACCAAAACCAAACACAAAAATCCACCGAATCAATCAAAATGACAACTGTGGAACCAGATAATACTTTGTTTATCATCTAGCCAAAGAAACCAGTTGTAAAGAAACAAGAAACTTCTAATATTCACTCCCAAAGAAACAAGAATCAAATTACATGTGACAGCCCGTGTTTCCAGGTTAATATCCGTACGTTAATAAAATGTGATAAAATAATTAAATGCGTCATAAGACTTAATTTTATGATAATTAAGGTCACTTAAGGTCTAGCAAAGCCCCTTTGTGCATAAATTTTATAATTGGTAATTTTCAGAATTACCGGGTCGCGTAGCGATAAAACTTTTAACGAGCGTTGGTGACAATTTGGTTAAATAAATCTGGTCAATATATTTTGACTTTTATGATTTAATGTATCCTAATTGAAAATATTATTAGTCATGAAAATAATAATTATTATTATTTACCTTGATCGCGTAAAATTAAGACTTTTTAAATATTGCCTTGATGTAAAGTACATTCCATTGCATATTGTGTTAAACTGTGTGTATTTTTATTCTTGACTTTTTGTCAATATTATTAAATGTTGTGAACCCTTGGAAAGCCTCAAATTAATACTTTGATTTTATATAAAATTTTAACGTAAAAATCCGAATGTTTAAGATTTTTACAAAAAAATTTAACGACACCGACACCCGCCTTACACCGGGTGGCATCTCACTTGGAGAACCACCAGCTATTTTTAATGATTTAATGACATAATAAGCACAACATAATCACAATTAGCCATCACTATTTATATACAACTCAACACTCTACTTCTTCATTCATTACCTCACCTTTCTATCACTAGAAATCACCTACACACTCTCCTCTCCCTTCTCTCTAAAATTTTAAGTTGAAACCACCAAGAACAGCCCCCATTCCTTTGATTTTGATCATCCAAAGTTTGTTTCAAGCTTTGATTTCTTGATTTCAAGGATCCTTTATGAGCTTGGTGCAAAACATTGCATTAATCCAACTCAAAGGAGAAGAAATCTTTAAGGAAATCATTCTTGAATCTTCAAAATTTGTTCATATTATGTATGAACCTTTAACTTTTATTTCATGCAACATGACTTTTGGATGATTGTTGCAAGTTTTGTTCACCAAAAACTAGCTTTTTTTGAAATCCAAGGTTCCAACAAAAGTTTTAATCAAGAAAATGTGTTGTAAAACAATGTGTGTGTGTGTGAGTGTGTATGTGCCATAAGTATGTGTATATGTCTGATGATTTTGTGTCTTGATGATTTTCACTTGCAAGTAAGATGATAAACTTTGATTTGAGGTTATGAACATCATAAGAAACCCATCTCCAAAAGGAGTCTATCAAATGACGAAAATGGGTAATACATGAATGTATGTAATGCACGATGTTCTTGAACCCATCTTGCTCTTTGATTTCCTAAAGGATTGAGATGATCTATAAATAATGGTGATCATGATCTGAAATCTTTTGATCTTTTAAAGTATGTTTTGTTGAAATAAAAACCAAGACCACTAGATAAAATCTATGATTTGGATTATATATGTATGTATAAAATCGTGTATATGTATGTATAAAATCATGTATATGTATGTATGTATGCTTTACATTTTTGTTCTTGATTTGTTCTTCACTTATTAGTTTGGAGATGATTGAAATGATCCATGTATATAGTGATCATGATCAGGAAACTTTGAAGTTTTTATTCACATTTGATTTAAAGAAAAGATGAAAACAAGTCAGAAATTAATGGTACTCAAGTGTAGATGGGACATGACCACTAGTGATGATTTCATAACATTTAATTGTCAACAAGACAAGTATCTTTATAAAATCTGGAATAATAAGTTCGAAACCTGTAAAATATAAATTAAAAGTTAGTAATCTTACTGAAAATAAAAGTCTTGATGATTGGGTTTAATCCCGTAAACGTTTTACGTTTAAAAACACCTTAAAAACTGTGTTTTCGGGTCTAAAACAAGTATTTTTGTACAAGTCTGGTTTTGGACAGAAAATAATACTTTGTTTTAAGTTAAAAAATTATGTTTTTAAGTATATAACAAACCCATAAGGATCGGTCCAGAAGCTGAAAACCCAGCTGAAACCAAGAAGAACACCATAGAATCATACCTTTTGAAGTCTTCTCTCTCTAAAAACCTGATGGCAGCTGATTCTTTCTTCTTGCAGCCGAAAGCAGTTGGTGAAATGGGGGTGTGGGCGGCCATCCCCTGCTTTTTGAACCCATAAAGGGGCAAGTTTGCCTCTTTTACACTTTAACCCCCTTGACTTGGGATATTTCACATTTTCTTCTTCATACTCTTCTTTTTAATAAATTTCCGGGTGTTACAGAAGTCAAATCAAGAAAACATAACAAAGTTAATAAAATTTACTTGTATTTTAATCAAAATTGTGTAACTATGGATTGGTGCATCAAAATATTTACAAAAACTTAAATAAATAAATGGGAAAGGAACTAGGAATAAAACATTAAACAACAATAGTTCCCGCATGGATAGTATTTCGCTTTCCGTATCAACTTCCAATGTTATAGTGTTTTGATTCTAAAGCCTTCTAAACACAATCCTGAACCAATCTAATCATATATGATTATAAACATCATTGGAATCACACTAATCAATCGTAAATGGAACATAGAATCAATTGTATAAATCAAAACAAACACCAAACATGAAACCACACGAATGAACCCTGAAATCAATACACTCATGCCTAAAACTCATCAAGAACATTCCACAACAAACTTCGAATACTCTTGCCTCAAAAATCCACCGAATCAATCAGAATGACAACTGTGGAAATAGATAATACTTTTTTTATCATCTAGCCAAAGAAACCAGTTGTAAAGAAACAAGAAACTACTAATATTCACTCCCAAAGAAATAAGAATCAAATTACATGTGACAGCCCGTGTTTCCAGGTTAATATCCGTACGTTAATAAAATGTGATAAAATAATTAAATGCATCATAAAACTTAATTTTATGATAATTAAGGTTATTTAAGGTCTAGGAAAGCCCCTTTGTGCATAAATTTTATAATTGGTAATTTTGAGAATTATCGGGCCGCGTAGCGTTAAAACTTTTAACTAGCGTCGGTGACAATTTGGTTAAATAAATCTGGTCAATAAATTTTGATTTTTATGATTTAATGTATCATAATTGAAAATATTATTAGTCATGAAGATAATAATAATTATTATTTACCTTGATCGTGTAAAATTAAGACTTTTTAAATGTTGCCTTGATGTAAAGTACAGTCCGTTGCATATTGTGTTAAACAATGTGTATTTTTATTCTTGACTTTTTGTCACTATTATTAAATGTTGTGAACTCTTGGAAAGCCTCAAATTAATACTTTGATTTTATATAAATATTTCATTTAAAAACCCGAATGTTTAATATTTTTACAAAAAAATTTAACGAGACCGACGCCCCCTTACACCGGGTGGCATCTCACTTGGAGAACCACCAGCTATTTTTAATGATTTAATGACACAAGTAGCACAACATAATCACAATTAGCCATCACTATTTTTATAGAACTCAACATTCCACTTATTCATTCATCACCTCACCTTTTAATCACTAGAAATCACCTACAAACTCTCCTCTCCCTTCTCTCTAAAATTTTCAGTTGAAACCACCAAGAACAGCCCCTATTCCTTTGATTTTGATCATCCAAAGTGTTAGACCCTGAAAGGATCATACTTGCCAACTCAAGAAGTGGTTGGAGGTTGTTCTGGTTGGAGAACATTAGTTACAGAAAACAACAGAAGACAAGAAAAGACAAGTATAAAGCACCCGCATTTGTTAATGCGGATGACTAGTGAACAAATGCGGACAAGTGTTTGTTCACCCGCATTAGCAAATGTGGATCAAGACAACTAATGCTGAACAGAAGTGTTCATCCGCATTTGTCCATACGGATGAACTGAAGAAATGCTGACAAAGATTGTTCACCCGCATTAGTCCATGCGGATGAACAACAGTAAATGCTGACAAAGATTGTTCATCCGCATTAGTCCATGCGGATGAACAACAGTAAATGCTGACAAGACTTATTCATCCGCATGAACTAATGTGGGTGAGCAAACACAAATGTTGACTACAAACAACAAATGCTGATGAAGACTTGTTCATCCGCATGAACTAATGCGGATGAACAACTTACACTTTTATATTTATTTTGTACTTAGACTAGATTCACTTGTATAGATCAGGGTTAGTTTAGTCTTTTGTACAGGCAATGTATACGCCTATAAATAAGGTCACATACCCTATCTTTGTAAGTTTTTCGACTTCAGCAGCAATATCCATAATATTTTACAACATTTACTATTGTTCTTGATTCTCTTACATTCAAGCATTTACTATAGCAATTAATGTTCTTTAATATAGTAATTCCGCTGCTATATTATTGACTCAGTCCACATATTCGATCCGAGGTTGAGTCACATCAACCGAGAATCTTATTCTCAAACCCAGTCAATTGGTATCAGAGCCTTGGCTCTTGAATTCATCACAGAATCATCTTGGATTTTGGGTGAAAATCTATTGAACTATAGACTGAGTTGTTCATCAGCAAGATCTACTCTTCTGATAATCAAACATACTGTAATCGAACACCACAAAGTACAAAATCTTCAGATCTGCTGCTGTCGAACCCAACAACACAAAATCAAGAACTTAGAACTTATTCAAATCGACAGATCTAAACTTAACAGACCTGTTCTTGACCGAAAACAGAAGATTTGAAGAAAAACACACTGTTTGAACTTAAAATCAACTTAAAACAGTATTCAACAAGTTAAAATCAGTTTAACTAACATGGATTCCTATAATCATTCTGAAATTGGTCATGCATCTAAACCTCCTATGCTTAAACACAAATATGAGTTTAAGTAGTGGAAAATTCATTTTAGAAACTACATTACAGGTGTAGATCCTGACTACTGGATATCTATTTGCAAAGGTCCCTACATTCCAGTATCTCTAAATACTGATCAAGCTGCTCAGTACAAAACTGCAAGAATTCCCATTGAGGATCCCAATTTAACTCTTGATGATGAAGAATATAAGAAAATCAAGATTGATCTTAGAGCTTATTCCATCCTTACACAAGCACTGAAAATGGATGTTCTGAAAGATTAGAAAAATATGGAACAGCTAAAGGGGTGTGGGATGCTCTACAGATCATGTGTGAAGGAAGTAGTGAAGTGACTGAAATTAACAAGGATAAGTTGATAAATCAGTATGAGACATTTCATCATACCAAAGGAGAGTCTATCTCCAGACAGCTTCACAGATTTATGCAACTTGTAAATGACCTTGAAATTTTACAAGGAGAAGGAACTAAACAAGAAAATGCTGCACAGCTTGCCTGAAAGCTGGAAACAAAATGTTACAATGTTGAAGAATACTCTTGATTTGGAGAGTACTAGCTTGGATATCATGATTGCAAAAATTAAGGCTCTTGAACTTGATGAAAGGAGCAGAAATCTGAGTGGACCTCAAGTCATTGAGGCTTACAAGTTTCCATCTGAAACTCATTCTGTTGAAAATACCTTTGTTACTGAAGAAGAAGAATTTCTGTCATCAAGAGATCAAACAAGAACAACAGGATTTTGTGCTGCTCCACAACCTCAAAAACAACCATCTTCTGCCCAACCCACTGTATCTCCTAACAACATGCATGATGAGCAAAAATCTGAAGAACAAAAGGCAACTTACAATGCCTTTGTTGCCAGCTTTGAAGCCTACCTTGGAGGGAGACTCATATCAGCTCATCTGATTCAAGAAGATCTAGAAGAAATGGATCCTGATGATGTTGAAGAAATGGATTTGCAATGGCAGATGGCCATGATTGCTATGAGAGCAAAGAAATTCTTTCGAAAAGGGAAGAAACTGAGTCTCAATAAGAATACAAAGCTGGGATATGACAAATCCAAAGTTAAGTGTTTTAACTATAGAATGAGTGGTCATTTCTCTCGGGAATGTAACTCTCCCAAGAGAAGCAACAACAATTTTCAAAGACCCTCACATGGCCAGCATGCTTCTCAACACAACACCAACTTTCAGTCAAGCAACTCTTATCCATACCAACAACAAAATCAGGAACAACAAAATCAGCAACAGCCAATTCAGTAACAACAAAATCAGCAACAGCCAATTCAGCAAAGACAACCTCTGCTGACTCATCAATCTCAAGGAAGTAATCAACAAACTTCAAATGCACTTGTCATCAGACAAGATGGAGTTTGTGATTGGAGTGTGTATGCTGAGGAAGTTCAACCACAGTTTCAAAATCATGCACTTATGGCACATATAAATGATGGACCAAGCCCAATGCCATCTGAGGTAAAATCCAATCTATGTTTTGAAAAATGTGTTCTAGAAGTACAGGGGTACAAGGAACACAATCACAAATTGGCTAATAAAATAATAGAAGAAAAGGTGAAATTAGAGATGTTAAAACAAGAAATGAGAATTTATGAAGTTAAAATCAAATCTCTATTGTCTGACATGGAAACACTCCATGGTGAAAAGTACACTCTTGTGGCTGAAAATGAGAGGGTAACTAAATTGTTGACAAAATCAAAAGCTGAGTAATCAGCTACTGAAATGAAACTTGAAAAGTTTCAGCTCTCATCTGTCAAGCTGCAAGAGTTACTTGTGTCTCAAAAGGGGGCTAAAGATATGACTGGGATAGGCTACAAAACATGTCCTCGTCCATATAATGATAACTACACTATTATGCCTGAGTCACTTACTCAATCAGATACAAAAGAATCTAAAATTATTGAAACCAAATTAATGATTTCTCAAACAACAAATCCTCAAAACAAACCAGGTGGTTACATTGAAACTGATGAGTATAAAATCAGATTAGGTCATCGTATCAAAATCAAAGAGTGCTCAGACAAACCTATGGTTATCAAGAAACCATAGAGCCCAGTCAAATCAATTGTGCCTTTTGTAAAATTTGTTCCTCAAAATCATAAAGTGAATCACACTGCTGAATGCTCAGTGAAACCATCTACTGAAAGCAGATATGATTATGAGATCATATCTCCTAAAAATTCAAGCAAATCAGACAGGGTTTCATTGAACTTCAAGGATAAAACCAAAGTTCCCGTAGTTACCAAAGGAAAAACCACTTTTGTTCAAAAATCTAAAGTGAAATCTGATTCACCATCTTCATCAAATATCAAACAAGGAAGTGGGTTTGATATCTTTAACAAAGAACAGGTAGAACAATTCGATAGGGAAATAAGGGAATACAAAAAGAAGCATCATCAGTCCACAAAAACAAAGCAAGTTAGATTTGTGAAACAACCAGTTGGCACCCCAAAGACTGATATGACTTCTCCATCAAAATTAAAGGACAATCAAATGTATTGTGAATTCTGTGATGTGACGAATCACAACACCGATGAGTGCTACTTTACTAAGTATTGCTCTATCTGTGACATGAACAATCACTCAACGAAAAACTGTCATTTTAACAAATATTATTCATTATGTGATATGACTAATCATAATACAATTGATTGTTACTTTAATAAAAAAGGATTGAAAAGATCACAAAACAAGCCCATTTCATCAGTTCCAACTGACAAGGTCAGACACAAAAGTCCAGCAAACCTGAACAAATCACTGAATTCTCATCAAAAGTATAAAATCAAAGTGATTACTGACAAACAAAAATCTGTTCATCCTTTACACAAAAATCAAAAGGAAAGGTATGTATACTCCTCTGACACATCAGATGAAATTGATGAAGTTAAACCTCAAACAAACAATAGAAATGTGCTGAAATCATCTTCCTCTAAAAGTTACACAAGAGGAAAGTATCATGAAGTAACAGTGATTGATGCCAAAGGACAACCCAAGACCATTATAGCTTGGGTTCCTCATTCTAACCAGTTCTTTTTATGCTTGTAGGGTCATTCATACAGGTCCAATAGCTTATGGTACATGGACAGTGGATGCTCCCGACACATGACAAGAGACAGTTCTCTCCTTCATGACTTCAAGCACATTCAAGGAATTACCATGGCATTCGACGAAGATTCACAGGGCTGTAGAATTACTGGAGAAGGTTCAGTGACGAATGGGATTCTGAGCTTTGACAAAGTCAATTACTGTGAGTAGCTGAACTTCAATCTGCTCAGTGTATCCCAGATTTGTTTCAAGAAATATTCTACTCATTTCATTGACACTCATTGCTACATGTTGAAACCAGGATTTCATATTCCTGAAGAATGGGTTGTCTTGAAGACTCCGAGAAAGAATAACACCTATGTTTTGAACCTTAATTCTACTCATCCATCAGAAGAGACATGTCTATTGTCTAAAGCATCATTTGATGAATCACAACTTTGGCATAGACGCTTAGGACACGAATTTTAAAAATATGAATAGATTGGTCAAAGGGAACCATGTAATTGGTCTTCCTCAAAAGGAATTTCATTTTGTTAACCACTGTACCGCGTGTCTCAAAGGAAAACAATATAAATCATCTTATAAGCCAAAACTTGTGAACACTAACAATTGTCCATTGAGGTTACTTCATATGGATCTTTTCGGGCCGACTCACGCCATGAGTATTGGCAAGAAGCATTATTGTTTAGTGATCATTGATGACTTTACTCAATTCACATGGGTCTTCTTCCTACTTCATAAGAATAAGGCGCCCCAAATCATAATAGATTTTATAACCAAAATTGAAAATCAACTTGATTTAAAAGTAAAATCTGTTAGAAGTGACAATGTGACGGAATTTAAAAATGAAAGCATGAGTTCATTTTGCACAACAAAAGGCATTGTTCATCAGTTCAGTGCAGCTCGTACTCCATGATAAAATGGAGTTGCTGAAAGAAGGAATAGAACACTAATTGAAGCAGCAAGAACAATGTTAGCTGATGCAAAACTACCAATTACATTTTGGGCAGAAGCAGTTAACACTTCATGTTTTGTGCAAAATCAAACTCTGATATTCAAAGAACACAATAAAACTCCTTATGAACTTCTTTTTCACTGAAAACCATTCCTTGGATTTTTGAAGTCATTTGGTTGTCCTGTCTCAATATTGAACACCAGAGACCATTTAGAAAAGTTTGCTCCTAAGTCTGACGAGGGATTCTTCATGGGATATTCCTCAGTGTCTAAGGATTTTAGGGTGTTTAATCCTAGATTAAACATCATTGATGAATCAACAAATATTCAATTCAATGAGCATTCGTTTCCCAAATCATCAAATGGTCCTGACAATGAAGAACATCATTGATGAATCAACAAATACTCAATTCAACAAATATTCAGTTCAACTTGTCAAATGCAGGAACATCAGGGTCAGTTGAAAGAAGAACAGACTTCCCAATGATTCCTCCTTCTACTGATCAAGACAATGAAGAAGTGCCATTACAAGCTGATCCTATCCGGCAAGTTACACAAAATGAAAGTATCTCAACAGATGCTGGTCGCAGTTCAATGCCATCTCCTTCAGTGAACCTATGCACCAGTTGATACTAAAAGAGATGGAAATGATGAGAGTATTCAGAGTGCTGCTGAAGCTGAAGATGTTGTACCCTCTGATTCTGGTCATCACTCTCCCACACTACAACAACAAGATGCCTCTTACCAAGATGATCCGAATGTCTCCAATCTTGATGTGTCCATTGCTGGTGATTTGATTCCAATTACCAGGACACACAAGAATCATCCAGTGTCCAATATTATTGGTGATTTAGACGAGCGGGTGACACGAAGCAAGTCAAGTATTGCAAACATCTGTTTGTTTTCTTGCTTTCTGTGTCAAACTGTACCTAAAAACATTTAAGAGGCTCTTCAAGACAATAGCTGGATTGAGGCAATACAGGAAGAATTTCTACAATTCAAGAAACAGGAAGTATGGCAGCTGGTGGATCTTGCCGAAGGTCAATACCCTATCAGCACCAGATGGCTGTACCGAAATAAGACTGATGATAGAGGGATCGTCATCAGAAACAAAGCAAGATTGGTAGCACAGGGCTATACACAAGATGAAAGGAAAAGACTATGATGAAGTGTTTGCCCCTGTTGCCAGATTAGAAGCAATACGTCTCTTTCCTGCATACTCAGCATCCATGAAATTCACTATCTATCAAATGGATGTGAAGTGTGCATTCTTGTATGGAAAGATCTCTGAAGAAGTTTATGTGAGTCAACCACCAGGCTTTGAGGATCATGATTTCCCTCATAGGGTATACAAGCTTGACAAAGCCTTGTATGGTTTACATCAAGCCCCTTGGAAATGGTATGAGACTCTGTCATCTTTTCTTCTTGACCATGGTTATGAAAGAGGGAAGATTGACCAGACTTTATTCAGAAAGAGAAAAGGGAATGAGATGCTGCTTGTTCAGATTTATGTGGATGATATCATATTTAACTCCACCAACAAACAACTCTGTAAAGACTTTGAAGATCTTATGCATTCAAAATTTCAGATGAGTGCTATGGGAGAACTCACATTCTTCCTAGGTCTTCAAGAACAACAAACATCTAGTGGAATCTTCATCAACCAGTCAAAATATGTGGAATCCATGTTGAAGAAGTTTCACTTTGCAGACTGTCAGTCCATCAGAACTCCTGTTGATACAAAAGTGAAGATTGGCCCAGACATAGATGGCAAATCTGTGGATCAGACTCTTTATCAATCCATGATTGGTTCACTCATGTATTTAACAGCCAGTAGACCTGACATTATGTTTGGTGTTTGTGTTTGTGCTAGGTATCAGGCAGATCCTAAGGAATCTCATGTGAATGCAGTCAAGAGGATATTCAGATATCTTAAGGGCAAACCTGCTCTTAGACTATGGTATCCAAAGGATGGAGACTTCAATCTCTATGCATACACCGACAGTGACTACGGGGGATGCAATTTCAACAGAAAATCCACATCTGGCGGTTGTCAATTTCTTGGTCCCAGACTGGTGTCATGGCAGTGCAAGAAACAGACCAATGTTTCTGTATCAACAGCTGAAGCTGAATATATTGCAGCATCAGCTTGTTGTTCTCAAGTTCTCTGGATTCAAAACCAGATGCTTGATTATGGTTATAACTTCTTGCAAACACCAATCCATATTGACAACACTGCTGTAGTCTTCATAACAAACAATCCGGTTCAGCACTCAAAAACAAAACATATTGAAATTAGATATCACTTTTTGAGAGACTGTGCTGAAAAAGGTTTAATCAAGCTGATTCAGGTTAACACAGGCAATTAGCTAGCTGATTTGTTTACTAAAGCATTTGACCCAAGTCGGTTTGAATTCTTAGTCCAATCAATCGGCATGATTAACCTTGAGTAAAAAAATCAAAAATTTACAAAAACATCAAAAAAAAATCACAAAATTACAAAAAGAAATCAATTTTTATTGAAGTCCTTGATTTGTACTTCCATGGGAAATGATATAATTACAGTCGTTATATCATTCACTATGCTTAATTCAATATCTTGAAAGACTGACATGACTTACCTGATATGTGGGTAGGCTCAACTTGGAACAGAAGATAAATGCTATGATAAACTAAAGATCACATTCAAATGTGAATGCATCATCTCAAGAGCATGTAAGTATCTCACCTATCCAAGTGTATGTATATGTAGTAACCTAAACACACCAGGTCATGATACCTTATGAATCTCATTCATATCAGTTTCTCCTTTGTTTTGCTGAGCAAAGACCTGGGGAAACAAGAACATAGTGCTGATGTCTAGATCCAAAAAGATTCCCAATGAAAAACACATCCAATCTGGGTGTTAAATAAAAACAGAAAAATTACAAAAAGAATCCCAAAGTGGATCACCTTCCAAAGTGAAGAGCAAAAGAATCCCAATGTGGATCACATTAAATAAGGATTAGGTAAAAGAATCCCAATGTGGATCCCCCTTACCAAAATGAATGAGACTTCACAATTTAAATGACCAGGTATTGAAAGTTGTGAAAAAGTTCTACCATCTCTTTGAAATAAATGCCCCTTGCTGCTATCTACACCATGAGTGAGATGAAGATACATGCGCTGAGCAGAGAAAAGATGAAAGAAGCAAAAGACTTTTCAAATATGATCAAGGCCATTATCAATCCCTCAATGGTGCAACTTGAATCTCAAATAGAAGCTGCTGCAACTTTATCCCCAAAAGTCCAACAGAAGACATCATAAGAAGACCAACCAGAATCTTCACAACCACCAACTCCATCACAATCTTAAGGAACCTAGGTAGTATAATCCTTAGGGGGAGTATTGTTAGACCCTGAAAGGATCATACTTGCCAACTTAAGAAGTGGTTAGAGGTTGTTCTGGTTGGAGAATATTAGTTACAGAAAACAACAGAAGACAACAGAAGACAAGAAAAGACAAGTATAAAGCACCCGCATTTGTTAATGCGGATGACTAGTGAACAAATGCGGACAATTGTTCACCCGGATTAACAAATGCGGATCAAGACAACTAATGCTGAATAGAATTGTTCATCCGTATTTGTCCATGCGGATGAACTGAAGAAATGCTGAGAAAGATTGTTCACCCGCATTAGTCCATGCGGATGAACAACAGTAAATGCTGATAAAGATTGTTCACCCACATTAGTCCATGCGGATGAACAACAGTAAATGCTGACAAGACTTATTCATCCGCATGAACTAATGCGGGTGAGCAAACACAAATGCTAACTACAAACAACAAATGCTGATGAAGACTTGTTCATCCGCATGAACTAATGCGGATGAACAACTTACACTTTTATATTTATTTTGTACTTAGACTAGATTCACTTGTATAGATCAGGGTTAGTTTAGTATTTTGTACAGGCAATGTATACGCCTATAAATAGGGTCACATACCCTAACTTTGTACATTTTTCAACTTCAGCAGCAATATCCACAATATTTTACAACATTTACTACTGTTCTTGATTCTCTTACATTCAAGCGTTTACTACAGCAATTAATGTTCTTTAATATAGTAATTCCGCTGCTATATTATTGACTCAGTCCATATATTTGATCCGAGGTTGAGTCACATCAACCAAGAATCTTATTCTCAAACCCAGTCACAAAGTTTGTTTCAAGCTTTGATTTCTTGATTTCAAGGATCCCTTATGAGCTTGGTGTAAAACATTGCATTAATCCAACTCAAAGGAGAAGAAATCTTCAAGGAAATCATTCTTGAATCTTAAAAGTTTGTTCATATTAGGTATGAACCTTTAACTTTTATTTCATGCAACATGACTTTTGGATGATTGTTGCAAGTTTTGTTCACCAAAAACTAGCTTTTTTGAAATCCAAGGTTCCAACAAAAGTTTTGATCAAGAAAATGTGTTGTGAAACAATGTGTGTGTGTGTGAGTGTGTATGTGCCGTAAGTATGTGTATATGTGTGATGATTTTGTGTCTTGATGATTTTCACTTGCATGTAAGATGATCAAACTTTGATTTGAGGTTATGAACATCATAAGAAACCCATCTCCAAAAGGAGTCTATCAAATGATGAAAATGGGTAATACATGAATGTATGTAATGCATGATGTTCTTGAACCCATCTTGCTCTTTGATTTCATAAAGGATTGAGATGATCCATGAATAATGGTTATCATGATCTGAAATATTTTGATCTTTTAAAGTATGTTTTGTTGAAATAAAATTAAGAACACAAGATAAAATCTATGATTTGGATTATATATGTACGTATAAAATCGTGTATATGTATGTATAAAATCATGTATATGTATGTATGTATGGTTTACATTTTTGTTCTTGATTTGTTCTTCACTTATTAGTTTGGAGATGATTGAAATGATCTATGTATATAGTGATCATGATCTGGAAACTTTGAAGTTTTTATTCACATTTGATTTGAAGAAAAGATATGTAACACCTGAAACCTCGGTCAAAATAAAAAGAAAAGAAAAGTATTTTGAAGAAAATAAAAAAAAGGCAAAGATGAGGGGTGTAAAGTGTAAAAGTACACCAAAAAGTCAAAAAGATGTGTATAAGGGGCATGGTCGCCCATGCTCTTTTTGCTGCTGCTGCTACCGAAAGAAAAGAAGAAGAAAGAGCTGAAAACCCTTGTTTCTCTATGTTGTGAGGAAGGAAGGCTGCATTCTTCGAAGGTTAGTGTGTTTATATGTTAATTGGTTTGGTTTTTATGGGGTTTTCAACCTTAAAACTGATTATTAAGAGTTCTATGTGGTTTGGTAATTGGTTCGGTTTTTATGGGGTTTTCAACCTTAAAACTGATTATTAAGAGTTCTATATGGTTTGGTGTTTGTTTTGTTTGTTTTTAGGTGTTTGAACTCTAGTGCAGGCAAGTTTGGAGGAGTGTTACTTGTTTACTGCTATAGGTGAGTTCTAGACCCCGGTTTCTATGTCTTTTAAACTATTTTGGGGCTGAAAATGCATGATTAAAATGTTTTACAACTGATTTATGTTTACCCGTATGTTGTGTATGTTTATGCTTATGTTTATGCTTGTTTATGTGTTGTGGTTGCTTAGAATGTTAAGTTTATGCTTAGAACAGGTGCAAATGTAGATCTGGGTTAGTTTTGATACTGAAAAATGTATGACAGGTGGTCATGCACCAAAACATGGCCCATGCGCCTGAGGTTTTGATTTAGAAAAGCCTAAGTACAGGCCATGCGCCCAAACAGGGCCCATACGCCTGGAATATTTGCCTTAGAAAGATTATGTGGGGCTCATGCGCCCCAATAGTGCCCAAGCGCCCAAGGTTTTGCCTGAAATTGACAAGTGTAAACTCATGCGCCTAAATAGTTTCTTGCGCCGAACCCTTTGTTTAGGCGCCTAAGTGCTAGTCCATGCTCCTGAACAGTTCATTCGCCCAGAATGTAAGCTGAAATGCCCAAGTGTAGGATTCATGTGCCTGAATAGTGTTAAAGCGCCTAAGCAGGGCTCATGCGCCTGAATAGTGTTAATGCGCCTAAGCAGGGCTCGTACGCCTGCATAGTGCCCATGCGCCTAAACACTTAGAAAATTTTCTGGAATTTTGGGAAATCAGAATTTTAGGGTTTGACCCTGGTTTGACTTGGTGATATTACTTGATTATTTTATTTATGTTTTGGGCTGTTCTTGTGTCCTATTTATTATATTATTATGTGACTTTACGTGGTGTGATTTATCCGTATAACGTAAAGTATTATCATTAAAGAAAGTGGAAAGATTAATGATAATGAGCAGTGGAACATAAAGAATGGAAGAAAGACTTGCAACCAAATTCATATAAGGTTCACAACCACTAGGTTGTTAGCTTAACTGTGTGCGGTTTAGCTAACCCGTTGGATGCACACAGGGTCAATCTTTGAGATTGAGGGAACCCTTGTTGCTGTCCCGGTACTGGTGTCGGCTTCGTGCATCAGTATGGGGTCTATGTGTAGACCTCGGCCCAGTACCAGTTTAGTGCGCAATATCGGGGGCATAGCACATTGGTCCAGATTAAGTGAAAGATTAAAATAAAAGTTCGGATGAACGATGATGTAAATGGTAAAAGAAGATAATGGATGTTATCTTAACTGTACGTATGATGTGTGATCATGTACGAATGAAAAGTATATTATTTTAAAGGGTATTTTCGTATACAAACCTTTTAAGGTATTTTAATGATTTAAAACTAGAACTCACTCAGCAACGCTGACTTTAATGCATTTTCAGTTGGCAGGTAGTTTTTGCTGAGGATGGCACTCAGGGAGGCTACTCGTCGGGGCTAGACTGGCATCCGTTCACGCATACTAATATTGTTGTTTCGTAATGCAATTAACATGATCTTTTGTAACTATTAACAATTAACAATGTATTGCTTAGCAACAGTATTTATTAATGAAGTGAATGGCTTTTGATATTAATTCTGCTGCATTGGTTTGTTAAATATGAAATGTTTTATGCTATGATTGACCAACTGTGAGGTCTCCAGGAATGGGACCTTACAAGATTAAAACAAGTTAGAAATTAATGGTACTCAAGTATAGATGGGACATGACCACTAGTGATGATTTCATAACATTTAATCGTCAACAAGACAAGTATCTTTATAAAATCTGGAATAATAAGTTCGAAACCTGTAAAATATAAATTAAAAGTTAGTAATCTTACTAAAAATAAAAGTATTGATGATTGGTTTAATCTCGTAAACGTTTTACGTTTAAAAACACGTTAAAAACGGTGTTTTCGGGTCTAAAACAAGTATTTTTGTATAAGTCCGGTTTTGGACAGAAAATAATACTTTGTTTTAAGTTAAAAAATTATGTTTTTAAGTATATAACAAACCCATAAGGATCGGTCCAGAAGCTGAAAACCCAGCTGAAACCAAGAAGAACAGCATAGAATCATACCTTTCGAAGTCTTCTCTCTCTAAAAACCTGATGGCAGCTGATTCTTTCTTCTTGCAGCCAAAAGCAGTTGGTGAAATGGGGGTGTGGGCAGCCATCCCCTGCTTTTTGAACTCATAAAGGGGAAAGTTTGCGTCTTTTACACTTTAACCCCATTGACTTGGAATATTTCACCTTTTCTTCTTCATACTCTTCTTTTTAATAAATTTTCGGGTCTTACAGAAGTCAAATCAAGAAAACACAACCATGTTAATAAAGTTTACTTGTATTTTAATCAAAATTGTGTAACTACGGATTGGTGCATCAAAATATTCAAAAAAACTTAACTAAATAAATGGGAAAGGAACTAGGAATAAAACATTAAACAACAATAGTTCCCCCAAGGATAGTATTTCGCTTTCCATATCAACTTCCAATGCTATAGAGTTTTGATTCTAAAGCCTTTTAAACACAATCCTGAACCAATCTAATCATATCTGATTATAAACATCATTGGAATAACGCTAATCAATCGTAAATGGAACATAGAATCAATTGTATAAATCAAAACTAAAACCAAACAAGAAACCACACAAATGAACCCTGAAATAAATACACTCATTCCTAAAACTCATCGAGAACATTCCACAACAAACTTCGAACATTCTTGCCTCAAAAATCCACCGAATCAATCAAAATGACAACTGTGGAACCAGATAATACTTTTTTATCATCTAGCCAAAGAAAACCAGTTGTAAAGAAACAAGAAAGTACTAATATTCACTCCCAAAGAAATAAGAATCAAATTACATGTGACAGCTCGTGTTTCCAGGTTAATATCCGTACGTTAATAAAATGTGATAAAATAATTAAATGCATCATAAGACTTAATTTTATGATAATTAAGGTTATTTAAGGTCTAGGAAAGACCCTTTCACACATAAATTTTATAATTGGTAATTTTGAGAATTATCGGGTCGCGTAGCGATAAAACTTTTAATGAGCGTTGGTGACAATTTGGTTAAATAAATATGGTCAATATATTTTGATTTTATGAGCCCCGTTCCCGGAGACCTCACAGTTGGTTAATCATAGCACAATATATATAAAACATTTCATAGTTCTTAAACCAGTGCACGGAATTAATATCAAAAGCTATTCACTTCATTAATAAATACTGTTGATAAGCAATACATTGTTAATTGTTAATAGTTACAAAAGATCATATTAATTGCATTACAAAGCAACAGTATTAGTATGCGTGAACAGATTCCAGTCTAGCCCCGACGAGTAGCCTCCCAGAGTGCCATCCTTAGCAAAATTGCCTGCCAACTGAAAATGCATAAAAGTCAGGGTTGCTGAGTGAGTTCTAGTGTTAAAACATTAAAATACCTTAAAAGGTTTGTATATGAAAATACCCTTTAAAATAATATACTTTTCATTCGTGCGTGATCACACATCATACGTACGGTTAAGATAACATCCATTATCTTCTTTTTACCATTTACATCATCGTTCATCCGAACTTTTATTTTAATCTTTCACTTAATCTGGACCAATGTGCTATGCCCCCGATATTGCACACAAAACTGGTACTGGGCCGAGGTCTACACCTAGACCCCATACTAATGCATGAAGCCGACCCAGTACCGGGGCAGCAACAAGGGTCCCCTTAATCTCAAATATTGATCCTGTGTGCATCCAACGGGTTAGCTAAACTGCACACAGTTGAGCTAACAACCTAGTGGTTGTGAACCTCATGTGAATATGCTTACAAGTCATTCTTCCGTTCTTTATGTTCCACTTCTCATTATCATTAATCTTTCCACTTTCTTTAATGATAATACTTTACGTTATATGGATAAATCACACCACGTAAGTCACATAATAATATAATAAATAGGAACACAAGAACAGCCCAAAACATAAATAAAATAATCAAGTAATAACACCAAGTCAAACCAGGGTCAAACCCTAAAATTCTGATATCCCAAAATTCCAAAAAATTTCTAAGTGTTTAGGCGCATGGGCACTATGCAGCGCACGAGCCATGCTTAGGTGCATTAACACTATTCAGGCGCATGAATCCTACATTTAGGCATTTTAGCTTACATTCTGGGCGCATGAACTGTTCAGGTGCATGGACTAGCACTTAGGCGCCTAAACAAAGGGTTGGGCACATGACACTATTGGGGCGCATGAACCCCCATAGGATTTTCTAAGGCAATTCCCAGGTGCATGGGCCCTGTTTGGGCGCATGGCCTGAACTTAGGCAGTTTCATGCTATAATCCTAAGTGCATGGGCCCTGTTTGGGTGCATGACTACCAGATGCATTTCTACATTTCAGAATCAACCCAGACCTGTTCCATCACCTGTCTAAGCTTAAACATACATTTCTAAGCATACCTAACACAAAAATAAGCATGAACATAAGCATAAACATACACAACATATGGGTATACATAAACTAGTTGTAAAACATTTTAATTCATGCTTGCACACGAGTTCAAGCACCTAACCAAGCAAAAACAAGCACCAAAACACATAGAACACATATAAATCGGTTTTAAAGTTGAAAACCCAACAAAAATCGAGCCAAATATACAAACAACACTTACCTTGAAGATTTTCAGCCTCTTCTTCTCCAACAAACCGAGAGAAAGCAAAAATTCGACTTCTTTTTTCTTTTTTTACGTCGAACAACAGCAACAGCAGGATGATATGGGCGGCCATGCCCATATAAAGTGCATTTTTGAATTTTTGGTACTATTTACACAAAGTACCCCTCAACTTTGCCTTCTTTTTATTTTTTTCAAAATACTTTTCTTTTTATTTTGATCGAGGTTTCGGGTGTTACAAGTCTACCCCCCTTAAAGAGGTTTCGTCCTCGAAACCTGTCACTCTTCGAATAACTATGGGTAATGTTGTCTCATCTCTGCTTCAGTCTCCCACATAGACTCAGAACCCTTCCGGTGTTTCCACTGCACCCGCACTAGTGGAACCACTTTATTCCTCAACCTCTTCTCCTTTCGATCGACGATTGCCACTGGTTGCTCTACATAGTTAAGCTGTTCATCCACTTCGATGTCCTCCAGTGGTACAACCATGTCTTCATTAGCTAAGCACTTTATCAGATGAGATACATGGAATGTCAGATGAATTCCACTTAACTCATCGGGAAATTCTAGTCGATAGGCCACCTCCCCTACTCGTGCAATGATTGGGAAAGGCCCTATGTACCTCGGGCTCAGCAAGCCTCTCTTCCGGAACCGGATGATTCCTTTCCAAGGTGAGACCTTCAACATGACTCTATCACCCACGTTGAATTCAATCGGCCTACGCCTTTTGTCGGCATACGACTTTTGTCTATCCTTCGCCGCCTTCATAAAGGATTTGATCTTTTCTAACTTCTCTGTCGTAGCCTCAATCACCTCCACGTTTCCCAACTCTTTCAGCCCAATGTCTCCCCAACATACGGGCGTTCTACACCTCCTACCATATAGCATCTCGTATGGTGGCATACCAATGCTGGCATGATAGCTGTTGTTGTACGAGAACTCTGCTAACGGTAGGTGATCATCCCAACTTCCTCCAAAGTCGATCACGCATGCTCGGAGCATATCCTCGAGCATCTGAATTGTCCTCTCAGACTGACCATCTGTCTGAGGATGATAAGCCATACTGATGTGTAGCCTCGTCCCCATCGCATCGTGGAATCTCTTCCAAAACTTCGATGTGAACCGTGTGTCACGGTCCGACACAATAGACACCGGCACACCATGACGAGCCACAATCTCCTTGATGAACAGATCCGCCAGTCTCTCGGAGGAATACGTCTCGCGGATCGGTAGGAAGTGAGCACTCTTTGTCAGACGATCAACTATCACCCATATGGTATCGTACCCCCTAGCATTACGGGGTAACTTTGTGATGAAGTCCATGGTGATGTGCTCCCACTTCCACTCGGGTATATCCAATGGCTGGATCTTCCTGTATGGCTTCTGATGTTCTGCCTTCACTTGCAAACAAGTAAGGCACTTACTCACATACTCCACTACATCACGCTTCATACCCGGCCACCAGTAATCTTTCTTCATGTCTTGATACATCTTGGTAGCACCGGGGTGAATGGAGTATCGAGTCTTATGAACTTCGCCCATAATTCGCCCCCATAGATCTCCATATCGGGGAATCCACATCCGCCCAAAGCAGGTTCTAACTCCATGGGTATTTTCTCCCAACTCCGCGACTAGACCTCTCATTCGTTTGGAGTTGAGGTGATCTTCTTTCAGCGCCTCATTCTAAAATTCTTTGATCTATGTCATCACGTCTGAGGTCATCACCAACTGATACGCCTTCACCCGAATCGGCTCGGGTCTCTCCTTTCGGCTAAGGGCGTCGGCCACTACGTTGGCCTTGCCCGGGTGATAATGGATCTCGCAGTCATAATCCTTGATCAGCTTTAACCACCTCCTCTGCCTAATATTGAGATCCTTCTACTCAAAGAAGTACTTTAAGCTCTTGTGGTCCATGAAGATTGTGCACTTTGTCCCATATAAATAGTGCCTCCAAATCTTCAATGCAAAGACCACCGCCGCTAACTCCAAGTCATGAGTTGGGTAATTGGCTTCATGAGTTTTCAGCTGTCGAGACGCATAGGCTATTACCCTTCCATGTTGCATCAACACGCAACCTAGTCCCGAATAGGAAGCATCCGAGTATACCACTAAGTCTTCACTTCCTTCTGGCAATGTCAAAACAGGAGCCTGAGTTAATCTTGCCTTTAACTCCTCAAACTCATCCTCATGTTCCCGTCCCCACACATACTTCACATCCTTGTGAGTCAATTTGGTCAATGTAGGAACCTCTGAAGTTAAGAGGCTGATGCAACCAAAAGATACCAAAACAACCAAGTCTTCCAACATGCACTTTGGAACAAAGGTGAACTAGCTTCGAAAGTTTTACACACTCAAGAAAAATGCTAAGTGTAAAATCTTCCGAAGCCAAAGTTCAGAAGAAACTGTAGCGGAAGCTTTACACTGAACTTGGAAAATATTCTAGTGTAAAGTCTTCCGAAGCCAAAGATTCAACTCTTCCAAAGGTAAAAGATGAAGTCTTCCGAAGCTCTCAAGACAAAGTCTTCCGAAGCTGTTTAAAGACAAGATTGATTTTCCTCAGGAGAGAGAGAAAAGATACCTTTTACATCAACTTTATCATAAAGTAACCTACTCTCTGCTACATGCTCTGGTAGTTCACCTGCTATCACTAGTTGGTGAAACTTCCATACTTTATGATAAAGTAGATAAGGTCTTCGCCTGCAAGTTTCTGTTTTTGTTCCTTCTTGGCTTTTTGTAATAGGAAAGTCAGTGAGCTATGGCTGTCATAGTCACTAGTCAAAAGGCAATCTGCCTTTTGACTTTAGGTTGATCTTGTTGTCTAGATTAGTCACTTCCAACTGTCTTTTTGCATATTGACGGTTGTAGGATGTAGTATAAGTAGTATCCGGTTCTTGTATTTAACACATACTTGTACAACACTTGTAATAGAACTAGAGAAGCAATATACAACTTCCTTGAAAATTTTATCTTGTGTTCTTGGTATTACTTTTACTTGTGTTTGTCTTGTATCTTCGGTAAAAGGTTCACAGTTCCCTATTTGAATTGTTAAGTGATCTTAAAATCCTCTTAAGTGTGTCAACTAAGTGCAAGCTTAAGTACCCTTTAACGGTCCTACAATTGGTATAAGAGCATTCCAGGCTCTTGATTGCAAGATCTCACCATCTTCAAATCCTCTTAGTTACACACATCACTTAACTCTTCAAATGGCAGCTATCTCCAAAGCTGATATGGAAACTGGAACCATGACAAAGTCCCCACTGATCACTCCTGAGGATTTTGACACTTGGTGTCAAAGAATGGAAGGCTTTATCAAGTCTCAAGATTCCAGGATGTGGGAGTCTGTTTTCAATAGACCTCATGTACCATGCACCTCTTCAGCTGCTGCTGGTGGTGGCATGATACCAAAGGAGAGGGCTGACTTTTTTGATGAAGGCTGGAAAAGAATTGATGTTGATCAGAAAGCCATGACATCTCTCCAACCTGCTCTTCCAAACTCCATCTACAGAGGTTTCAAGAAGTGCAAGACCGCTAAACAGCTATGGGATGCACTAAAACTAATGTATGAGGGTTCAAATGAAGCCAAGGAGAACAAGAAGATCTCCTGAAGCAGCAGTTTGAAAATTTCACCTTCAAGACAGGTGAAACCATGACTCAACAATACTTCAGGTATGTTGAGATTGTGGATACTCTGGCTGATGTTGGGGTAACTATTGAGAATAGGGATATTGTAAGGAAGTTCATGTCCTCTCTTCCCAGACAATGGACACACTACTGTGTGGTCATTAAGAGGACTGAAAACCTCAAAACCCTTACTCTCACTGAGTTGTATGGGATACTCAGTGGATACCAGATGGGGATGAATATGCAAAATTCATCTGGTAACTCCAACACTCACCAGAGTTCAGCCCTTCATGTGGTTGAAAGGGATAGCAGAGAACCACAACATCATGTCATCTGCTACCCTGAAAACTCACAAAAGGGTCCTTTCATCACCTTCCCAGAGACACCCAGAGAGAGCTACATCCAAGGAAGTCCCTTCCAAGAGACAAGTTCTTCTCAAGCTTTTGTCTCCACTGATGAAAGTACAGGCAACTTTCTTTTCATTCTTGAAGACCTGGACTGTATCCATCCAGATGACCTGGAGTACATGGAGATAGGCCAGCAAATTGGTCTTCTCACTCATAGAGCGCAAAAGTTCTATAAGAGGACTGGGAGAAGGTTTCCTAGCAATGCTGCTAGTGGCAAGTTGGGCAGGACAAGAGCAAAGTTAAGTGTTACAACTGTAACCAGATGGGACACTTTGCTAGAGAATGCAAGGCACCTAAGTCAAATGGTGGCCAAGCTTCATCCAGGCCAAACTACACTAAAGGAGGGAACCAAAATGAGAAGCCAAGACAGCAAGCTGCAGTGGCTGTTGAAGAAGGAGGCTTTGACTGGAGCTTTCAAGCTGAAGATGCATCTCCAAACCAAGCACTCATGGCTGATCATGATGAAGCCAAGGTACTTGAACATCTTTGCTCTCCTGAATGTATTGCTAAAGTAAATAGATACAGGTCCTACAACTTGGAAATGAGATCTGATATTGAGTCTTTAAATATTTTAAAAGCTGAATTTAAAAGAGCTGAAAATGACTATAAACTTAAGATAGAAGATCTAGAGAAAACAGTTTCAACTCTTAAACATGAGTAGACAAACTACATGACTCAAATTAAGGATCTCATTACCAAGTTGACTGAATGCCAGGCTGAGCTTGTGATCAGCAAAGCCAGGGCAGAAAAATGTGTTCTTGAAGAAGAGACCTTCAAGAACATGATATCCTTATCTCTGCATGCAGAAGTGTGTTATCAGAATAAGCAGGGACTGGGATCTAGTGAGATATCTCCTCCACACACTAAACTATCGGTAAGATCTCCTAGGTGTGGAACTAGTCAAGATGAGCTGCCATCCATAGACCCTAGTGATGAAGAGGATGAAGAGGAGAAGGTGAGGGATGACTCTGAGATGAGTGAAGAGAGTCAATCCAAAAAGGGTCATCTTGCTCCTAAGGAGGAAAAAGAAGCTGGTTTGAGCAAAACCAAGACAAAGAACTTGATCAGAAGAGCAAAGAGAAGATCCAGAAAAACTCAAGAGATCAAGACCACCTTTGATCCTAAACAGAAACAAGTATTTATCTCTACAGGGTTCAAGGTGATGAAAGCTGAAGATCCTGTCAAGAATTCTAGTACCAAGAGTTCTACTTCAGCTTCAACTCACTCCAGCAACAACAAGAAGACTCATCAGCTGTGTGTCACTACTACACAGCCTGAACCATCCACTTCAAAAGTCAAGCTTCACCCTAAGAAGCCTGCTGCATCATCTGAAAAGATGGAGAAAGAAAAGGAAAGTGTTCAAGTTCAGTCTTCTTTTTGAAAGAAGACTCTCAGAAGGAAAGAATTGGATTGTGTTATGTGTGGTAGTACTTCACATATGGCTAAACATTATCACTACAATCCCAAGAGTACTATCCACATAATCAAGAAGAAAACTTCTGAGAAGAAGAAGAAACAAACAACTTCAGAAGGAAAATCCGTATCCTTCGGAAGCTCCAAAATGAAGAAGAAGGAAAGTAGGAAATTGCCTTCGGAAGAAAAGTTGGTCTCGGAAGAAAGGAATGCTTTCGAAGCACTGAAGCTTGCCGCAGTAAAAGCAAGAGCTTCCGAAGGATCCATCTCCAAAGCTTCCGAAGCTACAAAAGCTTTCGAAGTAGTAAGGTCAAGCCCAATCTTCCAAAGATGGTGTGGAAGATGAAGGAAGACCTTGAGACTGAAAGCTCCTCTTCAGCAACAACAAATGATCCTCAAAGCCTGAACATAGGATCACTTACTGTTTTATTGCCTTCATCTAAACTTTATAAGCCCAAGACCAATGAGACTTGGGTTTCCAAATGTAACTAAATCATCTCTTTTGTGTAGTGACAGCCAAAGGCAAACAGAAATGTGTGGATCATTGATAGTGGCTGCTCCAGGCACATGACAGGCAATGAGTCCCTACTTCAAAACTTTGAAAGAATTGATGGAGGACCAGTTGCTTTTGGAGGAGATGCAGGAGTTCACATTACTAGTAGGGGCATGGTCTTAAATGGTAAGCTTAGCATTGAGAAGGTAAACTTTTTCAAGGAGCTTGGATACAATCTTTTAAGTGTGTCCCAATTTTGTGACCAAAAACATCACATGCTCTTTACTGAGCATGAGTGCATTGTTCTCAAGCCCGGGGTCGACATTCCTCAAGAGTATATTTTTCTCAGAGCCTCCAGGAAAGGGAACATGTACAAGATGGACTTGCAGGAAACATCTCCCTCTAGAGAGATTTCTTGCTTTCTATCTAAAGCAAATAGTGATGAGTCTTTCCTTTGGCATAAAAGAATGTACCATGTAAAATTTAAGAACATGAATAAACTGATTAAGAATGATTTGGTAACAGGAATGCCAAAGAAAGAGTTTACAAGTGATGACCACTGTGTTGCATGCCTGAAGGGGAAGCAACACAAAGTGTCTCACAAGCCAAAGGAAATGAACTCTATCACCACTCCCCTACACTTGTTACATATGGATCTATTTGGCCCCACCAGTGTAATGAGTTTAAGAAGAACCTATACCGTTAGTGATCACAGATGACTTCACAAGATTTACTTAGGTGTTTTTCCTTAGAACTAAGGATGAAACTTCTAAAATCTTAAAGAATTTCATTCTGAAAATTAAGAATCAATCTGATCACAAGGTTAAAATCATAAGATGTGATCAAGGAACCGAATTCAAAAACCAAATCCTTGATACATTTTGTGATGAAAAGGGTATTTCAAGAAAATACAGTGCTCCCAGGACTCCTCAGCAAAATGGTGTTGCTAAGAGGAGAAACAGGACACTTATTGAAGCTGCAAGAACCATGTTGTCTGACTCTAAGCTGCCCATCACCTTCTGGGCAGAGGCTGTCAACACAGCCTGTTATGTGCAAAATAGAGTTTTGGTAGTTAAGACATATGGTAAGACTCCTTATGAACTGTGGCACAAAAGAGACCATTCATTGGTTTTCTCAGAACATTTGGATGTCCCTGCACCATCTTGAATACCAAAGATAAAATAGCCAAGTTTGCTGAGAAATCAGATGATGGAAACTTTGTTGGGTACTCTTCTCAAGCTAAGGCTTATAGAGTATACAATCTCAAAACTAGAATCATTGAGAAGTCAGCCAATGTGACTTTCAATGAACACACACCCTGTGTAAAAGGTTCTGGTTCGGATTGGCTGTTTGATCTTGACTTAGTTACCAACTGTTTTAATAAATCTTGTGAGAATGTTTCAGGATCTACAGATAACAGGTCAACAGAAGATCCTGATCCAAGATTTGAGCTAAGAAGACCAAACAAGAAGACTACTTTAGCTCCTGTGGTGACTAACCCTGCAACTGAAGCCCATCAGCACTAGCGTGACAAATACTGCTGATTCAAATGAATTGCCTTCAAATTCCAGTTTAGAGGCTCAGAATTCAGGAAAAGGAACTTCAAATACAGGAGGAGGAACTGGAGGTGGTAACAGTGATCAAGAATTTCTTGATGCTGAAAACCACTCCATTGAAGACAACATGAATGATGTTACACACTCATTGGATCAAGTCTCTCTTGATAAGTGTGCTGATGTGGTGGGAGACACCTCATTGTCAGATCAGAATTTCTCAAATTTAGATCTGTCTAACCAACTTGTTATGATCCCTCAACTTTAGATCCACAAGTCACATTCCACCACAAACATCATTGGAAATATTGACTCTGGGGTAAGAACAAGAGGACAAGCTCATAACAGCCATGTTTGTCTACATTCTTATTTCTTATCCCAGATAAAGACGAAGAAGGTTGATGAGGCTTTGAAGGATGGAAGCTGGATTGAAGCTATGCAAGATGAGCTGCTTCAAATCAAAAGACAGAAGGTTTGGAACTTATGTCCTCTTCCTCAAGGGAAGAGTGTCATAGGAACCAAATGGGTATTCAAGAACAAGAAAGATGATAGAGGGATCATCATCAAGAACAAGGCTAGAATGGTTGTCCAAGGATACACTCAAGAAGAAGGAATTGATTACCCTAATGTCTTCGCTCCAGTTGCAAGACTTGAAGCTGTAAGAATATTTCTGGCTTATACTGCATCCAAGGATTTCAAGGTCTACCAGCTTGATGTGAAGTGCACTTTTCTCTTTGGGATGATTGATGAAGAAGTTTATATTAAACAACCACCTGGCTTTACAGACCCAGATCATCCTGATCATGTCTACAAGCTTGATAAAGCCCTTTATGGACTGCATCAAGCTCCAAGAAAGTGGTATGAGACCCTATCAACATACCTCTATCAATATGGAAACAGAAGAGGTACTACTGATGGGACTCTCTTCATCAAAGAAACAGGAAAATCAATCTTGTCTTTAAATAGCTTCGGAAGACTTTGTCTTGAGAGCTTTAGAAGACTTCATCTTTTACCTTCAGAAGAGTTGAGTCTTTGGCTTCAGAAGACTTTACACTAGAATACTTTCCAAGTTCAGTGTAAAGCTTCCACAGCAGTTTCTTCTGAACTTTGGATTCTGAAGATTTTACACTTAGCATTTTTCTTGAGTGTGTGAAACTTTCGGAGCTAGTTCACCTTTGTTCCAAAGTGCATGTTGGAAGACTTGGTTGTTTTGGTATCTTTTGGTTGCATCAGCCTCTTAACTTCAGAGGTTCCTACAAACTCCCCCTAGGCTGATGCTACCAAAACAGAGAGGTTCTTCAGACTGGGATAGTCCATATAAGGATCTTTAGAATTCCTTTCTTCATCAATAGATCTAGATTCTTCAGACTCATGAAATACCTTCTCATGTTGTAGAGATCATGCAGAAGGAGTTCAAGCATGTCACTTGTGAAGTAGACATGTTGTTCTCCTTGATCTCTAGTGACATACCATCTGTCTGGATCTTCAGCAAAAGTCCAGGAAAGAATATGTCTTCCAATAGAGAGAGGCTCTACTATGATAGGAGTTGGTTAAGAGTCCTCTTCATGCACTTCCTCAGGATGTTTTGACTTATCCTGAGGTTACGAGGAGGATGCCTTTCTTCTTTTCTTCTTTGAAGATGATCTTCTTTTGGCCATCCCCTTTTTCCTCCCTGATGATTTTAACTGAGAGGGTTGGTCTTCAGTACCAGGTTCTTTAGTGGATTCCCTCTCAGTTGGGATTTCCTCTATCCCAGTTTCAGAAGGAGAGGGAGGAGAACCCTACTGTGGGTTAGAAGATGAAGTTGGTTGAGAGACCAGCAAAGGAGGGTCCATGACCAGCAACTTGAGATCACCGATCTCAAGGGCCAGTTAGCTAAGAGACCTATAGGACAAACTCATGTAGGTCCACAAGAACTTGTGGATGTTATGAATCACTTCCCCAGCTCACCTATGCATGAGGGTGATGCTACCAAAAAGGGGGAGGAAGTTCTGACAGCCACAGAACCTGGGAGTTCTTCCTCAAGTATGGACATATAGGGCTCACCATCCTATCTTGCAGTTGTCCATGCTCAGCAACCTCTTCTAGACAGTGATCTGGAACTGCTTATTCAACAACTGTTTGAGGAGGGAGTACCAAGAGCAATGTCTGCCCCATCTGAGAACCCAATTTGGGGTTGGGGGTATGACAATGATAGGAAAGCTCTTGTGATCTCTAGAGCTCAGGGTCAACAAGAAATTCTTAACATATCCATCCTGAGTTTCTATGAGAGTATAAACTTGGTAGATCTAGCACTTGTCAACCCAAGCAATAACAGACAAGCTGTCAGATTAGCCAATCAAATTCAAGACTGGGTGCTGGTAGAATTCCAAAGGAGAACTGCATTATATAGACAGAGGCTAGCAGTTGAAGCCTTTGGTCAACTGGATGTTGAGGTAGACCCCAAGATTAGCTTCAAAGGGAAAGCCTTGACTGAAGGCCCAGAGGCTAAGACTATGAACCTTGAGACAAGATCTCCTCCAGCACCCCATACCCTCAGTGAGGCACCAGCTGGTGATGGTGCTTCATAACCTCTCTCTGGCCAGAGCTTGACTGCTGAATCAAGCAATGAAGGCCAAAGCTCCCCTCAGACTGAGTCATCAAGATCTGCAATTGACAAAGGCAAAAGGAAGATGACTCCTGAAGAGATTGAAGAAGAAAAGAGAGAGAGGAAGAGGAAGCTGAGGGGAGAGAGTTCAAGTGGTTCCCCAGGATTCATGCCAGCTGTAATTCTGACTGCCCCTATACCAAACACTCAAGATGAATTAAGGGCAGCTAGGCTTAGCTATCTGGTGACCAGGAACTACAACATAGATGAACTCATCTCTCTCCCCTTAGAGGAATTAAATGAACTGGCTGACATTGAATTGTCAAAGGAGAGGAAGGAAGCAGAGGATGCAACCTTGACCCTCAAACACAAGAAAGAAATAAGGACAAAAAGGCTATACAAGAACATTCCTGTCCTCTCCCCAGTTCAAGAAAGTCCTGAGTCAGAGACTGTGGCTGCTAAACAACCTCAGATAGTTAATGAAGAAGAAAGATTAAAAATGATCAACTACCTGAGTGCCACAGGTCTCTATCAGGCACCTACACTCCTTCCCTTTCCTTATGATTACATATTATTTGAATACAATAAGTAGCTAGAAGAGCAAGCCAAGAAGAAAGGCAAGCTACAAAGAAGAGGCAAAGGGAAAAAGCTACAAAATCAAGAGCCATCATCTAGAAAGGTTAGAAAAAGTCTGCAGATAGGCAGAGGATGATGAGCTTCTTGAAGCTGTATGGGTTCTCCGGAAGGAGGCTTGGTCCCATGTCTCTATCCATAATGGATGAGCATATAAGGGTGATCAAGCAGAAGATAAAAATGGGAGAGCTTGCGGACCTTCGTTCATCATCAAGTCAAGCTCAACCTAAAGTTGAGGTAAAGGTGGAACCTACAGAGACAACACCACCTGCACCTGAAGCTGCACAATAGCCAGCTTCATCTTCTAACCCACAGCAGGGTTCTCCTCCCTCTCCTTCTGAAACTGGGAGAGAGGAGATCCCAACTGAGAGGGAATCCATTGAAGAACCTGGTACTAAAGACCAACCCTCTCAGTTAAAATCATTAGGGAGGAAAAAGAGGATGGCCAAAAGAAGATCATCTTCAAAGAAGAAAAGAAGAAAGGCATCCTCCTCCCAACCTCAAGATGAGTCAGAACATCCATAGGAAGTGCATGAAGAGGACTCTCAACCAACTCCTATCATAGTAGAGCCTCTCTCTGTTGGAAGACAAATTCTATCATGGACTTTTGCTGAAGATCCAGACAGATGGTGTGTCACTAGAGATCAGGGGGAACAACATGTCTACTTCACAAGTGACATGCTTGAACTCCCTCTGCATGATCTCTATGACATGAGATGATACTTCATGAGTCTAAAGAGTCCAGATCTACTGATGAAGAAAGGAATTCTGAAGATACTCATGTGGACTATCCTAGTCTGAAGAACCTCTCTGTTTTAGTAGCATCAGTCTAGGAGGAGTTTGTAGGAACCTCTGAAGTTAAGAGGCTGATGCAACCAAAAGATACCAAAACAACCAAGTCTTCCAACATGCACTTTGGAACAAAGGTGAACTAGCTTCGGAAGTTTTACACACTCAAGAAAAATGCTTAGTGTAAAATCTTCCGAAGCCAAAGTTCAGAAGAAACTGCTGTGGAAGCTTTACACTGAACTTGGAAAATATTCTAGTGTCAAGTCTTTCGAAGCCAAAGACTCAACTCTTTCAAAGGTAAAAGATGAAGTTTTCCGAAGCTCTCAAGACAAAGTCTTCCGAAGTTGTTTAAAGACAAGACTGATTTTCCTCAGGAGAGAGAGAAAAGATACCTTTCCCATCAACTTTATTATAAAGTAACCTACTCTCTGCTGCATGCTCTGGTAGTTCACCTGCTATCACTAGTTGGTGAAACTTCTATACTTTATGATAAAGTCAGTGAGCAATATACAACTTCCTTGAAGCTCTCAAGACAAAGTCTTCTGAAGTTTCTGTTTTTGTTCCTTCTTGGTTTTTTATAATAGGAAAGTCAGTGAGCTATGGCTTGTCATAGACACTAGTCAAAAGGCAATCTGCCGTTTGACTTTAGGCTGATCTTGTTGTCTAGATTAGTCACTTCCAACTGTCTTTTTTCATATTGACGGTTGTAAAATGTAGTATAAGTAGTATCCGATTCTTGTATTTAACACATACTTGTACAACACTTGTAATAGAACTAGAGAAGCAATATACAACTTCCTTGAAAATTTTATCTTATGTTCTTGCTCTTACTTTTACTTGTGTTTGTCTTGTATCTTTGGTAAAAGGTTCACAGTTCCCTATTTGAATTGTTAAGTGATCTTAAGATCCTCCTAAGTGTGTCAACTAAGTGCAAGCTTAAGTACCCTTTAACGGTCCTGCAGTCAAAGGTGAGGCAATCTTGGAAAAATCTTGAATAAACCTTTGGTAGTAGCCCGCCAAACCTAAGAAACTGCGAATCTCGGATGGTGTCTTTGGAGACATCCATTGCATTACTACCTCAACCTTCACCGAGTCCACCATGATCCCTTTGGTGTTCACCACATGACCTAAAAATTGAACTTCACGTAACCAGAAAGCACACTTAGAGAATTTAGCATACAACTTCTCTCTCCTAAGTGTCTCCAACACTTCACGTATGTGGCCGACATGTTCTTCTTCGCTCTTCGAATAAATCAAGATAGCATCAATAAATACAATCACTGATTTATTTAACATTGGCCGACACACGCGGTTCATCAAATCCATATAGGCAACTGGTGTGTAAGTCAAATCGAAAGACATAACGAGGAACTTGTAGTGTTCATAACGCGTGTGAAAAGCTGTCTTAGGAATATCCTGCTCCTTAACCTTTAATTGGTGGTAACCAGATCGGAGATCTATCCTTGAGAACCAACTGACACCTTGGAGCTGGTCAAACAAGTCATCTATTCTGGGCAGGGGATATCAGTTTTTCACCGTTAACTTGTTTAACTCCCGGTAGTTGATACACATTCTCATACTACCGTCCTTCTTCTTCACAAACAAAACCGGAGCACCCAGGGAGAAATGCTCGGTCAGATGAATCCCTTGTCCATCAACTCCTGTAGTTGAACCATAAGTTCCTTGATCTCGCGATCCGGTGGCACACCTAGTAAATCTTCTGGGAATACGTCTGGGAAGTCACGCACAACTGGCACTTCAGACAGTTGTGGTATTGACACGTCCACATCCTTTACGAATGCTAGGTAAGCATTACAACCGCGTCTCATGCACTTCTCTGCCATCACCATCAAAATCACCTTAGGACCCGTTGTAACGCGGTCAACATGAACTGTCACCGAACTTCCATCGGGCGCAATTAACGAATCATCTTCTTACGACACACGGTGTTTGCCTCATAGGTTGATAACCAGTCCATCCCTAGTACTACATCGAATCCTCCTAGGGGCATCATATATAGTTTAGCAGGGAACCTATGGCCTTCTAATTCTTTGCCATAATCTTCAATCATACTAGAAATTCTGTTGACTTACCAATAGCAGTTTCTATGCCAAAAGGCTCATCAATACTTCTACTACTAACAGGCAACTTAGCACATAAAGTAGCAGATATGAAACTCCTACTAGCACCAGAATCAAATAATACAGAGGCACAAGTTTGGTTTACTAGAAACATACCTGACACGTCGTCGGGGTCTACCCGGGCCTCTTCTCGGGTCATCGTGAAGGCTCTAGCACTCGCCTTCTGTCCTCCTTCTTCTATCCCCTTCTTGGCCCCAGAGCTCTCAGCTCTCGGCTTCTTGCACTCATAGTTCCTGTGGCCAGTCCCGCCACAGTTGAAGCATTTCAGCACTCCACAATCTTTTGCTATATGACCGGGCTTCCCACACTTAAAGCACAGATTCACTCCCCTCATACAATCACTAGTGTGCTCCCTACCACATCAGTCGCACTTCCTCAACCCCCGGCCTGATGACACCACCCATCGGTCATCGATCCTCCTCCTTTTGTTGTTTGGGGTGTAACCACCACGCCCAAACCGCTTACCTCTCCAGTTCTTATTACCACCGTCCGCCTTCTTCACCTCAACCACCATTACTTCCCTTTCATCATACAAAAGTAGGGGGTTTACCCCGTTGGAATGCCCCGTAGCTGCATCCCCTCGTGGTTTCCCGCACCACCACCTCTTCTTCATCACTGGAGGCTCCCTTTTCAGCATTCAGCTCCTCCTCATCGTCATTGTGACCTCTCATTCTCCCTCCTGCCAACAGTCATCCTCCTTTCCTCCTCCTTCTCTTTCCTTTCGCCTTCTCTAACAGCCCTGATAACTTCAGTCACTATAGACGGTAGGATCGTCTGCATGACTTGGTATACCTCCTCCACCACTGCCTCTTTCACCGAGGCCCTTAAATTGGCACTCTCATCACCGCCCTCCGGATGATGAAGCCCAGGCTCACCAGGAGCCGTCTCTGCAGTCCTCGTCTTGTTCTTCATGGCCCGTGGCCTACCAGCATGACCACCCTGCGCTCCACCTCAAGAAGCCTTAGATGATCTACGTCCGGCCATCCCCTAATCACTATAAGATCCAAACGCCAACACGGTCATTCAAGGCAATAGCTCAGTTTATATCAAGTATAGTAAGTCTCTAATTACAGTGGCTTGTTGTGATTAGCCACTTACTTTACTCTTCATCCCCTGAGTATTTTCTATCCTGACTACATTAGTATTCAAATCTACTAAAGGCACATAAATCAAATAGCACGCGCACATAAAATCGGTTAACATTAAAAAAAGAATACCTGATGGCACGTAGCTACTCGGGCTGGCATCCCTCCATTCGTCCCATTCTCAGTTTAAGTTTAGGTTTTTGAAAATATTTACCTATTTCACTTAAACTTTGACTCTGATACCAACTTGTAAGGCCCCGTTCCCGGAGACCTCACAGTTGGTCAATCATAGCACAATATATATAAAACATTTCATAGTTCTTAAACAAGTACAGCGGAATTAATATCAAAAGCTATTCACTTCATTAATAAATACTGTTGATAAGCAATACATTATTAATTGTTAATAGTTACAAAAGATCATACTAATTGCATGGGCCTTATTTGGGCGCATGGCCTGAACTTACGCAGTTTCATGCTATAATCCTAGGCGCATGGGCCCTGTTTGGGCGCATGACTACCAGATGTATTTCTACATTTCATAATCAACCCAGACCTGTTCCATCACCTATTCTAAGCTTAAACATACATTTCTAAGCATACCTAACACAAAAATAAGCATAAACATACACAACATACGAGTATACATAAAGCAGTTGTAAAACATTTTAATTCATGCATTTTTAGCCCCAAAACAATTTAAAACACATAGAAACCGGGGTCTAGAACTCACCTAGTGCAGCAAACAAGTAAAACTCCACTGAACCTGCTTGCACACGAGTACAAGCACCTAAACAAGCAAAAAAAAGCACCAAAACACATAGAACACATATAAATAGGTTTTAAAGTTGAAAACCCAACCAAAACCGAGCCAAATATACAAACAACACTTACCTTGAAGATTTTCAGCCTCTTCTTCTCCAACAAACCAAGAGAAAGCAAAAATTCGACTTCTTTCTTCTTCTTTTCGGTCGAAAAACAGCAACAGCAGGATGATATGGGCGGCCATGCCCATATAAAGTGCATTTTTGACTTTTTGGTACTATTTACACAAAGCACCCCTCAACTTTGCCTTCTTGTTATTTTCTTCAAAATACTTTTCTTTTTATTTTGACCGAGGTTTCGGGTGTTACATGATTTAATGTATCATAATTGAAAATATTATTAGTCATGAAAATAATAATTATTATTATTTACCTTGATCGCGTAAAATTAAGACTTTTTAAATATTGCCTTGATGTAAAGTGCAGTCCGTTGCATATTGTGTTAAACCATGTGTATTTTTATTCTTGACTTTTTGTCACTATTATTAAATGTTGTGAACCCTTGAAAAGCCTCAAATTAATACTTTGATTTTATATAAAATTTTCACTTAAAAACCCGAATGTTTAAGATTTTTACAAAAATATTTAACGAGACCGACACCCGCCTTACACCGGGTGGCATCTCACTTGGAGAACCACCAGCTATTTTTAATGATTTAGCGACATAATTAGCATAACATAATCACAATTAGCCATCACTATTTATATACAACTCAACACTCTACTTCTTCATTCATTATCTCACCTTTCTATCACTAGAAATCACCTACACACTCTCCTCTCCCTTCTCTCTAAAATTTTTAGTTGAAACCACCAAGAACAGCCCCCATTCCTCTGATTTTGATCATCCAAAGTTTGTTTCAAGCTTTGAGTTCTTGATTTCAAGGATCCCTTATGAGCTTGGTGCAAAACATTGCATTAATCCAACTCAAAGGAGAAGAAATCTTCAAGGAAATCATTCTTAAATCTTTAAAATTTGTTCATATTAGGTATGAACCTTTAACTTTTATTTCATGCAACATGACTTTTGGATGATTGTTGCAAGTTTTGTTCACCAAAAACTAGCTTTTTTTTGAAATCCAAGGTTCCAACAAAAGTTTTAATCAAGAAAATGTGTTGTAAAACAATGTGTGTGTGTGTGAGTGTGTATGTGCCGTAAGTATGTGTATATGTGTGATGATTTTGTGTCTTGATGATTTTCACTTGCATGTAAGATGATCAAACTTTGATTTGAGGTTATAAACATCATAAGAAACCCATCTCCAAAAGGAGTCTATCAAATGATGAAAATGGGTAATACATGAATGTATGTAATTTATGATGTTCTTGAACACATCTTGCTCTTTGATTTCATACAGGATTGAGATGATCCATGAATAATGGTGATCATGATCTAAAATCTTTTGATCTTTTAAAGTATGTTTTGTTGAAATAAAAACTAAGAACACAAAATAAAATCTATGATTTGGATTATATATGTATGTATAAAATCGTGTATATGTATGTATGTATGGTTTAGATTTTTGTTCTTGATTTGTTCTTCACTTTTTAGTTTGGAGATGATTAAAATGATCCATGTATATAGTGATCATGATCTAGAAACTTTGAAGTTTTTATTCACATTTGATTTAAAGAAAAGATAAAAACAAGTTAGAAATTAATGGTACTCAAGTGTAGATGAGACATGACCTCTAGTGATGATTTCATAACATTTAAATGTCAACAAGACAAGTGTATTTATAAAATCTGAAATAATAAGTTTGAAACCTGTAAAATATAAATTAAAAGTTAGTAGTCTTACTAAAAATAAAAGTCTTGATGATTGGGTTTAATCTCGTAAACGTTTTACGTTTAAAAACGCGTTAAAAACGGTGTTTTCTGGTCTAAAACAAGTATTTTTGTACAAGGCTGGTTTTGGACAGAAAATAATACTTTGTTTTAAGTTAAAAAATTATGTATTTAAGTATATAACAAACCCATAAGGATCGGTCCAGAAGCTGAAAACCCAGCTGAAACCAAGAAGAACACCATAGAATCATACCTTTCGAAGTCATCTCTCTCTAAAAACCTGATGGCAGCTGATTCTTTCTTCTTGTATCCGAAAGAAGTTGGTAAAATGGGGGTGCGGGCGGCCATCCCCTCCTTTTTGAACCCATAAAGGGGCAAGTTTGCCTCTTTTACACTTTAACCCCCTTGACTTGGGATATTTCACCTTTTCTTCTTCATACTCTTCTTTTTAATAAATTTCCGGGTGTTACAGAAGTCAAATCAAGAAAACACAACCAAGTTAATAAAATTTACTTGTATTTTAATCAAAATTGTGTAACTACGGATTGGTGCATCAAAATATTCACAAAAACTTAACTAAATAAATAGGAAAGAAACTAGGAATAAAACATTAAACAATAACAGTTCCCGCATGGATAGTATTTCGCTTCCGTATCAACTTCCAATGCTATAGAGTTTTGATTCTAAAGCCTTCTAAACATAATCATGAACCAATCTAATCATATCTGATTATAAACATCATTGGAATCACACTAATCAATCGTAAATGGAACATTGAATCAATTGTATAAATCAAAACTAAAACCAAACACGAAACCACACGAATGAACCCTGAAATCAATACACTCATGCCTAAAACTCATCAAGAACATTCCACAACAAACTTCGAATACTCTTGCCTCAAAAATCCTCCGAATCTATCAAAATGACAACTGTGGAACCAGATAATACTTTTTTTATCATCTAGCCAAAGAAACCAGTTGTAAAGAAACAAGAAACTACTAATATTCACTCCCAAAGAAATAAGAATCAAATTACATGTGACAGCCTGTGTTTCCAGGTTAATATCCGTACGTTAAGAAAATGTGTTAAAATAATTAAATGCGTCATAAAACTTAATTTTATGATAATTAAAGTTATTTAAGGTCTAGGAAAGCCCATTTGTTCATAAATTTTATAATTGGTAATTTTGAGAATTATCGGGTCGCGTAGCGATAAAACTTTTAACGAGCATTGTTGACAATTTCGTTAAATAAATCTGGTCAATATATTTTGATTTTTATGATTTAATGTATCATAATTGAAAATATTATTAGTCATGAAAATAATAAGTATTATTATTTACCTTGATCGCGTAAAATTAAGACTTTTTAAATGTTGCCTTGATGTAAAGTACAGTCCGTTGCATATTATGTTAAACCGTGTGTATTTTTATTCTTGACTTTTTGTCAGTGTTATTAAATGTTGTGAACCCTTGGAAAGCCTCAAATTAATACTTTGATTTTATATAAAATTTTCACTTAAAAACCGGAATGTTTAAGATTTTTACAAAAAAATTTAACGAGACCGACACCCGCCATACACCGGGTGGCATCTCACTTGGAGACCCACCAGCTATTTTTAATTATTTAATGACATAATTAGCACAACATAATCACAATTAGCCATCACTATTTATATACAACTCAACACTCCACTTCTTCATTCGTTACCTCACCTTTCTATCACTAGAAATCACCTACACACTCTCCTCTCCCTTCTCTCTAAAATTTTCAGTTGAAAGCACCAAGAACAGCCCCCATTCCTTTGATTTTGATCATCCAAAGTTTGTTTCAAGCTTTGATTCCTTGATTTCAAGGATCCCTTATGAGCTTGGTGCAAAACATCGCATTAATCCAACTCAAAGGAGAAGAAATCTTCAAGGAAATCATTCTTGAATCTTCAAAATTTGTTCAAATTAGGTATGAACCTTTAACTTTTATTTCATGCAACATGACTTTTGGATGATTGTTGCAAGTTTTGTTCACCAAAAACTAGCTTTTTTTGAAATCCAAGGTTCCAACAAAAGTTTTAATCATGAAAATGTGTCCTGGGTACCCGTACTCGTAACATTGCTTCCCGGGCTCATACGTACAATCTTTAATCAGGTGACCGGTTCGCTTGCACCTGAAGCAAGGCTTCGGGTTGCATTCCCCTTGGTGGTGTAGATTGCACTTGTTATAGAAAGGGCTTGTACCTAGGTATAGTTTTCGGGCTCTTGCCCCCTGATCATCACGCCTTGTCCCTTCGCCAGCCCTCCTGCTTGAGCTAACGCTGTTGCCAATGGCCCTTTTAGCATCAAACAACTTTCTCTTCTCGCCCGTCACCTTCTTCTTGTCCTCAGTCTTCCCCTGTTCCATCCAACCATCTCTAATCAAGTCATCCGTCAAGCTACTAGTAAGATCGACTGCTGCTTGGAGGGTTGTAGGCCTGGCAGATCGGACCATGCCCCGAACTCTAGGATGCAGTCCCCAGATGAAATGAGCTACACTTTCGATTCAAGTGTCACCAAGTGGGGCACTAGTCGGGACAGAGCTGAGAACCGATTGATGTACTCAGTGTAATTTGGGCCTTTCATTTCCAAGCTCAAAAATTCAGCTTCTAGCTTCTCCAGTTGATTTATTGGGCAGTACTTGCTGGTCATCAATTCCCTAAACTCCGACCATTTCATGCGGCTGGCAGCATTTCTGCCTCGTGGCTGAATGATGGTCTTCCACCATTCCCAAGCTGGCCCTTTCAGAGATTGGGAGGCAAACCTGACCATGTGCTCAGTTTTGCACTCGCTGATATCCAGTACAGCCTCGGTCTCGTCTAACCATCGGTAAGTATCAATCGCACCCTCAGTGCTGTAGAAGTCTTTTGGTTTGCACGCCATAAAATTTTTGTAAGAACACCCGGTTCTTATTTCCTCAGTATCCTCGGCGTTACCTTCATTGTTTCCAGGTCCTTCATTTCCGGTTATATTTTCCCGGTCTGCGTTTATTTGAGCTATAATGGTGGGGATAGCATTGATGATTTGCTGGGCCACCAGAATGGTGATCCTTTCATCATTGGCATTTTCTTCATGGGTGGTCCTTGGTGGAGTAGGTGGTCGATCTCCGCCCTGGTTCCTGATGTGCCCAGCACCCCTATTCCTTCCCCCACGCATCCCACGTATAGACGGCATTCTGGTGTCAACATAGATAAACTCATTTAGTGTCTTATAAGATTTGTTTCAAGTATTCTCACTACATCGATTTGACTCCTAAAGGTCGCTTCACCAAACACATGAGGGTTCCCAAAACACATTATAAGTCATACATAGTTTCATTCCAATTTATAAAGTTAGTTAACATTTTAAGGGGGCAATCAAATTAGTTCCCTAGAATATACAATTGTACATTCCATTAGACAACCTGCAATAGATAAGGTAATATCACAAAAGAAAATCATGCATAGATAATTGTAGCAACCAACAAGCAAAATGTTAATAGTTTCATGGTATCCCAAGTTGGAAGGTGCCATCACCCCCAAATAAAAATCATAGTGTCTGAAATAGATAAATAGTTTCTCAAAATAGTAGTATCTTCCAAATAACCAAGTATCATCCCATTATTACTGCCATTTCTTCTTCAACCACCCAAACCAACCTGACCCCTTTTTCTTCTGTTCTTGTTCCAAGCGTTGGACACCCTGGGACGCCACCAATGCCTGGAACTAGGCAGACTGTGAGGTCCGTGTGGCATGTTGCACGGTTAGCTCGTGACGCTGGATGGTCCAAAGTATCTCACTCAGTGTAGGGTCGGATGGACCAAAATCGCTTGCTCGGCGGCTGGATTAGGAGTAGGGGTCTCCGGCTAAGACACTCGGCCCGTCGTACAAGCTACGCCTGGGAGGAATCCAGTACTCATCCTGAGGTTGGCGTCTGGGCGGTCCCATCAACGGAGGTACTGGTGCGGGAGCCATTGCAGGAAGAGATGGAGGAGGCAGCATCCTAAAGGAAACAGAAGCTCCTTGCCTAGTGCTCTTGCGCGGCCGTGTGATGACACCCGCACCCCTATTCCCGATAGGCCGGATAGGTGAATGAGTAGGTGCAGTGACGTGCGGTGAGTGAGAGCGGGTTCGGCTCCTATCCTGGGATGTCGGTAAGGAGTCCTCCGAGGGTTCCGTGTGGTCGGATGTCACTGAGATCCATCCTGGATGACTGCATCTCCATAGGTACTCCTCATATTGAGACGGGGATGTTGCCCTCCTGAGTCTTCCCACTGGGGAAGTATCGTCGGCAGGGAATGCAGGCGCTTTACCGTTGTTAGCCATGAGTCTCGAGTTCCTGTAAAATCATCATGAGTACTTTGGTTTCTCATAGCTCATGACAATAGTAATGATAGTATCTCATAATAGTACTTACATCAGTAATGATGGTAGTAGTATCTATAATCAGTAATATTACAGGTTACATCAGGTACGAAGATACAGTTTAGACCCCGTAAAAACATTTTCTATCTGGGAGAAAGATTTTATCACCAATTAGGGGATCGTGCTGGAATTCACACATCCGGTAAATTCATGATTATGTTGATCAATTGTAATCATCAATTTACCCGACCAACTCATTCCAACACATTCCCAAAACAAGGACAGTCCTAGGGAATCAGGGTTGTAGCCTAGGGTCTACTAAGGTATTCCCGACTTCTCTACAACCTGTGGCTCTAATACCAATCTATCACACCCCGGGGCCCAAGGAGGGTGGGACGTCGTAGACTAGCAAAATACATGGCAGCCGAAACTAACCACTCAAGAGCACACAAGGAGAGAATTCACATTACATTTAAATAGCATATCCGGACGATGAGAGTCTTGCCCAAACATAAAATCAACACCCATTACAAATTATCCAAATTTAACTCAACAATTCAAATGTCTAATAATGTTTCAAAATCAAGTAATGTCATTGGTAGTCACGGTGCTAAGCCATCCATAAAGTTTTCCATTAAAATCCAAAAAAGATTTATGTGACAACTATAAAGTTGGTGAGTTCGAGTGCTTAAAGTTCAAAAACAAAAGGGCTCTTTAGAATCCATAAGTTAAATTTAAAAACATAAGTATCACTGTTGTGGGGTCACAATCAACCCTGCACTCAGCCCCGGCTAGCCTCTTTTAAACTTGTGTTGTACCGGTTATCCCATAGGGGAAACTGAGCCTCAAAGAGTGTATCATACCTACTGAGTGGTACACCATAGTATCTTATAAAACCTGTTACACTACACAAACGACCCCACAGGATCTCAGTGGGGTACCCTTCCTATTATGTCGGAAGGCACTGTGCGTGGGGGATTCCCCAAGTAGATCTACCCATATAAAATAAGAGGTTCACACAAGAATTAATGATTGTGATACAAGTAGGTGCAGGTTCTAACATTAGCCACAACATATAATAGCATCGTATAATAGTACACAAATAACTTTTAGTTCAAACATAACATGTTTCATCCCAAAATAGTAGTAAAAAGGGAACACTAAAACTCACCTTAGAATCAAATAAAAGTCCTTCAAGTACCAACAAGTCCGTGTCCTAACACCCTATTATCATGACACAAGTAGTAAGCTATATGCTCTTAGCCTACTAGAAGTGTAACTAAATGTATTTTATGGTCATACAATCATGTGGCTTCGTTTCTTAGAAGTTTGCGTAAAAACGTTTCCTTTTTTGGAAAGTTGGGGTCTTGGCATGTGGACAAGTTTCTGATTCTTATAAATTTGTTTACATAATAATAAGTTTAATAATTGTTTCTGGTCATCTTGTTACTAAAATTTAGTCATATTTACGGAATTTACACTTTGGTCACTCAAGTTTCAAAATTTACAATTTTCACCCCCAAAGTTGCATTCTTTCCATTTCTTGGCCTAATATGGCCCTTATTAGTTCCTAGGGGTTTTTACATTACATTTAGGCCTGTTTTTAAAGAATTTTTGGGGTCCTTCGAGTAAAAGCCTCGTTTTTAAAATCTAACCCGTTAAAATTCGTTATTACCCGAACCGACATTTTAATCCACTTTCTTTCAATTTCCCACCAAAATATCACCTTGAGGTCTTCTAACTTACTGATATATCATGAATTCATAGGCCTTAGGCTTGTCACACCAGTTTTTTGTAATTTATCCAAAAATCTCTCGGTTTAGGCTCATATTTGTTAAAATAAATTCATAAAATCACGTATCAACCCAAAAATTCACCAAATTCGGTTTTTAACACTAAAATACTTATTTTAGGGCCTGGAGTTTATAGAACTTGCAATCTTCTAAGTTTGACCATTTTTGAGAATTTTACCACCTTTTCGGGTCACTAAATAGGGTCTTTGAGTCCACTATACCATACCAATCCACCCATTTCTATAATCTTATAAGTTTAAAATCATCAAAATACTGGGAAATTAAATTAAACCACGGATTTTACAATATTAATTGACATGTTTATGATTAAGGTGTTTCTATACCATTTACACATGTGTAAACATAAAAGTTCAAGTTTAAACATCCTTAAAATTTTCTGTAACATTAAGTCTAGATTATTATAATGTTCAAAATACATTTTTAAGTAGGTTTTACGCATAGAATGGGGGTTGATCAAGACAAGTGGTTAAATGGGTGCTAAAGACTCATGAAAAAAAGGGTTTTCGGGTTCAATCTTGTGCACCAACACATGATATGCGAGCATTTAGAAGAATGTACCTTTTACGAAGTCGTGAGTCTCACAAAGATAGTGATATGGCTGCAAGATTCTGGTTTGAAACAAGAAAAGTGAGACTTATGGAAGGAAAATAGAGAAAACTCAAGAAATAGTTTTTGTTCGGGTACAAAAATGCTTACACATTAGATGTTCCATGTTTTGAGATGATTTAGAGAGTATGAAGGCTGTTGGTTTGAGAGCTTTAGCTGAAACTTCGTGTTCTTGCAAGAATCTCGCTTGATAGCACACTTTAACTCCTCCTATGACCGGGTTTAGCTCCTATTAGATGTTGTTCTTGAAGAAGCCTTCGAACACTTACTGAAGATGGTGAAGAAATTGTAGAAGGCAGGAGAGAGAGAGAGTTTTCGAGAAAGAGAGAAAATGAGATAGAGAGAGTGTTCGATTAAGAAAAGAAAGAAAGAAAATATGAGGGTGGAGTGTGTAAACGGGTTTGGGGGAATTCGAGGGAGATTGTGGTTGGTGATGGGGGCGGCTGAATGTATGGTGACAATCCCATGCATTGGGTGATTTGATGGTGCTCAGACCGGTCAAAAAGTCTTCTAGGAAGTTTTTGAAAAATTTAGAATGTTAAGTGTTCGGGAGTTAGAAAAAATTTGAGACCGAACAGTTCCAATGTGCCTGTACAGTACCCATGCGCCCACTGCCAATGAGCCTGAATAGTGCTAATGCGCCCACAGCCAATGCGCCCGCACAGTGCTCATGCGCCTAAGCAGTGTTAATGCGCCCACTGCCAAAATGCAGTGCTCATGCGCCTAAGCAGTGGTAATGCGCCCACTACCAAATGCAATGCTCATGCGCCTAACCAGTGGTAATGCGCCCATTGCCAAATGCGCCCGCACAGTTCTAATGCACCTAAGAGAAAAATACATGCAGAAGACTTGGATTTATTTTTGTAATATTATTAGGGTAGTTTAGCCAATTAAGTGAATTTTCTAGCCTCAGGAATAAGTTTCTAGACTAAGGCACCTAATGGAATCATAAAAGGAAATTAAACACACAAACATTAAATCACAGAAGAAAGAAGATACATAAATATAATAAAATAATAAAATGAAACAATGCCGACTTAAATTTAAGTTTTTGAGGTCGGACCTAGGAGTCAGTTGTTACAGTGAACCCTTGGAAAGCCTCTAAAATCAATACTTTGATTTTATATAAAATTTTCACTTAAAAACCCGAATGTTTAAGTTTTTTACAAAAAAATTTAACGAGACCGACACCCGCCTTACATCGGGTGGCATCTCACTTGGAGAACCACCAGCTATTTTTAATGATTTAAGGACATAATTAGCATAACATAATCACAATTAGCCATCACTATTTATATACAACTCAACACACCACTTCTTCATTCATTACCTCACCTTTCTATCACTAGAAATCACCTACACACTCTCCTCTCCATTCTCTCTAAAATTTTCAGTTGAAACCACCAAGAACAGCCCCCATTCCTTAGATTTTGATCATCCAAAGTTTGTTTCAAGCTTTGATTTCTTGATTTCAAGGATTCCTTATGAGCTTGGTGCAAAACATTGCATTAATCCAACTCAAAGGGGAAGAAATCTTCAAGGAAATCATTCTTGAATCTTCAAAATTTGTTCATATTAGGTATGAACCTTTAACTTTTATTTCATGCAACATGACTTTTGGATGATTGTTGCAAGTTTTGTTCACCAAAAACTAGCTTTTTTTGAAATCCAAGGTTCCAACAAAAGTTTTAATCAAGAAAATGTGTTGTAAAACAATGTGTGTGTGAGTGTGTATGTGCCGTAAGTATGTGTATATGTGTGATGATCTTGTGTCCTGATGATTTTCACTTGCATGTAAGATGATCAAACTTTCATTTGAGGTTATGAACATCATAAGAAACCCATCTCCAAAAGGAGTCTATCAAATGATGAAAATGGGTAATACATGAATGTATGTAATGCATGATGTTCTTGAACCCATCTTGCTCTTTGATTTCATAAAGGATTGAGATGATCCATGAATAATGGTGATCTTGATCTGAAATATTTTGTTCTTTTAAAGTATGCTTTGTTGAAATAAAAACTAAGAACACAAGATAAAATCTATGATTTGGATTATATATGTATGTATAAAATCATGTATATGTATGTATAAAATCATGTATATGTATGTATGTATGGTTTACATTTTTGTTCTTGATTTGTTCTTCACGTATTAGTTTGGAGATGATTGAAATGATCCATGTATATAGTTATCATGATCTGGAAATTTTTAAGTTTTTTTCACATTTGATTTAAAGAAAAGATAAAAACAAGTTAGAAATTAATGGTACTCAAGTGTAGATGGGACATGACCACTAGTGATGATTTCATAACATTTAATTGTCAACAAGACAAGTATATTTATAAAATCTGGAATAATAAGTTTGAAACCTGTAAAATATAAGTTAAAAGTTAGTAATCTTACGGAAAATAAAAGTCTTGATGATTGGGTTTAATCTCGTAAACGTTTTACGTTTAAAAACGCGTTAAAACGGTATTTTCGGGTCTAAAACAAGTATTTTGTACAAGTCCGGTTTTGGACAGAAAATAATACTTTTTTCTAAGTTAAAAAATTATGTTTTTAAGTATATAACAAACCCATAACAAGCAAAGTCTTCGGTGATGACTTTACACGCGTGAAAAAGCCGAAAACCAACAATTTCGGGTTAAAATAAATGGACTGTTTTGGAACTAAGTTTTAACAAAATATTTCAAAATGTTTTTGGTTTAAAAGATTCATTTTTAAACATTTAAAATGGTCATAAGGTGTATATGAGTTGATGTACGGTTTATGCGCGTAAAACCGTGCGGTCTCGGGTCAAAAATCACCGTGTACGAGTGAAATTTGGGTCAAACATAATAGAGCATATTTTTATAATAGAAATTTTTCTGAAATAGTTATATATATATAGTAACATATATATATATATATATATATATATATATACATATATATATATATATATATATATAATATATATATATATATATATATATATATATATATATATATATGTTACTACTAAAAATCTAATTATTTGTTAAAAGATTAATAAATATTAGGTTGTGTTAAATAAAGTAATATTTATAAAATAATAATATAAGAAATAGATTTCTTAACTAGAGCAAGAATGTGGATATTAATCCTAAAAAAAATATTATGAATTAATAATTATTTATTTATTTATTTATTTTTTTGTTTGTTTTTTTTTGTATAGTACATAGCGTAGTAAATTTTGCGTTATATTTTTACATATTTTCATGTGTCTATTTTGTATGTGTTATGTGGTTATTGTTTAAGGGTTAAATGGTTTCTTTAACAAATAAATATTTTTCACATATAATACAAATTATTAAACTAACAAAATTCACCAACGGGTCTTTTTAATAACGGGTTTCAAGACAAGTCTAGTGAGTTGGGTAAACAACTTACGTATAGATTTATTAATTGACAATTAATAGATACTTTGCATTTAGGGCGTTAATTGGTCGTTTATTTTTCAGGCTCGATTTTTGCTAGATCATCTCTTTATCACATTTGAAAGTGAGTTTTCACAGCCCCTATTTTTAAATAACGTTTTATTTAACTATTTTGGGGGAAAAACATGCTATAACATTTTATGTGAGATATGATTTAATTATGAAATAACTAAGTGATCTTTATGATGGCCTTGGGTTGTTTTATTATTTGTACACACTGCCCTCTTCCATAATCATTAACCCTTGGAGGGCCACAGATATATTGGTAGATCTATTAGGTTTGACAACCGCCCCTTAGGATCGATTGTATTGTTCTGGTGCGGAGGGAATATATGTTGAAACGATTTTGAGGGACCTTTTTTCTTGGTTTGATTATGGGGCTCTTGGTTGCGATCATAGTTGGTGGACCTAGCTGGTCCATGACGATCCAGGGGTTGATTCCGGGATAATCATAAGTTTTTATAAAGGAATTTATGATAACCTTTTTATATAAACCTGTGAACTCACCAGGTTTTTTCTGATAAACTTTTGGGTATGTTTTTCAGGTGATTAGGCATGCATGGAAATGAAAAGAGTTTTAACAGCAAACTTATCAAGTTTGGATAGCATTTTGGGGACTTAATTTCCGCTACCAATTGAAAACTCTTGATAATGTTTAAAAACAATATTATGTTATTACTATTTTAGTTTTCAAGTTAAGACTTTTTTTTGGATCAATGTAATAACATTTTATAATAATTGTTAACTTTGGTATCCATGATTTGTTTGCTTAATAATTGTTGGAAATAATCCAACTTCCATTATCTCCGTCACACACGTGCCCTTCTGGTGCACTTTTCAGGGTGTGACAGATGTTGGTATCAGAGCAAACGGTTATAGTGAACTAGAAAATATTTTTCGAAAATCTAGACTATAACCAAAAATGATTTTGTGTTAAAACTTTTTCATTCCCAACTGCTCCGTGTTATGCATGCATAAGTTAATGATGTTTTTGTATATATGCTCAATTAAAGTGAATTAAGTATAGATGCCTGTAGTTAGAAAATTCAGTACGGATATTCTTGTGTTACAGATGCCTTCTTGGACCGCGTTCATTCTGATCCATTACCCCGATACTGACTACAAGGATCCCATGTTTTCTCTTCCCCCTATCACACCCTTAGAGATTTACCACTACCAGTTTGCATCGAGATGGGAGCCGACCTCCGAGTATAGGAATGGTTGGATTTGGGAATCTGATGATGAGAGTCCTCCTGCTGTTGGGGAGCCTAGTCAGGCAGCACCTATTAGTGATGAGCCTGTTCCTGACATTCCTGATCATGTTCCTGAGGTTCGCTTTATCTACCCAAGGAAGAAGAAGAGGGTGTCGAAGACAGTGAGATACCGGAGGAGACTGAGCCCAAGAGGGATAGAGTGCGAGACAGGCCGTGGGATTAGTTGACTGGACGGTTACAGGAGTGGGTCGATGAGGGTGGTGTACCCTCAACATTTAAGGTTGGTGAGTCATCCTCAGCCCGTCGAGACCTACCACTGATTGATGAGCCTATGCATCACACCCTAGCTACTCTGGCTACCCAATGCATTCACTATGAGCACCAGATTTCATCTTTATAGGGTAAGGCGGGAGTTATGAGAGAGATGTTGTAGGCGATGGATAGAAGGATGATGACATTTGAGGAGGTGAAGGTGATTGAGAATGACATCCTAAACCAGCTGCATTTCAGGATTTGTGATTTGGGGACGGGACTGGCATAGACGAAGAAGAAGCTGAAGGTGGCGGAGCTGAAGGTGGAGGCTGCAGAGGCTGGATTGGTGGTAGTGCAGCAGCAGGTGACAGCCCTCGAGGAGCGAGTGGAGGTGGCGTTGGGGTTGGCGATGATTTGCATGATGATGGCTTTGGTGGTGGTGCTTGCTGATGTGATGGTATGATTCTCTCGTTAGATTTGTAGGGTCTTTATTATGTTAGTTTTTGGAATATTGAAACAACTATTTTGTAATGATGTTGATGCTACTATAACATCTATTATGGGTTGTTTCTGGACATCTGTTTTGAACTAATTATCTCTTTCATTAAATCATTTTTGATGATTTTAATGAATGATGTGATTATCGAAATATTGTGATTGCATACCTATTATTATTACGCATTTTGATATTATTTCGTGTATGTCATTTATTCTCTTTTGTTTCATCCATAACAGAAGTTAATTCATGGCACCTAACATGCGAAACACCGCTGGTGCTAGAGGTACTGGTTTACCTACCACTGGTGAAGAGTTAGCACAATTGATATCCTAACATGTCAACTCAGCACTCGAGCAACATGACGCAAATGTTGGGCGTGGTAGAGGACGTGGCACCACGGGTGGTTCCAGTGGAGGCATTTCCATTGGAAATCCCTCTGGGAGTCAACCTCAGGGTTGTACCTACAAGACATTCCAAGCTTGTAATCCACGAATCTTTTTAGGAGCTGAAGGTTCTCTTGATATTATTAGATGGATAGAGAAGATGGAATCTGTGTTACAATGAGCAACTCTTCTGCTGATCGGTGGGTGAAGTATGCCACATGTTCATTCCAAGATGAAGCAGTGAGTTGGTGGAATTCGCAAGTTCAGAACCTAGGAGAGGAAGCTGCATTTGGTCTCTCTTAGAATCAATTAAAGGAAATATTGCTTAAAGAGTATTGTCCTCGTAATGATCTCCAAAAGATCGAGACTGAATTCTGGAATCTGACTATGGAAGGTGCGGAAGTTAGAGCCTATACTTCCAGGTTTAATGATCTGGCAAGACTTGGACCCTGAATAGTGACTCCAAACTATGTCAGGATTGAGAGATATATTTGGGATTGGCACCCCAGATCAGAGGCATGGTTACAACATCAAACCCTACCGTAATGCGGAGGGTAGTGGCACTAGCTAATTCATTGACTGATGATGCTATTCGGAGAGGTGTGCTGGTTAAGAAAGGGGATACTGGTAAGAAGCCCATGGGGAATGAAAGGAAGGTTGTGGAGTCTGATAAGAGGTCTGTGGAGAATAAGAGGAAATGGACTGGAAATTTCAAGAATAGAGCTGGAAATCAGAAGAATCAAAAGGTTGGATCGGGAAAGATGTATGCTACTAACTTGCAGGATGCAAGGAGGCAAGCTGGTGTATAGCCAAGCTGTAGCAAGTGTAATCTTCATCATGGTGGAAACTCCAATGTGAATGTGTGTACAAGGTGTAACAAGCATGGGCATCAAGCTTAGAATTGTCGAGTGAGGTCGATTGAGAAGCCCGAGAAAACTGGGCGAAGGTGTTTTGAATGTGGAGCTAAAGGTCAATACAAGAGGGATTGCCCCGAGCTGAAAGGATCGAGTGCAAGGGGCAGGGCATTTGAGATGAATGCCAAGGAGGCAAGACAGGAACGGTCCGTCCTTACTGGTACGTTCCTTGTCAACAACCATTTTGCATCTATATTATTTGATACTAGAGCCGATATGAGTTTTGTGTCAAAGAACTTTGAACCATTACTTGGCCTTAGATCTACTAAATTAGATAAGAAATATATTGTCGAGCTAGCCAACGGAAAGATAATTGAAGCACGTGATGTAGTTAGAGAGTGCACTATGCAATCAGAGGGTCATTCCTTTAGCATCGATCTCCAACCCGTTGTGCTTGGTAGTTTTGATATTGTCATGGGCATGGATTGGGTGTCAAAGTATCATGCTAAAATGGTAGCTACGAGAAGATTATTCATCTCCCTATTCCAAACGGTGAAACTTTGACTATCCAAGGTGATAAAGGGAAACCTACCCTGAAGATTGTCAATATAATGAAGGCTTGCAGGTATTAATATGAAGGGTATCCAACATTTCTTGCCAAGGAAGTGGATACTAAGAATGAGGAACGAAAGCTTGAAGACATACCTATAGTGTGAGACTATCCAGATGTCTTTCCTGATGATATGCCTGGATTACCTCTATCTACACATGTTGAATTCCGAATCGATTTGGTACCAGGATCTACGCCTATTGCCTGATCACCATATCGATTAGCGCCTTTGGAGATGCAAGAATTATCCAAGCAATTAGAAGAATTGTTGGATAAGGGATTTATAAGACCAAGCTTCTCGCCATGGGGAGCACCAGTCTTATTTGTCAAGAAGAAAGATGGATCGTTCAGAATGTGCATCGAACGGATAGTTGAACAAAATCACTATCAATAATCGATACCCATTACCAAGAATCGACGATCTGTTTGATCAGCTTCAAGGATCTAGTTTCTACTCGTAGATTGACCTGCGATCGGGTTATCATCAATTGTTGGTAGCTGAGTAAGATGTCCCAAAAAAAGTATTCAAAACATGTTACGGCCATTACGAGTTTCTGGTTATGCCATTTGGTCTGACAAATACGCCTGCTGTGTTCATGGATTTTATGAATAGAGTCTGCAAACCTTACTTAGATAAGTATGTAATAGTATTCATCGATGATATATTAGTCTATTCAAGAACCGAGAAAGATCATGAAGAACATCTGAAGATCATCTTGGAGACGCTAACGAAAGAGAAGCTATATGCAAAGTTCTCGAAGTGCGAGTTTTGGATTCGAGAGGTTCATTTTCTTGGACATGCGTTAATGAGAAAGGCATACATGTAGATCCGACGAAGATTGAAGCAATTAAGAACTGGGAGGCACCCAAGTCTCCGACCGAGGTGCGTTAGTTTCTTGGATTGGCTGGATATTATCGGAGATTCATTGAAAATTTCTCGAAGATAGCACAGCCGTTGACGCTGTTGACTCAAAAAGATAGGATGTATGATTGGACTGATAAGCAAGAGGTAGCTTTTTAGTTACTAAAGCAGAAGTTATATAGTGCTCCTATTCTATCTCTTCCTAAAGGAATTGAAGGGTTCGTTATGTATTGTGATGCGTCTCGGTTAGGTCTTGAATGTGTGTTGATGTAGAAAGATAAGGTCATAGCCTATGCATCCAGACAATTAAAGGTGCATGAGAAGAATTACACCACTCACAATTTAGAGTTGGCAGTGGTGGTTATTACACTCAAGATTTGGAGGCATTACCTATACGGTACGAAGTGTGTTATTTACACAGACCACAAGAGTCTTCAGAATATCTTTGATTAGAAAGAGTTTAACATGAGGCAACATCGATGGGTAGGGTTTCTAAATGATTATGATTGTGAGATCCGCTATCATTCGAGCAAGGTTAATGTTGTGGCTGATGCATTGAGTAGAAAGGAGAATGATAAGCCTAAGCGTGTTTACGCTTTAGAGCTGACTATTCATTCAGGTCTTGATACTCAAATTTGAGATGCTCAAGTCGAAGCTCTGAAAGATGAAAATTTGAAGAATGAAAGATTAAAGGCATGGTCAAGGACTTAGTGGTTAAAACCAATAATGTGATGTACATCATGGACTGGATCTGGGTTCCATGTTTTAGGAACCTACGTGAATTGATTTTGGATAAAGCTCATAAATTCAAGTATTCAATTCATCCTGGATTGGATAAGATGTATAAGGATGTGAAGGAACATTATTGGTGGCCCAATATGAAGGGTGAGATACCCACCTATGTGGGCAAGTGTCGACATGTTCTAGAGTGAAGGCAGAATATCAAAAGCCATCAGGACTACTTCAACAGCCAGAGATTCCTCAGTGGAAATAGGAGCAAATAGCAATGGACTTTGTCACAAAGTTACCTCGCACATCAAGTGGTCACGACACTATTTGGGTAATAGTCGATAGGATCACTAAGTCTGCTCATTTCCTACCCATTAAGGAAATGGATCGGATGGAAAAACTAACTAAAATCTACCTCATGGAGGTGGTATCTCGTCTAGAGTACCGATCTTGATAATCTCTTACAGAGATAGTCAATTTACCTTGAGGTTTTTGCAATCCTTACATCAAGCATTGGGTACTTGTTTGGACATGAGTATTGCCTACTATCTACAAACAGATGGTCAAAGTGAAAGGACTATTCAAACATTGGAAGATCTGCTGCAAGGTTGTGTGATTGACTTTGGAGGAAATTGGGATACTCATCTACCCTTAGTTGAGTTTTTCTACAATAACAGTTATCACAGTAGTATCAAACCTGCTCTGTTTGAAGCTTTGTATTGCAGAAATTGGAGAAAAAGCAACTGTCTGGACCTGAGATTATCCAAGAAACTACAGACAAGATTGTTCAAATTAGAAAGAGGATAGAAGCCGCTGCGAGTCGGCAAAAGAGTTATGCGGATAATCGAAGGAAACCATTTAAATTCCAGGTTGGAGACAAAGTTTATCTAAAGGTCTCACCTTGGAAAGGAGTTGTGCGGTTTGGGAAGCAAGGAAAGCTTAGCCCTCGATATATCAGACCATTTGAGATTATGGCGCGAGTTGGTCCCGTTGCATATCAACTTAAGTTACCTTGTGAACTTAGTGGAGTACATGATGTGTTCCATGTATCCAATTTGAAGAAGACTCTTGCTAATGAAGCTTTGGCTATTCATCCCGAAGAAGTTTCTATCGATGAGAAACTGAATTTCACCAAGGAACTAGTCGAAATTATGGACTGGAGAATTTAGAAACTTAGAAGGAGTCGAGTTAAGTTAGTGAAGGTTAGATGGAACTCTAAGCATGGTCCTGAGTTCATTTGGGAGTGACAGGACGAGATGAAGCACAAATACCCTCACCTCTTTTTTTCTAGATCAAAATCTAGAGCTACAGCTTAAATTTCGGGACGAAATTTCCTAAACGAGGGGAGACTGTGACAGCCCGTGTTTCCAGGTTAATATTCGTACGTTAATAAAATGTGATAAAATAATTAAATGCATCATAAGACTTAATTTTATGATAATTAAGGTAATTTAAGGTCTAGCAAAACCCCTTTGTGCATAAATTTAATAATTGGTAATTTTAAGAATTACCGGGTCGCGTAGCGATAAAACTTTTAACGAGCGTTGGTGACAATTTGGTTAAATAAATCTTGTCAATATATTTTCATTCTTATGATTTAATGTATATTAAGTGAAAATATTATTAGTCATGAAAAATAATAATTATTATTATTTACCTTGATCGCGTAAAATTAAGACTTTTTAAATATTGCCTTGATGTAAAGTACAGTTCGTTGCATATTGTGTTAAACCTTGTATATTTTTATTCTTGACTTTTTGTCACTATTATTAAATGTTGTGAACCTTTGGAAAGCCTCAATTTAATACTTTGATTTTATATAAAATTTTCACGTAAAAACCCGAATGTTTAAGATTTTTATAAAAAAATTTAATGAGACCGACACCCGCCTTACACCAGGTGACATCTCACTTGGAGAACCACCAGCTATTTTTAATGATATAATGATATAATTAGCACAACATAATCACAATTAGCCATCACTATTTATATACAACTCAACACTCCACATCTTCATTCATTACCTCACCTTTCTCTCACTAGAAATCACCTACACACTCTTCTCTCCCTTCTCTCTAAAATTTTTGGTTGAAACCACCAAGAATAGCCGCAATTCCTTTGATTTTGATCATCCAAAGTTTGTTTCAAGCTTTGATTTCTTGATTTCAAGGATCCCTTATGAGCTTGGTGCAAAACATTGCATAAATCCAACTCAAAGGAGAAGAAATCTTAAAGGAAATCATTCTTGATTGTTGCTAGTTTTGTTCACCAAAAACTAGCTTTTTTTGAAATCCAAGGTTCCAACAAAAGTTTTAATCAAGAAAATGTGTTGTAAAACAATGTGTCTGTGTGTGAGCATGTGTGTGTGTGTGCCGTAAGTATGTGTATATGTGAGATGATTTTGTGTTTTGATGATCTTTCAACATTTTGTTGATTTTCACTTACATGCAAGAGGATCAAACTTTGATTTAAGGTTATGAATATCATAAGAAACCTATCACCAAAAGGAGTCTATCAAATGATGAGAATGGATAATACATTAATGTATGTAAAGCATGATGTCCTTGAACCCATCTTGCTCTTTGATTTCATAAAGGATTGAGATGATCCATGAATAATGGTGATCATGATCTGAAATCTTTTGATCTTTTAAAGTATGTTTTGTTGAAAAAAAACTAAGAACACAAGATAAAATCTATGATTTGGATTATATATGTATGTATAAAATCATCGTGTATACATGTATGTATGGTTTATATTTTTGTTCTTGATTTGTTCTTCACTTATGAGTTTGGAGATGATTGAAATGATCCATGTATATGGTGATCATGATCTGGAAACTTTGAAGTTTTTATTCATATTTTATTTAAATAAAAGAAAAAAACAATTTAGAAATTAATGGTACTCAAGTGTAGATGAGACATGACCACTAGTGATGATTTCATAATATTTAATTATCAACAAGACACGTATCTTTGTAAAATCTGGAATAATAAGGTCAAAACCTGTAAAATATAAGTTAAAATTTAGTAATCTTACTTAAAATAAAAGCCTTGATGATTGGGTTTAATCTCGTAAATATTTTACGTTTAAAAACGCGTTAAAAACGGTGTTTTCGGTTCTAAAACAAGTATTTTTGTACAAGTCCGGGTTTGGAAAGAAAATAATATTTTTTTTAAGTTAAAAAATTATGTTTTTAAGTATATAACAAATTCATAACAAGTAAAGTCTTCGGTGATGACTTTATACGCGCGAAAAAGACAAAAACCGACAATTTCGTGTTAAAAATAATGGACTGTTTTGGAACTAAGTTTCAACAAAATATTTCAGAATGTTTTTGGTATAAAATAGTCATTTTTAAACTTTTAAAATAGTCATAAGGTGTATATGAGTTGATGCACGGTTTATGCGCGTAAAACCGTGCTGTCTCGGGTCAAAAATCATCGTATACGGGTGAAATTTGGGTCAAACATAATAGAGAATATTTTTATAATAAAATTTTGTCTAAAATAGTTACACACACACACACACACATATATATATATATATATATATATATATATATATATATTTTACTACTGAAAATCTAATTATTTGTTAAAAAGTTAATAAATATTGGGTTGTGTTAAATAAAGTAATATTTATAAAGTAATAATATAAGAATTAGATTTCATAACTAGAGCACGAATATAGATATTAATCTTAAATAGAATATTATTATGAATTAATAATTATTTATTTATTCATTCATTTATTTGTTTGTTTGTTTTCTGTTTATATAGTACAGAACGTAGTAAATCTTGCGTTATATTTTTATATATTTTCATGTGTCTATTTCGTGTGTGTTATGTGGTTGTTGTTTAAGGGTTAAATGTTTTATTTAATAAATATATATTTTTCACATATAATACACATTATCAAACTAAAACAAAAGTCACCACGGGTCTTTTTAAAAACGGATTTCAAGACAAGTCTAGTGAGTTGGGTAAACAACTTACATATAGACTTATTACTCGACAACTAATAGATCTTTTGTGTTTAGGGTGTTAATTGGTCGTTTATTTTTCGGGCTCAATTTTTGCTAGATCATCTCTCTATCACATTTGAAAGTGAGTTTTCACAGCCCCTATTTTTAAATAAAGTTCTATTTAACTATTTGGGGGGAAAACATGCTATAACGTTTTATGTGAGATATGATTTAATTATGGAATAACTGCATGATCTTTATGATGACCATGAGTTGTTTTATTATTTGTGCACACTTCCCTCTTCCATAATGATTAACCCTTGGAGGGCCACATGATATATTGGTAGATCTATTGGGTTTGACAACCCCCCTCAAGATCGGTTGTATCGGTCTGGTACGGAGGGAATATATGTTGAAAGAATTTTGAGGGACTTTTTTTCTTGGTTTGATTATGGGGTTCTTGGTTGCGATCATAGTCTAGCTAGTAAGGGTTGATTCCGGGATAATCATATCTTTTTATAAAGAAATTTATGATAACCTTTTTATATAAACCTGTGAACTCTCTAGCTTTTTGCTGATAAACTTTTGGGCATGTTTTTCAGGTGATTAGGCAGGCATGGGAATGAAAAGAGTTTTAACGGCAAACTTATCAAGTTTGGATACCATTTTTGGGACCTAATTTCCGCTGCCAATTGAAAACTTTTGATAATGTATAAAAACAATATTATGTTATTACTATTTTAGTTTTCAAGTTAAGACTTCTTTTTGGATCAATGTAATAACATTTTATAATAATAGTTAACTTTGGTATCCATGATTTGTTTTCTTAATAATTGTTGGAAATAATCCAACTTCCGTTATCTCCGTCACACGCGTGCCCTTCTGGTGCGCTTTTCGGGGTGTGACATTACACAAGGGATTGAAAGCAATCAGACGTCAAACAAGAAACACAATGCGTAACCAATGAAAAACAAGTCAAATCAAGGTAAAACAATCAAGTAAATAAGATTTACTTGTATTTTAATCAAAATTGTGCAATTACGGATTGTTCATCAAAGTATTCACTAAAACTTAACTAAATAAATGGGAAAGAAACTAGTTACACAAAAACATTAAACATCAATAGTTCACGCATGGATATTCTTTTTCTTTCCTATCAACTTCCAATGCTTTAAATTTTTGATTCTAAAGCTTTCTAAACACACTCGTGAACCAATCTAATCATATCTGATTATAATCATCATTGTAATCATACTAATCAATCGTAAATGGAACATAGTATCAATTGCATAAATGGAAACCAAAATCGAACACGAAACCACACGAATGAGCCCTGAAATCAATACACTCATGCCTAAAACTCAGCGAGAACATTCCACAACAAACATAGAACACTCTTGCCAAAAAAATCAACCGAATCAATCAAAATGATAACCGTGGATCCACATAATACTTTTTTACCATATAGGCAAAGAAGCTAGGTGTAAAGAAACAAGAAACTACTTGTATTCACTAACAAAAAATCGAGAATCAAATTACACTGGGGAATGAAAGTAATCAGACGTAAAACAAGAAACGCAATGCATGATCGATGAAAAACAAGTCAAATCAAGAAAACTCAACCAAGTTCGTAAAATTAACTTGTATTTTGATCAAAATTGTGCAAGTACAGATTGGAGCATAAAAATATTCACCGAGCTTAACTGAAAAAATGGGAAAGGAACTAGTTATACAAAAACATTAAACAACAATAGTTCACACATGGGTAGTTTTTCACTTTCGGTAACAACTTCCAAAGCTATATAGTTTCGATTCAAAAGCCTTCTAAACACACTCGTGAACCAATCTAATCATATCTGATTATAATCATCATTAGAATCACACTAATGAATCTTAAATTGAACATAGGATCTGTTGTATAAATCAAACCAAAACCGAACACGAAACCACGCGAATGAGCCCTGAAATCAAAACACTCATGCCTAAAACTCATCGAGAACATTCCACAACAAACTTCGAACACTCTTAAATAAAAATCCACCGAATCAATCAAAATGACGACCGTGATCCACATAATACTTTTTTACCATCTATACAAAGAAACTGGTTGTAAAGAAACAAGAAACTACTAGTATTCACTTCCAAAAAGTCTAGAATCAAATTACACTAGGGAATGAAAGTATTCATATGTCAAACAAGAAACGCAATGCGTAATTGATGAAGAAGAAGTCAAATCAAGGTAACACAACCAAATAAATAAGATTTACTTGTAATTTAACTCAAAATTGTACAACTACGGATTGGTCATCAAAGTATTCACGAAAAATTAACAAAATAAATGGAAATAAACTAGTTATACGAAAACATTAAAAAACAATAGTTCACGCATGGATAGTTTTTTGCATTTCGTAACAACCTCCTATGATATGGAGTTTTAATTCTCAAGCCTTCTTAACACACTCATGAACCAATCTAATCAAATTTAATTATAATCATCATTTGAATCACTATAATCAATCATAAATGGAACATAGTATCAATTGTACAAATCAAAATAAAAACCGAACACGAAACGACATGAATGAGCCCCGAAATCAATACACTTGTGCCTAAAACTCATCGAGAACATTCCAGAACAAACTTCAAACACTCTTGCCTAACAAAATCCATCGAATCAATCAAAATGACAATTGTGGATCCACAACATACTTTATTACCATCTAGGAAAAGAAACCAATTGTAAAGAAACAAGAAACTACAAGTATTCACTCCCAAAGAATCTAGAATCAATTTACAATAGGGAATGAAAGTAATCAGGCGTCAAACAAGAAACGCATTATGTAACCGATGAAAAACAAGTCAAATCAAGGTAAAACAACCAAGTAAATAAGATTTACTTGTATTTTAATCAAACTTGTGCAACTATGGATTGGTGCATCAAAGTGTTCAAGTAACTTAACTAAATAAATAGGAAAGGAACTAGGCAAAGAAACCAATTGTAAAGAAATAAGAAACTACAAGTATTCACTCCTAAAGAATCTTGAATCAAATTACACTGGCATTGAAAGTAATCAAACGTCAAACAAGAAATGCAATGCGTAATCGATAAAAAAAACAAGTCAAATCAAGGTAAAACAACCAAGTAAATAAGATTTACATGTATTTTAATAAAACTTGTGCAACTATGGATTGGTGCATCAAACTACTCAAGTAAACTTAACGCGACCATGTAAATAAAATTTACTTGTACTTTGTGCAACTACAGATTGGTGCATCAAAGTATGCAAGTAAACTTCACTAAATAAATGGGAAAGGAACTAGGTATACAAAAACATTAAACAATAATAAATCACGCATGAATAGTTTTTTGCCTTCCGTAACAACCTCCAATGCTATGGAGTTTGATTTTGAAGCCTTCTAAACACACTCGTGAACCAATCTAATCATATCTGATTGTAATCATCATTGGAATCACATTAATCAATCATAAATGGAACATAGTATCTATGGTATAATGAAAACCAAAACCAAAAACGAAACCACAAGAATGAGCTCTGAAATCAATACTCGTGCCTAAAACTCGTCGAGGACATTATACAACAAACTTTGAACACTCTTGTCAAAAAAATCCACCAAATCAATCAAAATGACAACCATGGATCCACATAATACTTTTTACCATCTAGGCAAAGAAATCAGGTGTAAAGAAACAAGAAACTACTCATATTCACTCACAAATAATTGAGAATCAAATTACACTAGGAATGAAAGTAATCAGACGTAAAACAAGAAACACAATGCTTGATCGATGAAAAAGAAGTCAAATCAAGAAAACACGACCAAGTAAATAAAATTCACTTGTATTTTAATTCAAATTGTGCAACTATAGATTACAGCATCAAAATATTCACGAAAGCTTAACTAAATAAATGGGAAAGAACAGAGGAATATAAAAACATTAAACAACAATAGTTCACGCACGAATAGTTTTGGCTTTCCGTATCGACTTTCAATACTATAGAGTTTTGTTTTTAAAGCCTTCTGAACACACTCGTGAACCAATCTAATCATTTCTGATTATAATCATTATTGGAATCACACTAATCAAATGAAACATAGTATCTATTGTATAAAGCGAAACCAAAACCGAACACGAAACCACACGAATGAGCCCTGAAATGAATACACTTATGTCGAAAACTCATCGAGAACATTCCAGAACAAACGTCGAACACTCTTGCCTCAAAAATCCACCAAATCAATCAAAATGACAACCGTGGATCCACATAACACTTTTTTACCATCTAGCCAAACAAACGTCGAACACTCTTGCCTAAAAAATCCACTAAATCAATCAAAATGATGACCGTGGATCCACATCATACTTTATTACCCTCTAGGCGAAGAAACCAGGTGTTCAGAAACAAGAAAATACTCGTATTCACTCACAAAGAATTGAGAATCAAATTACCATGAGGAATAAACATAATCAGACGTCAGATAATGTGTGATCGATGAAAAAAAGTCAAATGAAGGTAACGCGGCCTAGTAAATAAAATTAACTTTTACTTTAATCGAAATTGTACGACCTAGTAAATAAAATTTACTTGTACTTTAAACACAGTCGTGAAATAGTCTAATCATTTCTGATTGTAATCATCATTGGAATCATACTAATCAATCATAAATGGAACATAGTATCCATGGTATAAATTCAAACCAAAACCGAAAATGAAACCACACGAATGAGCCCTGAAATCAATACACTCATGCTTAAAACTCATCGAGAACATTAAACAACAAACTTTGAAGACTCTTGCCTAAAAAATCCACCGAATAAATCAAAATGACAACCGTGGATTCACATAATACTTTTTTACCATCTAGGAAAAGAAACTAGATGTAAAGAAACAAGAAACTACTCGTATTTTCTCACAAAGAATCGAGAATCAAATTACACTGGTAATGAAAGTAATCAGACGTAAAACATGAAACACAATGCGTGATCGATGAAAAAGAAGTCAAATCAAGAAAACACGATCAAGTTAAAAAAATTACTTGTATTTAAATCAAAATTGTGCAACTATAGACTGGAGCATTGTAACACTCGAAAAATTTAAAGAAAAGAAGAGTAAAGAAGAAAAGATAAAAAGTCCAAAAGCAAGGGGTTAAAAGTGTGCAAGAGTCAAAGTTTCCCATAATGGGTGTCAAAAGGTGGTAAGGCCGCCCATAACCCTCTCTCTCATGCATAATTCGGCTAAAGACCTGGAAACGAGAATCCCATCCGATTTTAGAGTGAGAAAGCTCAAGTTCTTTGACAATGTGAGATTTCCAGAAGTTTTCTTCTTGATTTTCTGCTGAGTTCGAGCTTATGAACCTATTTTTATGTGTTTTCTTGTGTTGGTTGTTTATTTTATGTGTTTAGGTGCTAGTTATACTTGTTAGCTCTCGGGTTTGTGGTGTTTCACTTGAAAGCTACTAAGAGGTGAGTTTTAGATCCCCTCTTTTACTTGTTGTATATATGTTTGGGGTTAATGTTGTATATTTTGTTTCATAAAGAAACTGACTATTCATAAAGATGCTGCTTCAAGTGTATTATATGTTTATGTGTGATGTTTCTTATGTTTTGAAGATGTAACTTGTTAGATCTAAGCTAAGTAGATGATTAACAAGGGCATTTGGGAACTTGAAATCATGTAAGTTAAGCTCTAAGTAAACTGGTTGTCCGTTGTGGATGTTGGTCATCCGATGTGGACACTTTGACATGAATAAGTTGTCCATTGTGGATGTTGGTCATCCGCTATGGACTCTATAGTATGACTGTGTGTCCGCTCTAGATGTTGGTCATCCGCTGCGGACGCTATCCACTGAGAACACTTAGAAAGATTTGTCGTCCGCTGTGGACTTGTACATCCGCTGTTGACTTTATTCATCCGCAGTACACCTTTTAGTTATCCGCTGTGGATGTTATTCATCCGCATTGGAATATGCCCATCCACATTGGACTATGTTCATCCGCTGTGAACACACTTAGTGATTTACTCATCCGCTGTGTACTTTGGAAGTCCGCTGTGGACCTTGGTTGTCCACTGTAGACTTAGGCTTTCCGCTGTGGATACTTAGTACTTTAAACCATCAGTTGTATATGCTACTCATGCGCTATGAACACTTAGGATTTTTCTAAAATTTTGGGAATAGAGTTTAAGTGTTAAGAACTTATGTTTAATGTGAGGTTATGCTTTTTCTATGTTTCTAATGTTTTATTTACCTTCTTTGGGCTGCTTACTACTAATAACTATTACTGTTTCATGATATGTGAATTTAAGGTAATGAAAATTATAAAAGTATTATTCATAATAAGAGGACACAAAGGAATAAAAGAAGAACAGTGTAACCTAATAAATTTTAACCCCGGGCCCTTATGATGAATGAAAATCCTTGCAAGCAAATGAATGGAGTTTCACGACCAGGAGGTCGTTTGCTCAACTCATGTATGACTGTATCAGTCCATGAGGATGTACATCAGGGGTCTAGTCCTGGGGATTGACCAATGAATGAATGGGATCCTAGTTCATGAGCAGGCTTCGTGCCTAGAAGTGTGGATCAACTGTCGATGGGTTAGCTACCATGATAAACGTTTGCCGATAGGGGTTCGGCTTCTGTTGCCAGCCAACAATATAGGCTCTTGCTTTGTTTAATCTTAGTTAATGAAAGAGAAAGATAAAGAAAGAAAGATAATGAATCTCTTAATGATTGATTATGTATATTGATGAATGATCACCAAATGAAGTTTACAAAAGTGTATTTTCTATATTATTAAACTAGGACTCACTCAGCAACGCTGACTTTTTATATGCATATCAGTTGGCATGTAAGGACGTTGCTGAGGATGGCATGGGGCTGAAGCTACTTGGTGGATTAAGAATGGCATCCATTTATGCAATTATGATATTTTTGTCTTGTAATGCAACTAAATACTCTTTTGTAACACTTAACAACAATGTATTATTTGGCAAAAGTAATCATTAATGCAAGAAATGGTTTTTGGTTAAGTTATTCCGCTGGGATTGTTTTCCTATAATAATGTGACTTACGGTGTTTTTAATAACGAATGATGCTATGAATGAGCAACTGTGGGGTTTCCGGGAATGGTGCCTTACAAGTTTGTATCAGAACCAAAGTTTAAGAGAATTAGGTAAATTCTTTTACAAAATCTAAACTTAAACTGAAAATGGGACCTTGTGAAGGGATGCTAGCCCAAGTAGCTACGTGCCATCAGGTAATTTTTTTCATAAAGTTAACTGGTATTACATGCGTGTGCTATTTGAATTATGTGCTCTTAGTAGATTTGAATAATGATGTAGTCAGGATAGGAAATGCTTGGGGAATGGAGTGTAAAGTAAGTGGCTAATCACAACTGGCCACTGTAATTAGGGACTTACTATACTTGACATAATCTGAGCTATTACCTTGAATGACCTTGTTAGTGTTTGAATCTTATAGGAGGTAGATCTTATGGCGGGTTGGAAATCTGGGAAGGCAACCCGAGGCGGTGCTCGTGGCGGGCATACTACTGGGCCACGTGTCACCCGAAGCAACGCTAAGGCTCCTGAGACAACTCATGAGGACACGGATATTCATAGCCACCAAGAGGGTGAAGGATCAGCCACCCTCAAGTCTACGGTAAAGGAAGCTATTGCTGACCTATAACATCATGCAAAACGTGTTACCTTCGGTGGTGACCTAGGTGTTGAGGGCTGTAAAGGATGGTGAAAAGTCCAAAGATGCAGGGGAGAAGGAGAAAGCTGATGAAGAGCCATCTAGTCCTAAGGTGGTAATTAATGATGATGATAGCGAGGGGGAGAAGGAGACCGCTAAGGGGTACACCTATGGGGCGTTTCAGAGGTGCAAACCCCCGACCTTTGATGGTAACGGCAATGCTACTGCTTCTCATCATTGGTTTCGAGAGATGGAGGCGGTTCTAGACATCAGTGAGTGCTGGGAGGATCAAAAGGTGAAGTTTGCTTCCCATTCTTTTATTGACTCGGCATTATGCTGGTGGGACAACATTGTCCAAGTCGAGGGGAAACGATCTGTTGCAAGGATGAGGTGGTCGGATTTGAAAGAACTGGTACTGGAGGAGTATTGTCCACATCGGGAGTTGGAAAAAATTGAGAAGGAGTTCTTGCATTTGGAGGATGGAAACATGACTCATCAAGAGTATACCTCCAAGTTCAATGAGCTTGCAAGACTTGTGCTGGATCTAGGAACTCCAGAGTCCAAGAAGATTAAGAGATACATGCAGGGTCTGCCCGTGGATATCAGGAGGACATGATAGCTGCTAGACTAAGCACTTTCAGGTTTGCAGTAGATTTGTTCGGAAGGTTGTATGATGAGAGGGATCCGGTGCCAATTCAGAGGAAGGTCGAGAAGAGTTGGAACAAGAGCGGTAATGGGAAGATATTCAGGGGTGACCACTATGGGATCGGGGAAAAGAAGCTGAGGATTGATGATCGCCACCCAGGATTGAGTAAAGGGAACAACAGGAGGTAATGTAAGAAGTGTGGGAAGGTTCACATGGGTGAGTGTAGAGTGGGGATGAACCGGTGTTTTAAGTGTGGAAGCGAATGCCACTATGCTAAAGAGTACAGGGTACTGCGATGTTATCAATGTGGGGAGGTAGGCCACTTGGGCCGAGATTTCAAGAAGGGTGGAGCAGGGAGCTCAGGGACTCAGACTATGGGTGAGAAATGGAGGAGTGAGAGCACCAAAGCCAAGGCAAGGGCATTCAACATGACCCGGGAAGAAGCCAGAGTGGACCCTGAAGTAGTTTTAGGTTTGTTTTTGGTAAACCAATTGTTTGCTTCTGTGCTCTTCGATTCGGGTGCTAGTAGAAGTTTTGTATCTGCTACCTTTTGTCATGAAATGCATGGTAAGAATAAGAAGATAGACGTGCCCTTTTATGTAGAGACAACGGTAGGAAAGTCTACCAAAATGACCGATGTGATAGACGATTGCCTCATAGAGTTAGACGGTCATAAGTTTCCTGCTAGGTTGTATGTGATGGCCCTAGGAGGTTTTGATGTGATGTTAGGGATGGATTGGTTGGCGGCCTATGAAGCGAACATCGTGTGTCAAAAGAAGACAATTTGTCTGACAGCGCCCGATGGCAGTTTGGTTATGGTACCTGGAGACAAGGAGTGCATTACACCGCGAGTAATCTCGATGATCACAACAGAGAAGTTTGTGAGACTAGAGTGTGGTGTTTACCTGGCCTATATGAAGGATGTGGATTCTACCATGCCTCAACTGTCAGGAGTGTCGGTAGTATGCGATTTCCCTGATGTGTTTCCGGAAGACCTACTAGGGGTACCACCTGACCGCGAGATCGAGTTCTAGATTGATCTGATACCTGGTTCCCAACCTATTGCAAAGGCGTTGTATCATCTCGTTCCCTCTAAGATGAAGGAATTGATGACCCAGTTTCAAGAGTTGTTAGATAAGGGGTTCATCCGACTGAGTATCTCTCCTTGGGGTGCTCCGGTCTTGTTTGTAAAGAAGAAGGACGGTATCATGAGGATGTGCATTAACTACCGTGAGTTGAACAAGTTGATGGTGAAGAACAGGTACTCACTATCGAGGATTAATGACTTGTTTGATCAGCTCCAAGGCGCCAGCTGGTTCTCAAGAATAGACCTCCGATCTGGTTATCATCAGCTAAAAGTTAAAGAACAGGATATCCCAAAGACCACGTTTCGAACACGATACGGGCATTACGAATTCCTCGTTATGTCTTTCTGTTTAACCAACGCGCCAGCTGCTTTTATGGATTTGATGAATCGAGTGTGTCGGCCGATGTTGGATAAATCAGTGTTTGTTTTTATTGATGATATCCTGATTTATTTGAAGAGTGAAGAAGAGCATGCCGATCACATTTGCGAGGTATTGGAGAGATACTCGGTAGTCTATGCACATCCTCATACTACAGTCTTTCTTCTTAACAAACAAGACCGGAGCACCCCAAGGAGAGATACTCAGTCAAATGAAACCCTTGTCAAATAACTCCTGCAGTTGAACCATCAGCTCCTTCATCTCGGTTGGAGCTAATCGATACGGTGCCTTGGCAACGCGTTGAGCACCGGGTATTAAATCAATCTGAAACTTGATCTCACGGTCCGGTGGCACGCCTGGTAAATCATCTGGGAACACGTCTGGACAATCGCACACAACTGGTATGTCGGACAATTATGGTACTGACGTGTCCACATCCTTTACATAAGCCAGGTAGGCACTACATCCGCGTTTCATGCACTTTTCGGCCACGACCATCGAATTCACCTTAGGAACTGTAGTAACTCGGTCACCATAAACCGTTACCGAACTTCCATTGGGCGCTGTCAGTCGAATCATCTTTTTGCGACACACGATGTTTGCCTCATAGGCTGCTAACCAATCCATCCCCAGAACTACATCAAATCCACCTAAGGGCATCAAAAATAGTTTAGCAGAGAACCTATGGCCTTCTAACTCTATGCCACAATCCTCAATCATATCAGAAATTCTGGTAGACTTACCAATAGCAGTTTCTACATCAAATGACTCATCAAGTCTTCTACTACTAACAGGCAGCTTAGCACAGAAAGTAGCAGAAATGAAACTCCTACTAGCACCAGAATCGAACAATACAGAGGCACAAGTTTTGTTTACTAGTAACATACCCGACACGACATCGGGATCCACCCTGGCCTCCTCTCGGGTCATTGTAAATGCTCTAGCACTTGCCCTTTACCCTTCACCCTCAGTCCTCTTCTTCACCCTGAAACTCTCAACCCTCAGCTTCTTGCAGTCTCTGCTTAGATGACCATCCTCACCACAACTATAACACTTCATAGCCCCACATACCTTTGCCACGTGGCCAGGCTTCCTATACTTGAAGCATACATTCGATCCCCATTTGCACTCACCAATGTGCTCCTTCCCACATTTGCCACACCTTTTCGTCCCCGAGCTTGATGACCCTACTCTTCGGTCACCCATTTTCATCCTCTTGTTGTTTGGGGTGAAACCACCACACCCAAACCTCTTCCCATTCCAGTTCTTGTCACCACCACCTATCTTCTTCACCTCAACCACCAACACCTCTCTCTCATCGTAAAGCGTCCCAGCCAGATCCATTGCCGACCTAAAAGTGCTTGGTCGGGCAACAATCAAGTGCCTGCGGATATCAGCCGGCAATCCCTACACATACCTCTTAATCTTCCTCGACACAGGCGTCACCTGATCCCGCACCAGCCTCGCCATTTCGTTAAACTTGGTGGTGTATTGCTGGTGGGTCATTGTTCCCGCCTCAAGCTATAGGAATTCTCTCTCTACCTTGTCTAGTTCCCTATGAGGATAGAATTCCTCAATAACCAACTTCTTCAAATCTCCCTATCTCATCCTCCCGATGGCCCTGCTCCCTCGGCTTAGAAAATATTATCCCACCAACACAAAGCCAAGTTAATGAATGAGTGAGTGGCAAATTTCACTATCTAATCCTCCCTGCACTCACTAATATCCAACACTACCACCATCTCTCTAACCCAGTGGTGGGCAGCTGTAGCATTACCATTGCCGTCAAAAATAGGGGGTTTACACCGTTGGAATGCCCTGTAGCTGCATCCCCTCACGGTTTCCCACACGTCTACATCTTCTTCATCACTGGAGGCTCCCCTTTTAGTATTCATCTCCTCCTCATCATCATGATCTCCCTCATTCTCCCTTCTCCCAGCAGCAGCCCTTCTCTCTTCCTCCTTTTCCTTCCTCTCATCTCCGCCCTCCGGGTGATGAAGCCTAGGCTCTCCAGGAGCCGTCTCTGCAGTTCTCATCTTGTTCTTTGTAGCCCGTGGTCTACCAGCACGACCACCCCGTGCTCCATCTCTAGAAGCCTTAGATGATCTACCTCCATCCATCCTCTAACACTATAAGATTCAAACACCATCACGGTCATTCAAAGTAATAGCTCAGTTTATGTCAAGTATAGTAAGTTCCTAATTACAGTGGCCAGTTGTGATTAACCACTTACTTTACTCTTCATCCCCCAAGCATTTCCTATCCTGACTACATCAGTATTCAAATCTACTAAAAGCACATAAATCAAATAGCACAAGCACATAATACCGGTTAACATTAAGAAAAGAATTACCCGATGACACGTAGCTACTCGGGCTGGCATCCCTCCATTCGTCCCATTCTCAGTTTAAGTTTAGGTTTTGAAAATATTTACCTATTTATCTTAAACTTTGGCTCTGATACCAACTCGTAAGGCCCCATTCCCGGAGACCTCACAGTTGGTCAATCATAGCATAAAACATTAAACAACACACATTTCATAAAATATTGCAGCGGAATTAAGTTAATAAAAAAAACCATTCATTCTATTAATAATTAACATTGTTAAGCAATACATAATTGTTTTCTTGAATTACAAAAGACCCTGTTTCGTTGCATTACAAAACAACTGTTGGATCTTATATACCCAAGACACATACAAGATTGATGTGGTTAGTACGTTATGATCCACGTCGGGTCATACCCAATAACAAGCGAAGCAAATACCAATAAATATTTATTTGTTGATATGATCAAGCAATTAAATATTGACGCCAATTTAGAAAATGGGTTTTCTAAATTATTGCATTTGAGATAGAACAAACTATATGGATATTTTGTTCATGAGATATGATTTGTAATGTTATTTAAATAAGTTAAATAACATCAAATAAAAGAGTGTATAAGTTATAAAATTAAAATGGGTTTAATTATATAACTCAACTAGTAACTAGCAATGAATTAAAAGGAGTTTTCAAAATGGGAGGGAACCCATTTTTGAACCCATTTTCGGTCGCCCCATGTGGTGTGCCTTGGGAACATTTGTCTTTTTATAATACAAGACATTTACTTCATTTGACTAATACACTAAAAAAAACTCTCTCTCTCTCTTACATGCAAGACTCTCCTTTTCTCTCTTCTTCTCCAAAAACTCACGGCCAAGAAGAGATTTTAAGAGGGTTTTTGGTGTCAAACTCCCTAGCAAGTTGGGTTTTGCAAGAAGCTTGTGGGTATACAAGCTTGAGGGCTTCTCTTTTGAAGGCTAGATGTTCAAGAAGCATCATCTCCTTCCTCTCATCCATATAATATCCCCTTGTTCCTAAAAGGTAGTTTCAAGAACATCCTATGGTTGTTCCTTTTCGTTTTTGATAGCATTTCTTTTCAGATACTAATGATCCTTGTTCTTGGGTTTGTCTTGAACATAAAAATGGTTTATTTTCAGAATATAAAACAAGTTTTAACTCTCAAATATCCGCTGCATTTTGATGTTTAAATGGTTAAACTACTTTGATAAAACTTGTAAGAAACCCAACAATGGCATCTAGAGCCGGTTATGTGGAAAACTTGCTTCAAAAGTCCAAGAAAAGTTAGTTTTGTTGGACTTTCTCCACCCATTAGGGGCTGTTTTGTTGTGGATGTATGAATCCCTTATCTTTCAAAGTTTTATCTTACATGCTTTAGAATTAACCTTGGAAGATTAACATCAAGTGGTTGATTGTTTTGTTTGGACAAAACCCTAAAGTTTTGGTTTATGTTGGCCGAAACTTTAAGGGTTAAAAAAGGGAGTTCATGGTTGTTCTTGGATGTTGTATTTGATACATATTTTGGTGCATAACATAGCCTTGACCTAATGTGTTTTGGATTTGGATGAATGTGTTTTGTCATGTTTGGTTTTATTCATTAAAGGGTTGTAATAATAATTTTTGTGTTTGTAATTTTGGATTGTAATTTATTTATTCATTGGTTATGTAATAAATATATTAGCTACATTTCTTTTATTAGAAAAATTGTATTAGGATATGATTTTTGTAAAAGAAGATGCACAAGTTGGAGACTCAAGGGAAGATACAAAGGAAGAACTCAAAAGACATGGACACTTGAAGCATTTGGATGCGGATTCGAGTGGGAGTTCTTGGACACATTTTAATGTGTTATTATTAACCCTTAGGAAAGACCAAATGACAACACTTGTGATGGCAAACAAGTGTGGTCACCTTAGTGGCTATGGTTATGCACTTGTGATTGAATTGTTGTGGTTGTTTGGTTGTTTATTTTATGTTGGTTGTTTGATATATGGATATGCATAACAAACTAATTAATAAGCATTACAAGCTGAAATAAAATGGTTCTTTATCATCAAGTGGTTAATAAAAGGTTATTAAAAGGATTAATGATTTTAAATAAAAAGGGTTTTATTAAAAGAACCATAGGGTACCATGTATTTGAGAGCATGCGAATACAAGGTACATAGAGTTTTCTAAACTAGAATTATGAAAACTTAAATTCCTTTTGAAAACAAGTTTAACACCGTCCTTTTACACAACACTTGAGTCACTTGAAAACTCTTAATAGGATAAAGGTCACCTAACCATTTTGAGGGAACTTGTGATTTGAGGTGGGAATGCCATATTTGTGGGATAAAGATCACCTAACCACTTATATTGGTAAACTCACATGTGTGTGTAAGTAGGGTGACTTGATTTGCAAACCATGTTAAATGGATCACCTACAATGTGGTTTACAAAAGGTGTTGATGGGATTAACATGCCGACTATACATATGATGTTTAAGTCGATCCCATACCTCTAGAAGTTGCAAAGGGTTGCAATTGTTAAACGTTGACTACCTTGTTAATTTAAATAAGGGGATAAAGGTCACTTAACCACTATTTAAATGTAACGTTGGATTCTAAAATTTTAATTTGTGTATGACACATAAAAAGGTATTAATAATTAAATATGATAATATCGTAAATACCAAAATTGAACTTTGTTAAATTTTGTAGATGGCCACCAACAACAATGAAAATAATGATATTCCGTCCGCTCATACCCTATCACTAAGAACCATTCTCCAAAAGGAGCATCTAAACCATAACAATTTTATTGATTGGTTTTAAAACTTGAAAATTGTTCTCAAGCAAGAGAAACGGTCATATATCTTAGACGATCTGATTCCCAATGAACCCAATGAGGAAGATGAAGAGGCCTACATGAATTGGGTGAAATACACTGAGGACTCGGTCCAAGTGTCTTGCCTCATGTTGGCAAGTATGACTCCGGATCTCCAAAAGGAGTATGAACATCACGGAGCATACGACATGATAACCCAGTTGAAGGAAACGTTCCAACAACAAGCAAGGGTAGAGCACTTCGAAACTGTTCGAGCACTCCATGCATGTCGTACGGATGATACCCAATCGGTCTCGTCTTATGTTCTTAAGATGAAGAGCCACATAGACCGCCTCGAAAGGCTGAATTGTCCCGTCTCGAAAGAGTTGGCTACGGATTTGATCCTCAACTCTTTGTCAAAAAGGTTTGACAATTTTGTTATGAATTATAACATGAGCGGTTGGGACAAGAACATAACTGAGCTTCACTCTATGCTCAAAACAGCCGAGGCAGCCATGGGTAAAAGGGGTTTACCCGTTCTCACCATCAATGAAGGTGGGAACAAGAAGAAGCCTCACCCCGCACCCAAGGCAAGTTTTGCCAAAGGTAAAGGGTACGTTTGGGGAAAGGGAAAGAGAGTGGTAAAAGTGCCACCACCAAAACCAGCAGAGAAGAAGCAAAAGGTTGCTTCGAATGACCCATGCTTTAAGTGTGGGGAGATAGGACATTGGGCAAGAAATTGTCCGGTTCATCTCAAAGAGTTGAAAGCTAAGAGGGATGCTGGGCAGACCTCAGGTACACTTTTTATGATTCATATTGATCTCAATTTAATATCCTCTAACACATGGGTATTGGATACCGGATGTGGGACTCATATTTGCAATTTGTTGCAGGGGTTCAAAAGAAGTAAAGACTTTAAGAAAGGGGATGTTATCCTCTACATGGGCAGTGGGGCAAAAGTTCAAGTTGAAGCCCGAGGGGACTACATCTTAAAGCTTCCAAATGGTTTGGAAGCAATTTTGAACAATGTTTTGTATGCTCCTAGTTTGACTAGGAACATTATTTCTGTTGCCCAATTAAGACAATATGGTTATGTTTTGATGTTTATTGAAAATGAAATTCATGTTTCTTTAAATGACATCTTTTATTTTAAAGCTACTCCTATTAATGGTATTTATGAATTGGTTTGTGAAAACACATTATATGATAGCTCGTTGTACCAAACTAGTACCAAGAAGCTCAAATTGGATTTGAGTGACACCTATCTTTGGCATTGCCATCTTGGTCATATAAACAAGAAGCACATACAAACACTTCAAAAGAATGGTCTTTTAAAAGCAAATGAATATGATTTATTTGATGTATGTGAATCTTGTTTACAAGGCAAAATGACTAAGGCACCTTTTAGTGGCAAAACCGAAAGGGCAAAAGATTTATTAGGTATCATACATTCGGATGTATGTGGTCCTTTTAAGCCAATGACTAGGTACAATGAAAGATACTTCATTACCTTCACCGACGACTATAGTCGATATGGGTATGTGTACTTGTTAAGACACAAAGATGAAGCTTTTTAAATGTTCAAAAGCTTCCAAAATGAAGTAGAAAATCAACTCAACCAATTAATAAAAATTCTCCGCACCGATAGAGGAGGTGAATACCTAAGTGATGCTTTTAGAGATCATCTTAGAAGTTGTGGAATTGTCTCACAACTATCTCCACCTGGAACACCACAACTCAATGGTGTGTCCGAGAGGAGAAATCGAACTCTATTGGATATGGTTCGATCTATGATGGCTAGAAGCTCATTGCCTCTATCATTTTGAGGTTTCGCTTTGCTCTCTGCAGCCCGTATTTTGAATATGGCCCTAACCAAGAAAGTGAAAAAGACACCTTTTGAAATATGGTATGGAAGGTTTCCATCTCTATCATATTTAAAGGTGTGGGGATGTGAGGCTTATGTAAAGACTCCCACCTCAAACAAGTTAGAAAGTCGTTCCACTAAGTGTATCTTTATTGGATATCCTAGAGATTCTATGGGATATTATTTCTATTATCTATTAGAACAAAAGGAGTTTGTTGCCAAGAAGGGTGAGTTCTTGGAAGCCAAGTTCCGTATGGAAGGAGCTAGCAGTAGAATAGTGGATCTTGAGGAGGATCAGGAACCACAACCCGATACATGTTTTGTTGACACTAGCACTCAACATGAGGATTTTGAGAATGATCAGATGGTTGATCAATACACATAAAACATTCGCAAATCTGGTAGAACTATTAATCCACCTGAAAGATATGGTTTTTCATGGATGGATGCTATGTGGTTGATTCCGATGAACCAATCACATACCATGATGCAGTGTCCAATTTGGATTGTGACAAATGGCTTGAAGCCATGAACATTGAGATGCAATCCATGTATGACAACCAAGTGTGGGACTTGGTTGTACCACCTCTTAACTCCAAGGTAGTTGGAAGTAAGTGGGTTTTCAAGAAGAAAACTGACATGCATGGAAACTTGGATACTTATAAAGCTAGACTTGTAGCAAAAGGTTTCACTCAAACTCAAGGGGTTGATTATGATGAGACCTTCTCACCAGTTGCAATGCTAAAGTCTATTAGGATATTATTTGCCATAGCTGCTCATTATGATTATAAGATTTGGCAAATGGATGTCAAAACCGCTTTTCTAAATGGATATCTTGAGGAAGATGTCTATATGGTTCAGCCTGAAGGTTTTGTCGACCCAAAACATCCTAACAAAGTACGCAAGTTAAAGAAATCAATCTATAGATTGAAGCAAGCGTCAAGAAGTTGGAATCACCGTTTTGATGAAGAAGTAATCAAATTTAGGTTCATCAAAAACGCTGATGAGGCTTGTGTGTATAAGAAAGCTAGTTAGAGCATCATCACTTTCCTAGTATTGTATGTCGATGACATCCTACTATTTGGAAATGATATTCCAACCTTGGAAGGTGTAAAAACCTGGCTTGGAAGCTGTTTTCCATTAAGGATCTTGGTGAAGCCGCCTATATTTTGGGAATAAAGATCTATAGGGATAGATCAAGGCGGTTGATAGGTTTAAATCAAAGTGCATACATTGATAAGATCTTGAAAAGGTTCATTCAAAGAGGAACGATATTGAGTACGACTCAATGTCCAAGCTCAAAGGATGAGCAAGATAAAATGAAGGGAATCCCGTATGCGTCTGCTATAGGATCCATCATGTATGCAATGATATGCACTAGGCCGGACGTGTCATGCGCTTTGAGCATGACAAGCCGATACCAGCAAAATCCTGGAAATAGTCATTGGATGGCTGTTAAGAACATACTTAAGTACCTAAGGAGGACTAAAGATATGTTCCTAATCTATGGATCTGGTAAGGAGGAACTCGTGGTAAAAGGTTACACGAATGCGAGTTTCCAAACTGATCGGGATGACTCACGATCACAATTGGGATATATTTTCATCCTAAATAGAGGAGCAGTCTCTTGGAAGAGCTCTAAACAAGATGTGGTGGCATTATCAACTACAGAGTCAGAATACATCGCTGCTTCATTAGCAGCTCAAGAAGCTGCATGCTTGAATAAATTCATTGCCGATCTAGGGGTTGTCCCTTCCATTCAGGACCCCCTAGAAATTCTTTGTGATAATGAGGGTGCGATTGCTCAAATCAAGGAACCCCGTGCACATCAAAAGACTAGGCACATTGAGCGGAGATTCAACTACATAAGGGATGAAGTTGAAAAGGGAAAGATATGTATTCGCAAAGTTCACACGGATCAGAACATTGCGGATCCACTCACGAAGCTCCTTGAAAAGGCAAAGCATGAAGGTCATACTTGTGCCATGGGACTTCGATATTCTAGTGACTGGATTTGATCTTGTAATCTTGTATTTGGATATTGGAACCTTTTATTACTTGAATGAATTATTTGGTTATAATGCTTCAACTAATGTTCCAATTTTGCATGTTTAATCCATGAGTAAATCATTTACTATAAACGTCCGTAGTCGTTTATACTTATGGGAACAAGTATGAGGGTAAGACTATTATGAACTTGGATTGGTGGATATTCATATGGATGAATATAGAGCAAAGGGTTACTGCCAAAGTTCATAGATATTTGTGGGATACAAATATTGGACTGACCCGCATCTCAAATATTACTACATGGAATCTTTTGATTGATCATAAGTAAATTTGAGTAAAGGCGAATATCATTTGGTATCCTCTGACCTGAGATACATAATGGGTCTTGATATTCACCGGGTATTATACTTTGACTTAGTTCTTTGTTGTTCTGAAACATGGCAGTACATAAGACTAAATTCAGGTATAGCACGAGGTGATTATGAGAGACGTATGTAATCAAGATGGGATTTGTCCTTCTTATTCGTTGAGAGCAAGTTGTCTAAGGCCTGCTAAAGTTAAATCAATAGAGAATGATCATTCTGTGTCTCTAGAATTTAACATGACATCTGTGACAAAAGGACACATGATTGATTCACCTAAAACATTTTCAAGTAAGGTACTTGAAGGAGATGATGTTATTGAATGGCTCTTAGTCATACGTATTAAGGGTAGTAAACCGTTGTTAGGCGGTATTTACTGCTTGCATCAATCTTTATGAATCTTGTGCAAGTGGGAGATTGTTGGATCTTATATGCCCAAGACACATACAAGATTGATGTGGTTAGTACGTTATGATCCAAGTCGGGTCATACCCAATAACAAGCAAAGCAAATACCAATAAATATTTATTTGTTGATATGATCAAGCAATTAAATATTGACACCAATTTAGAAAATGGGTTTTCTAAATTATTGCATTTGAGATAGAACAAACTATATGGATATTTTGTTCATGAGATATGATTTGTAATGTTATTTAAATAAGTTAAATAACATCAAATAAAACAGTGTATAAGTTATAAAATTAAAATGGGTTTAATTATATAACTTAACTAGTAACTAGCAATGAATTAAAAGGAGTTTTCAAAATGGTAGGGAACCCATTTTTTAACCCATTTTTGGCCGCCCCATGTGGTGTGCCTTGGGAACATTTGTCTTGTTATAATACAAGACATTTACTTCATTTGACTAATACACTCAAAAAAACTCTCTCTCTCTCTTACATGCAAGACTCTCCTTTTCTCTCTTCTTCTCCAAAAACTCACAGCCAAGAAGAGATTTCAAGAGGGTTTTGTGTCAAACTCCCTAGCAAGTTGGGTTTTGCAAGAAGCTTGTGGGTATACAAGCTTGAGGGCTTCTCTTTTGAAGGCTAGACGTTCAAGAAGCATCATCTCCTTCCTCTCATCCATATAATATCCCCTTGTTCCTGAAAGGTAGTTTCAAGAACATCCTATGGTTGTTCCTTTTCGTTTTTGATAGCATTTCTTTTCACATACTAATGATCCTTGTTCTTGGGTTTGTCTTGAACATAAAAATGGTTTATTTTCAGAATATAAAACAAGTTTTAACTCTTAAATATCCACTGTGTTTTGATGTTTAAATGGTTAAACTACTTTGATAAAACTTGTAAGAAACCCAACAACAACAATATCATTAAAGATGAATGGATGCCAGTCTTGCCCTGCCGAGTAGCTTCCCCCGCGTGCCATCCTCAGCAACAATTATCTGGCAACTAAAAATGCATAAAAGTCAGTGATGCTGAGTGAGTTCTAGTTTTAAAACGTTTAAAATACCTATAGGATTTATATATGAAAATACCCTTTTCAATAAAATACTTCCTTTACTTTCGCACGTGAGCACTCAACATACATACATCAATGTATAAACTTAATTATCTTTCATTAACTCACGTATTCGTTCATTTCGTACATTTTCATTATCTTTCACTTTCTATCTGGATCCTGTCTCATGCAATACCCCCGACTCACGTCCGAAGACTGATACTATGCCGGGTACGCGACAAGGACCCCGTCTCTGTTTGCAACACCCTCGACTCATGTCCAAAAACCGACACAGAACTGGGGTGAGCATCACGACATGTTTCGGGTAGATCTTAAGGATCAGACCTCCTTCGAGTCAATCTCAATGATTGCACTCCATCCGAGTCTGTAACGACAACAGGATGGCGCACCTCCTTTCATTGCTTGCAAGACTTTTCATGCATTTCTTATGTTCCTCTTCTTTATCAACATTAATCTTACACTTACTTTACGATAATACTTTACGCATATGAATATAAAGACAACACGTAAAGTCATATTATACATAGTATAAAGCATCAACAACAGCCCACAACATGCATCACCACAACAGACATGAAACAGCAAAACATTCCAGAACTTACCCATTACATTCTACTTCCCAGGCTTCAGAAAAATCCTAAGTCCTTAGACAAATGCGGATGAACAGAGACTAATGCGGATGAACAGTAACTAATACGGATGCACAATAACTAATGCAGATGAATGCCTTCAGATTATTCCAAGTGTCCAACTAAATGCTCGTAGAACAAATTCGAATGACTGAAACAAATGCGCATGAACACTGTAGCAAATGCGCAAGAACTAAAGAAATACGGAAGAACACTTGGGTGCATGAGCAACTACAAATGCGGATGAACAAACAAAAAATGTGCATGAGCAAAATACTTTAAGTGTATGTTCAGCTCTTAAATACGGATGAACTAACCGACCTACAAATGCACTTCTGCAATTATTTAATCCCCAATCCTAGGTCTAACACATCCTTATCATCGATCTAACATGCTTAACATCTATAGCAGGCATACAACCATGAAAACACCAACAATTCCTAACCAATCATGCTTATCCATCTGTTCAAAGCTTATACTCAACATCCTAAGCATCAACAGCACATAAACCACCATAAAGCACAAACATAATCAGCCATATACATACGGTAAAGCATAAAACAACAGCAAAACCTTTTAAACATGCATTTTCAGCCCCAAGAAGTTTAAAACACATAAAAACCAGGGTCCAGAACTCACCTAGTGTAGCAAACAAGCAAAACTCCTCCAAACTCATGTGCACAAGAGTTCAAACGCCTAAAACAAGCAAAAACAAACAACAAAACACATAAACACTTATAAATTGGTTTCATGGTCAAAACCCAACATAAACTGAGCCAATTATGCATAGAAATACATACCAAGATAAAAAACAACCTCTATCTCTCTCTAGAACCGAGAGAACTTCGATTTCTTCTTCTTCTTCTTTTTCTTCTTCTGTTTCAGTTGAACACAGTAGCAGCAGGGGTGATACGGGCGGCCATGCCTATATAAAGTGCACTTTTTGACTTTTGTGTACTTTTACACAAAACATCCCTCATCTTTGGTTTCCTTTAGTTTCCTTCAAGATACTTTCTTTTCTTTGTATTTTATGTGACAAAATTTCGGGCGTTACAACCCATAAGGATGTGAAGTTCTTATGGGGTCAAGAGCAGGAGAATGCTTTCTAAGAGTTAAAGACAATACTGACTCAAGCTCCTGTCTTGACGTTACCCAAAGGGAATAAAGACTTGGTGGTCTATTCAGATGCTTTTTATTCAGGATTAGGTTGCTTGCTGATGCAACGGGGAAGGCTTATAGCCTATACGTCCCGACTATTGAAGATTCATGAGACTAACTACCCTACTCATGACTTGGAGTTGGCGGCTGTGGTCTTTGCATTGAAGATTTGGAGGCACTACCTGTACGGGACGAAGTGCACCATCTTCACTGATCATAAAAGCTTGAAGTACTTCTTCAAGCAAAAGGATCTTAACATGAGACAAAGAAGATGGTTAGAGTTGATCAAGGATAACGACTGTGAAATCCACTATCATCCAGGTAAGGCGAATATGGTAGCCGATGCCCTCAGTCGAAAGGAGAGGCCAGAACCGATTCGAGTGAAGGTTTGCCAGCTAGTTGTGACGCCGGATGTTATGGGTCAAATCAAAGAATTCCAAGATGAGGCATTAAAGGATGATAGGATCAACTCTGAATGAATGAAGGGACAAGCGACAGATTTAGGGGAGAACACCCTTGGTGTTAAAAACCGTTTCGAGCGGATGTGGATTCCTTGTTATGGGGAGCTGAGGGGAAGGATCATGGATGAGGCTCACAAAACATGGTATTCCATCCATCCTGGTGCTACAAATGTGTATCATGATCTAAAAAAGGATTATTGGTGGCCAGGGATGAGGCGTGACATGGTGGAGTACGTGAGTAAGTGCCTGACCTGTTTACAAGTGAAGGCGAAACATCAGAAACCTTAGTGGAAGATCCAACCCTTGGATATACCCGAATGGAAGTGGGAACACATCACCATGGACTTCATCACAAAGTTGCCTCGCACTGCGAGAGGATGTAATAAAATTTGGGTGATCATAGACCACCTGATGAAGAGTGCACACTTTTTGCCAATCCGAGAGACTTACTCGTCAGAAAGGTTGGCGGAGCTGTTCATCAAGGAGATCGTAACTCGTCATGGCATGCCAGTGTTTATTGTTTCTGATAGGGACTCCCGGTTCACGTCCATATTCTGGAAGCGATTTCATGATGCGATTGGGACGAGGTTACACATTAGCACAGCTTATCACCCTTAGACAGACGGTCAATCAGAAAGGACCATTCAGACCTTGGAGGATATGCTCTGGGCATGCATTATTGATTTTGGTGGAAGTTAGGATGAACACCTATCATTGGCAGAGTTATCCTACAACAATAGTTATCATGCCAGTATAGGCATGCCACCATTCGAAATGTTGTATGGCAGAAGATGCAGAACCCCGGTGTGTTAGGTGATGTCAGGCAGAAAGAGTTGGGAAGCATCAAGATCATTGAAGCCGCGTCAGAGAAGTTGGAAAAGATCAAGGCCTTCATGAAGGCAGCAAAGGATTGGCAAAAGTCCTACGCTGATAAAAGAAGGAGGCCAATTGAATTCCAGGAGGGAGATAAGGTGATGTTGAAGGTATCTCCTTGGAAAGGGATTATCAAGTTCCGCAAGCAGGGAAAGTTGAGCCCTAGGTATATTGGGCCATTCAAAATCATTGCCAGAGTATATGAAGTGGCATACAGGCTGGAACTTCCTGATGAGCTGCATGGAATTCATCCTACATTCCATGTATCTGACTTACGAAAGTGCTTGGCAGAAGGTGACGTTGTTGTTCCTCTTATGGACATTGAGGTTGATGAAAGGTTGAATTATGTGGAACAACCAGTGGCTATATTGGATCGGAAGGAGAAACGGTTAAGGAATAAAGTGATTGGCCAAGTAAAAGTGCAATGGAAACATCGTAAGGGATCAGAAGCCACTTAGGAATCAGAGGAAGAAATGAGGCGGCACTACCCAGATCTCTTTACGGAGTGACAGGTTTCGAGGACGAAACCTATATATGGGGGTAGACTTGTAACACTCGAAAAATTTGAAGAAAAGAAAAATAAAGAAGAAAAGATAAAAAGTCCAAAAGAAAGGGGTTAAAAGTGTGCAAGAGTCAAAGTTTCCCATAATGGGTGTTAAAAGGTGGTAAGGCCGCATATAACCCTCTCTCTCATGCATAATTCGGCTAAAGACTTGGAATAGAGAACCCCATCCGGTTTTAGAGAGAGAAAGCTCAAGTTCTTTGACAAGGTGAGATTTCCAGAAGTTTTCTTCTTGATTTTCTACTGGGTTCAAGCTTATGAACCTATTTTTATGTGTTTTCTTGTGTTGGTTGTTTATTTTATGTGTTTAGGTGCTAGTTATACTTGTTAGCTCTCAGGTTTGTGGTGTTTCACTTGAAAGCTACTAAGAGGTGAGTTTTAGATCCCCTCTTTTACTTGTTGTATATATGTTTGGGGTTAATGTGAATATTACAAGTGTTTTTAATAAACAAAATCATTATTTTGTTTCATAAAGAAACCGACTGTTCATAAAGATGTTGCTTCAAGTGTATTATATGTTTATATGTGATGTTTCTTATGTTTTAAAGATGTAACTTGTTAGAACTAAGCTAAGTAGATGATTAACAAGGGCATTTGGGAACTAGAAGTCATGTAAGTTAAGCTCTAAGTAAACTGGTTGTCCGCTGTGGATGTTGATCATCCACTGTGGACACTTTGACAGGAATAAGTTGTCCGTTGTAGATGTTGGTCATCCGCTATGGACGCTGTTCTCTGAGAACACTTAGAAAGATTTGCCGTCCGTTGTGGACTTGTAAGTCCGCTATGGACTTTATTCATCCGCTGTACACCTTTTAATTATCCGCTGTGGATGTTATTCATTCGCATTGGACTATGGCCAACCGCATTGGACTATGTTCATCTGTTGTGAACACACTTAGTGTTTTACTCATCCACTATGGACTTTGGTTGTCCGCTGTGGACCTTGGCTATCCGCTGTAGACTTAGACTGTCCGCTGTGGATACTTAGTACTTTAGGCCATCCGCTGTATATGCTACTCATGCGCTGTGAACACTTAGGATTTTTCTGAAATTTTGGGAATAGAGTTTAAGTGTTAAGAACTTATGTTTAATAGGAGGTTATGCTTCTTCTATGTTTCTAATGTTTCATTACCTGGGCTGCTTACTATTAATAACTATTACTGTTTCGTGATATGTGAATTTAAGGTAATGAAAATTATAAAAGTATTATTCATAATAAGTGGACACAAATGAATAAAAAAAGAGCAGTGTAACCTATTGAATAGTACCTCCGGGCCCTTATGATGAATAAAAAGCCTTGCAAGAAAATGAATGGGTTCACGACAAGGAGGTCGTTTGCTCAACTGATGTACGACTGTATCAGCCCATAAGGATGTACATTAGGGGTCTAGTCCTGGGGATTGACCAATGGATGAATGGGATCCTAGTTCATGAGCAGGCTCCATGCCTAGCAGTGTGGATCAACTGTTGATGGGTTAGCTACCATGATAAATGTTTGCCGACAGGGTTTCGACATCTATTGCCAACCAACAATGTAGACTCTTGCTTTGTGCAATCCTAGTTAATGAAAGAGAAAGATAAAGAAAGAAAGATAATGAATCTCTTAATGATTGATTATGTATATTGATGAATGATCACCAAATGAAGTTTACAAAAGTGTATTTTCTATATTATTAAACTAGGACTCACTCAGCAACGCTGACTTTTTATATGCATATCAGTTGGCATGTAAGGACGTTGCTGAGGATGGCACGGGGCTGAAGCTACTTGATGGATTGAGACTGGCATCCATTTATGCAATTATGATATTTTTGTCTTGTAATACAACTAAATATTCTTTTGTAACACTTAACAATAATGTATTATTTGGCAAAAGTAATCATTAATGCAAGAAATGGTTTTTGGTTAAGTTATTTTGTTGCGATTGTTTTTCTATAATAATGTAACTTAAGGTGTTTTTAATAACGAATGATGCTATGAATGACCAACTGTGGGGTTTCTGGGAATGAGGCCTTACAAGTTGGTATCAGAGCCAAAGTTTAAGAGAATTGGGACCTAATGAAGGGATGCTAGCCCAAGTAGCTACATGCCATCAGGTAATTTTTTTTTTCATAAAGTTAACTGGTAATACGTGCGTGTGCTATTTGAATTATGTGCTCTTAGTAGATTTGAATACTGAAGTAGTCAGGATAGGAAATGCTTGGGGAATGAAGAGTAAAGTAAGTGGCTAATCACAACTGGCCACTATAATTAGGGATTTACTATAATTGATATAATCTGAGCTATTACCATGAATGACCTTGTTAGTATTTGAATCTTATAGGAGGTAGATCTTATGGCGGGTAGGAAATCTGGGAAGAAAACCCAAGGTGGTGCTCGTGGCGGGCGTACTACTGGTTAATGTGTCACCCGAAGCAAGGCTAAGGCTCCTGAGACGACTCATAAGGACATGGATATTCTTAGCCACCAAGAGGGTGAAGGATCAGCCACCCTTAAGTCTATGGTAAAGGAAGCTATTGCTGATGAAGTGTACAACGTCATGCAAAACGTGTTACCTTAAGGGGTGACCGAGGTGTTGAGGGCTGTAAAGGATGGTGAAAAGACCAAAGATGCAGGGGAGAAGGAGAAAGCTGATGAAGAGCCATCTAGTCCTAAGGTGGTAATTCATGATGATGATAGCGAGGGGGAGAAGGAGATCGCTAAGGGGTGCACCTATGGGGCGTTTCAGAGGTGCAAACCCCCGACCTTTGATGGTAACGACAATGCTACTGCTGCTCATCGTTGGGTTAGAGAGATGGAGGCGGTTCTAGACATCAGTGAGTGCTGGGAGGATCAAAAGGTGGAGTTTGCCTCCCATTCTTTCGTTTACTCGGCATTATGCTGGTGTGACAACATTGTCCAAGCTGAGGGGAAACGATCTGGTGGGACAATATTTCACGCATGGGTAGTTTTTCGCTTTCCGTAACAATTTACAAAGATATAGAGTTTTGATTCTATAGCCTTCTGAACACACTCATGAACCAATCTAACCATATCTGATTATAATCATCATTGGAATCACACTAATCCATCGTAAATGGAACATATTATCTATTGTATAAATCAAAACCAAAAGCAAATATGAAACCACACTAATGAGCCCTGAATTAAATACACTCGTGCCTAAAACTCATCGAGAACATTCCCAAACATACTTTGAGCACTCTTGCCTAAAAAATCCACCGAATCAATCAAAATGACAACCGTGGATCCACATAATACTTTTTTACCATCTAGCAAAAGAAACTAGTTGTAAAGAAACAAGAAACTACTAGTATTCACTCCCAAAGAGTATAGAATCAAATTACATTAGGGAATGAAAATTATCAGACGTCAAACAAGAAACGCAATGCGTAATCGATGAAAAAGAAGTCAAATCAAGGAAAAACAATCAAGTAAATAAGATTTTCTTGTTATTTAATCAAAATTGTGCAACTAGGATTGGTCATCAAAGTATTCACGAAAACTTAACTAAATAAATGGGAAAGCAACTAGTCATACGAAAACATTAAACAACAATAGTTCATGCATGGATAGTTTTTGTGTTCCGTAACAACCTCTAATGAGACGAAGTTCTGATTCTCAATCCTTCTTAACACACTCGTGAACCAATCTAATGATACCTATTTATAATAATTATTTGAATCACAGTAATCAATCATAAATGGAACATAGTATCAATTGTACAAAACAAAATCAAAACCGAACACGAAACAACACGAATGAGCCCTAAAATCAATACACTTGTGCCTAAAACTCATCGAGAAGATTCCAGAACAAACTTCAAACACTCTTGCCTCAATAATCCCCCGAATCAATCAAAATGACAATCGTGGATCCACAGCATACTTTATTACCATCTAGGCGAAGAAACCAGGTGTTAAGTAACAAGAAAAATACTCGTATTCACTCACAAAGAATCAAGAATCAAATTACCTTGAGGAGTAAAAGTAATCAGACATCACACAAGAAACGTAATGTGTGATCGATGAAAAAAAGTCAAATGAAGGTAACGCGACCTAGTAAATAAAATTTACTTGTACTTTAATCGAAATTGTGCAACTACATATCGGAGCATCAAAGTATTCAAGTAAAGTTAACTAAATAAATGGGAAAGGAACTAGGTACACAAAAACATTAAACAATAATAGTTCATGCATGGATAGTTTTTTGCTTTCCGTAACAACCTCCAATGCTATGGAGTTTGATTTTGAAGCCTTCTAAACACTGTCGTGAACCAATCTAATCATGTCTGATTGTAAACATCATTGGAATCATACTAATCAATCATAAATGGAACATATTACTAATCAATCATAAATGGAACATAGTATCCATGGTATAAATTCAAACCAAAACCGAAAACAAAACCACACGAATGAACCCTGAAATTAACACACTCGTGCTTAAAACTTATCGAGAATATTAAACAACAAACATTGAAGACTCTTGCCTCAAAAATCCACCGAATAAATCAAAATAACAACCGTGGATCCACATATTACTTTTTTACCATCTAGGCAAAGAAAGTAGGTGTAAAGAAACAAGAAACTAGTCGTATTCGCTCATAAAGAATCAAGAATCAAATTACACTGGTAATGAAAGTAATTAGACGTAAAAACATGAAACACGATGCGTGATCGATGAAAAAGAAGTCAAATCAAGAAAACACGACCAAGTTAATAAAATTACTTGTATTTAAATCAAAATTGTGCAACTACAGACTGGAGCATTAAAATATTCACGAAAGCATAACTAAATAAATGGGAAAGGAACTAGGAATACAAAAACTTTAAATAGCAATAGTTCATGCATGGATAGTTTTTGGCTTTCCATATCAACTTTCAATGCTATAGAGTTTTGATTCTAAAGCCTTCTGAACACACTCGTTAACCAATCTAATCATATCTGATTATAATAATAATTGGAATCACACTAATCAAATGACACATAGTATCTATTGTATAAAGCGAAACCAAAACCGAACACAAAACCACACGAATGAGCCTTGAAATCAAGACACTCATGCTGAAAACTCATCAAGAACATTCCAGAACAAACTTCAAACACTTTTGCCTCAACAATCCATTGAATCAATTAAAATGACAACTGTGGATCCACATAATACTTTTTTACCATCTAGCCAAAAAAACCAATTGTAAAGAAACAAGAAACTATAAGTATTCACTCCCAAAGAATCTAGAATGAAATTACACTGGGGAATGAAAGTAATCAGACGTCAAACAAGAAACGCAATGCGTAACCGATGAAAAACAAGTAAATAAGATTTACTTGTATTTTAATCAAACTTGTGCAACTACAGATTGGTCATTAAAGTATTCACAAACACTTAACTAAATAAATAGGAAAGAAACTAGTTATACAAAAACATTAAACAACAATATTTCATGCATGGGTAGTTTTTTGCTTTCCGTAACAACTTCCAAAGCTATAGAGTTTTGATTCTAAAGCCTTCTGAACACACTCATGAAACAATCTATTCATATCTGATTATAATTGTCACACCCCGGGCCCAAGGGGGGTGGGACGTCACAGAATGGTAAAATACATGGCAGCGTAAACTAACCATTATAAGAGCACACAAGGAGAGAAATCACATGGCATTACATTAAAATAACATCACCAGGCCATAACAAACTAGCCCAATTCAAAAGAATCAATTCATCATAGAAAAATCCAAATGTTTAACAGACATCAAATTAAATTGTCTAAAATGTTTCAAGGTCAAGTAATTCCATTGGTAGTCAACGTGCTAGGCTATCCGTAAAGGTTTCCAATGTAATCCAAGCTTCTATCAAGGGTTACCTGAAACATGCTCAAAAACATTTTGTGTCAACTATAAAGTTGGTGAGTACAAGTGCTTAAAGTTTAAAAACAAAAGACTCTTTAGAATCCATAAGTTAATCTTAAAAACATAAGTATCAATGTTGTGGAATCACAATCAACCCTGCACTCAGTCCCGGCTAGCCTCTTCTAAACTTGTGTTATTACCGGTTAACCCATAGGGAGAACTGAGCCTCAAACAGTGTATCATACCTGCCGAGTGGTACACCATAGTATCTTATAAAACCTGTCACATGCCAAAAATGACCTGCAGGATCTTAGTGTGGTACCCTTCCTATTATGTCATTGGGTGATGACGGAAGGCACTGTGTGTAGGGGATTCCCCAAGTAGATCTACCCATATAGAACAAGCGGTTCACCAAGAATTAATGATTGTGATACAATATAAGAGCAGGTTCTAACAATCACAACAACATATAAGCAACATATTATAGCACATAAATAATTTCAGTTCAATTACAGCATGTTTCATCCCAAAACAGTAGTAAAGAGGGGAACACTAAACTCACCTTAGAATCAAATAAAAGTCCTTCAAAGTCCGAGTCCTAGCACCCTATTATCATGATACAATTAGTAAGCTATATGTTCTTATACTATTGAAAGTGTAACTAAGTGCATTTGATGGTCATGTGTTCAAGTGGCTTCATTTCTTAGGAGTTACGTCAAAAAGTTTTCTTTTTAGGGAAGTTAGGGTTTTCGATGTATGGATTACAAGTTATACATCTCTTATGAATTTGTTTATATGATAATAGGTTTGATAAGGGTTGCTGGTCATATGGTTACTGAAATTTAGTTATATTTACAGAATTTACACTTTGGTCCCTCAAGTTTCAAAATTTATAATTTTGACCCGAAAGTTGCTTTCTTTCCATTTCTTGACCCACTATGTCCCTTATTAGTTCCTAGGGGTTATTATATTACTTTTAGGCATGTTAAAACTTGATATTTCCAGAATTTAGCTTGAGGGATTTAAAACACAAAATTTGAGTTACCTGTTACGGCAAAACCGAAAATCTAAGCTTCAAGTTTTAAATCTTTTAACTTCAGCCCATAACACATAAGTATTACTTATAACAAAGCACTAGTTCATGGGTCATAACATACATGGCACCTTAAGTTGCATCCAAGGGTGAAGTACCATATTTACACTTATATAACCCCCATAATTTGAGCATAAATGTTATCAAATCTCTTTGTAGATTTTGAAACATGTTTTAGTGAAGGTTCGTTTACTGTTTTAGAGAAGATCTTAACAATAGGTGGAGAGGTATTCAAAGCCGTGAGGTTTTTGGTGCTTAAACTCATGAGAAATAGGGTTTTCGGGGTGAAATCGGGTGCACCAACCCTTGGTCCATGTAAACTCTTTAAAAATATACCTTATGTGAAGTCGTGAGTTCCTCAAAGATAGTGGCGTGGCTGCAGGTTTCTATTTTTGAACAAGAAAAGTGAGGCTTATGGTAGAAAAGTGGGAACAAACACAAGAAATGACTTTGTTCGGGCGAGATGAAGCTTACACTTCGGAAGTTTGTGCTTTTGGAACTATTTGTAGAGTTTGAGGGCTGTTGGTTCATGATCTTGAGCTGGAACACCTTGTTCTTGCAAGAGCCTTGTGTGAGAACTCACTTTAGCTCACCTTCCAGCTTTGTTTGGGTCTTGGTCGAATGTAGATGAAGTTATCTTCGAAATCTTGTTGGAAAGAATAAGTGTGAGTACTGGATTTCTTGGGAGAAATGGCTGATTCGAGAGTTAGAGAGAGATAGAGAGAAGAGTGGAAGTTTGCATGTAGGGGGGAAGAGAGGGGTTGAGTGTGGGTGAGGTTTTGAAATAGTCAAGGGAGAGGAGTGTATGGTGGGTGGGGGCGGCCGAGTGAGAGGAGTGTGTTAGGTATATATATATATATATATATATGTATATATATATATATATATATATGTTTGTGTTTAAAACAAAAGGTGCGAGTGATGTATTTTATAAAACTTTGCAAGTATCATTTATTATTGTATACACATGGTCGTAAATATGTGTGTACAACACATACGATCTGTCTTGTTTAAAATTCTTGATGTCGGACCCAAGATGGATCACACATGTTAATTCAAGGGGTGGTAGACGGTTGCTTTGAATGGAAGAAATCACAAGTCCAAGAATAAATGCGGATGAGAAAGACAACAAATGCAGATGAGGTGCCAAAATGCGGATGAGGCAGCAACAAATGCGGATGAGGCAGCAACAAATGCGTTGACCAATGCTGGTGAACATTTCAAATGCAGGTTATCATTTTGTACATGGGCTAGTATTCAAATGTGCAGTTGTCAGGGTAGATTAGTCATTTAGAATTTTCTAACATCACTTAGTAATTTCTAGGCTAGAGCAAATCGAAGTAGAATCTTCTAAGGCAATTAAGCATGTAAACAATTAGAATGGAAAAAGGAGAATAACAATAATAATAATAAAAATGAAATAATGCTAGATTAAATTAAAGTTTAAAGTAGAACCTAGAGTCTGGTTGTTACAATAATCATCATTAAAATCACACTAATCAATCATAAATGGAATATAGTATCTATTGTATAAATCAAAACCAAAAGCAAACACAAAACCTCACTAATGAGCCCTGAATTCAATACACTCATGCCTAAAACTCATCAGGAATATTTCCGAACAAACTTTGAGAACTCTTGCCTAAAAAATCCACCGAATCAATCAAAATGACAACCGTGGATCCACATAATACTTTTTTACCATCTAGCGAAAGAAACTACTTGTAAAGAAACAAGAAACTACTAGTATTCACTCCTAAAGAGTATAGAATCAAATTACACTGGGGAATAAAAATAATCACACGTCAAACAAGAAACGCAATGCATAATCGATGAAAAAGAAGCCAAATCAAGGTAACACAACGAAGTAAATAAGATTTACTTGTAATTTAATCAAAATTGTGCAACTAGGATTGGTCATCAAAGTATTCATAGAAACTTAACTAAATAAATAGGAAAGAAACTAGTCATACGAAAACATTAAAAAACAATAGTTCATGCATGGATAGTTTTTTGTGTCTAGTAACAACCTCCAATGATATGGAGTTTTGATTCTCAAGCCATCTTAATGTGACAACCCTGATTTTGTTCCAAATTTTTTTTTTGTTTTTTTTGAAACCTTAGTGGGCCACACAATGATCAACCGGAGCCCATGTGATGGGCCCAACATGATCAAACCTTTGGATATACGCACACACCTTAATGGGCTAGGCCCATCAAACTTTGGATTGGCCAATGGGCCATATGATGGACTTGTTCGTGCGCTACCAACACTAGTGGGCCTTGGGCCCAAAGCCCTAGTAATAGTTGTGGCAAAAAGTTAATAAACAAGAGTTACAAAAATAATAATAATAATAATAATAATAAATTCTAAGTCTAAAGTCATCCGCATTTGTTGATCCGTTCATCCGAATTTGATCCCTTCATCTGCATTTTGTATACTTCATCCGTATATGTTTTTCCCTCAGGCGCATGAGCACTGTACAGGCGCATCAGCACTGTACAGGCGCATTAACACTGTGTGGCCACTTTTCCTTCGGAAAAACTAAGGAACACTAGGCGCATGAGCACTGTACAGGCGTATAGGCACTGTACAGACGCATGAGCAGCGGGCGCATGGGCACTGTACAGGCGCATTAGCACTGTGCAGCCCAAAAATTTCTATCTTCAGAAGTCCTTTACACATAGAAACATTCTGAAAATCTTAAAAACCTTCTAGAAGGTGGTTTGACTAGTCTAATCACCACCCAAACTACCCAATGCATGGTTTAGCTTCCTAAGCCATGCTAACTTGTTGAAGTACCCTAAATCTTTCTTTAATCAAGATTTCTCTGATCAAGAAAGTGGGCCCAAACATTTCTTCGGCCAATAAACAACCTCAACTCCACCTTCTCCTAATAAATTAAGAGCTCACCAATTTATTTTTACTCTTTACATACACTCTCGGCAAAATCACTTTTTCAAACTCCATAAGGTAAATTTATTCTTTCTTTTATTTTACAACTTATAAATATTTACTTTCTTCCTTCTTTTGCACCTCTAATCCATCTACGAATATGGATTGAATCTTCATTCCTAGCAGCCTCTTTTGTTCATTTGCAGCCTCCTGTTTACCCCGTTTCGCAGCTTCCCCGAGGTAAACGTCACCACTCGAAAACTATCGATATTTTGTTATATCCTTTTACTAGTGACACAATCAATTCTGTGTCACTTCTAATATCTTATATATGTAAAATACCATGAATTCCAGTAACCAAAAGAATGTACATTTTACAAAAAGAATGATCTTTATAACATTAATATGCATATAAACCCGAAACTTCTTAAAATATATAAATATATGATTAATATAACTTACTGGAATTATAAGTTCATATAGTTTATATTAGGTAAAATCAGATTAAAACACATATAAACACAAAACCGAGACTTAACGAACACTTAACTGAACTAACCGGCTAATATAATGAATTACAAACCACACATACCATCTGATTTATAAATTTACAATAGGTACATAATGTTAAATAATGCTTAGAAATAAAATTTCGTGACCTATAGAGTTAGTTGGCCTATTAAACAAAAATATAAAAGTTATTTATGTTAAATAAATGAAAATTTGTAAAAATATATATTCTTAGACTAAGAAACCCAAAATCAGATTCAAACACTTATCATAAGTATATTAGAATAATATAAAGCTAGGTTGGACCAAAAAGTTGAACCGAATCTAAGAACCCGTTAGAAACTGAACCCGAGCGTTAGAATACCAAAACCGATATAAAACAACCTAAAACCTAAAAATACAGTTTCTATGGGACTTATAATGATAAAATCAGATTACAAACCAAATATTATCAATTATAGGAGTTCCTAAGTATTAATACAAAAATAATGATAAAATACAAAAAAATTGAACAACACACTAGCAAACAATAAGATAAATAAGTTCTGAAACCTTGAGAAGAATAAAAACCACTTAATTACAGTATCTTACCTCACTCAAAACTATAAAGCACATAATAAACAACTCAAGTGCTAAATTCCAAAATATAAGGGTTAAAACCGTCAATATAACAAAGTTGAAGGACCAAACATGACAACGACCAAATCCTTATTGTTTTGGGAATAAAACACTAAAATAATAAACTTAATAATCTGAAATTTATCTTTATTAACTCAAACATGTCCTACTCTCAAACCTAAGACCTCAAATTACAAGAATATATCAAATTACACATGTGTAATGGAAAACCGCCCAGTCGCGTAAGGCAAACTTGAACTAGAAAGTCTAGGCTTACCTAACTGATTGAAATGAAACTAACAATTATAAATATGAACTTAGGAACCTTGCCGGCCGGTAGCTCAAACCCACGAACACTCTCGTGACAACTAAATTAAGGTGAGTCTCATGACCTCCTTTTTACTTGATAAACTTTTTAGGTGAAATACATACTCTTGGTTATAACTTTGTAATGATGCAACACTACCTACTCTTGTCTCCTAACATGAACACAATCATTAACTCATGTGAGAGCCGCTTAATTTGTGGATAGTACTATTTGGGGAATCCCCCACACACAATGGGCCCTGTGGATAGGGAAACCCCCAGTGAGATTGAAAATCATTGTGTCACAAATTATTATAGAGATACATGTGAATAGAAGGGCACATCTGAGCCCATAACAATTAGGGGTATGGGTTAGGGGATGTTCTAGCACTCAGGAGGGTCACCCGGGTCTAGGTTTGATTGTGATACTTTTCTTTAATGCATCATGAACTTTGTAAACTTATTTTATATGTGGAGACTTGTGTCATAAAATCATGAGCTCACCAATATTATGTTGACATATTTTTGGGTGTGTATTTCAGGAAAAGGCTGATTGGCATGGGTAAGCTGGCTAGGAGGTTGACTAGAATTAGACATTTAGAGATAGCCACCGCCTCCTAGTTTTAGACGATTTTCTGTCGAGACAATACATACGATGATGTTTAGAACACTTTAACAGATGTTAGACCTTATTTATCTTGGGGATAACTATATGACTTTTAAATGAATTGAATCTAGAATTACATGTACCTTTACCCTTCCGCTGCATTGTGTTGATATTTGGATAGTCACGGCCGGGGAAACACCGTGCCCGGCGGGTCGTGACAAGTCTGGTATCAGAGCCAATGGTTACAGCGAATTAGGATCTTGCCTGTAAGTTACCTAGGCTTTAACCACACGTTAGGAAATTTAGGAACCTAGGAATAGACGCCTTTAAGCTATGATTTGAGGGTAGTTCCTAGCATCTGCATTCATTCATTTAAATTTTGAGTAAATCTTGCTGTAATTTCTGATTTTGATATGTAAAAATATATATGTATTATCCACTTTATATTTTACTTGGCTTGCTCATTAGATGGCAGGAAACCAGAACCGAGGGAAGACCATTTATATCAGTGATTCACCTGATGTCCCACCCCCGCACTATTACCAGACCACCATCCCACCACCCACGTTTGTACCTGATATGGGTGCCGGACCCTCGAGACGCCCCCTGTCGTATGAGATTGGGGAGTATGCCCCTCTTAGGCCATAGTATGGGGACCCCAGTTTGTACCCAAGGGCCCCCTATGAGCACATGATGCCCGATCCTAGCCAGGATTGGGAGATGGAGGAGTCTGAACCATCGGAGGATATGTCTGCATCGTCGGTGACTGTCCGGGTTAGTTCCCTACGACCTGACAAGGATGAAGACGTGGCACCTCGTGCGAGGCAAACCGTATGAATGTCAGTCCGACACGTCCCCACATTCCAGGAGGAATGGGGTAACTTGGTTACAGGACTGACCGGGGCACCGCCATAGCCGGTTGTCCCACCATTGCCGCCAGCACCAGCTTCACAGCATCCGACTGGACCCTACGAGCATGACGCGATGGTACGTCATAGCTTCCATTTAGCTCCATCGAGGTACTACGCTAACCCTTACGATGAATCGGCACGCTACTTCAATGCCTCTCACCAGATGTTCGCTGATCCACCCCAGTACTTCTCATGACCACTGGTTGGAGACTCCACTATGGACGAGCTGTGGCGACGACACCAGCACTATGATACCTTGAAGGAGGAGAGGGACGAGGTAGTGTCCCTACTGGCCAAGATGAGGAGGAAGCTGTACGGAGCCGCCCACAAGTGCTTGCTCAATCCATGGACCTGTAGCAGCCGCCGCCATTGACATGTCTCTGATTTATTTATTTTTGCACTCTTGGAGCATTTATTTAAACTTATGTATTCTGTAGGGTATGAGTGAATGTTCACTCATACCACACTCGATTATAATTTGAACTTAATTTTGTGATTTTAACAATATGGCTATGGTCAAAAACTAATGATGGTTATTTGTTATGATGTGACCCTTTTTATTTGTATTATGTGATGATGTTATCGCTTGTGATGCTATTATGACTATTGATCATAAAGCCCTTGAATTTGAAACACAAATATAATGTTTATTTAAGCGATGGCGAGGAGAAGAGGACGAGGCCATACTCCGAATGCTAGGAATGGTATCACTACCCGATCAAAAACTCGTACCAACCAACCTGAGGAAACCACCACTGACAACACCAATAATACACACCACACCAGTGATGGCCTCAACACCAACCACAACTCTGACCAAGAAGCTAGGTTGCAACAACTGATAGCTGAAGCTATTGTTAACGCTCATGTCAATGCTGAGCGAAGCCGAGAAGTTACCCGCGAGAGGGAGGAAAATGAGGATAAGAACAATAACGAAGAGGAACGGGAAGAAGCCCGCGTTCAAACCGGTTGCACCTACAAGGCATTCATGGGCTGTAAACCGAGAGACTACTACGGGAACGAAGGTGCAACTGGAACAATCAGGTGGTTGGAAGAAATGGAAGCCATCCTAGATATAAGCGATTGTGCTGAGGAAAACAAGGTGAGATTCGCCACCCATTCCATCAAAAATGGAGCGTTAAATTGGTGGAACACGTTACTACAAAGCCGAGGAAGAAACACGGACAACCGCATGAGATGGGAGGAACTCAAGAGTTTAATGGTGGAGCGATACTGCCCGATTAATGAAATTGAGAAAATGGAAGCTGATTCTTAGGGTTGGAGATGAAAGGCACGGTGCACATGGAATACACCAACTGATTTAACGAGCTGTCATTGCTTGTACCCCATTTGGTAACCCTTGAATCAATGAAGATTGGCAGGTATGTGTGGGGTTTGACCCCAAAGATTAGGGGAATGGTGAAGGCAGCCAAGACAAGAACATTTCAGGAGACGGTGGAGATATCAGCGATGTTGAACGATGAGGTGGTAAGATGCGAGGGTACTAAGGGAGCAGATATGGTAGGAACGAAGCAAAAGTGGGAGAATTTCCGCTCCATGAGCGGGAGTTCAAGTGAAAGGAATACAACAACCCGACCTCAGGATGGATAGAAATCTTACCTAGGAAGACAACCGTTTTGTGGGAAATGTGGATTTTATCACCTAGGGATGTGTAAGGTGAGAGTGGCAGTTAAACCATAGGTCAAGGAGGGCAAGATCTTCATGTGTTACAAGTGCAACAAACCGGTTCACTTTGCAAGGGAATGCAAATCTGAAGCCACAGGACCTGTGAGATGCCACGAGTGTGGTGAAACCGGGCATACCCGCCCTGACTGCCCCAAGCTTAAAGCCAAGAAACCAGTGGTAAGACGCCCTAAGGGGAGAGCATTCGTGATGGATGCGGAAGTCACTATGGAGGAGCCCGAAGTTGTCACTGGTACGTTTCTAGTAAATAATCATTATGCATATGTACTATTTGACACTGGGGCCAATAGAAGCTTTGTTTCCACAAGTTTTAGACCAAGAATTGAACTAAGTTCCTCTAGGCTAGCCGACGCGTATACCATAGAACTGGCCAATGGAACGTTAGTTAGAGCCGATGTAACAATCGTGGGGTGCACGATAGAACTAGATGAGCCCGAATTCCCCATAGACTTAATACCTATAGAACTAGGAGGATTCGACATAGTAGTGGGAATGGATTGGCTAGCGAAGAATAGGGCCGAAATCATATGTGACAAGAAACTAGTAAAAATTCCCCTACCTAAAGGAGAGATTCTCGTGATATATGGTGAGAGACTAAGACGAGACATGAATCTCATTTTGTGCATAAAGGCCAATAAGTGCCTGAGGAAAGGATGCATAGCATACCTAGCCTACATAATGACCACTGAAGAGGAAAAACGGCTCAAGGACGTCCCTATAGTGTCAGAATTCAAGGGCGTATTTCCCGATGAATTACCGGGTCTCCCTCCACACAGGCAGGTTGAGTTTCGCATCGACCTGATACCGGGGGACGCACCGGTAGCTAAATCACCTTATAGATTAGCCCCGTTAGAGATGCAGGAGTTGATGGCACAACTGCAAGAACTTATGGATAAAGGGTTCATCAGGCCAAGCTTCTTGCCATGGGGTGCTCCGGTCTTATTTGTCAAAAAGAAGGATGGAACCCTAAGGATGTGCATCGACTACCGAGAGCTAAACAAAGTCACAATGAAAAACCGATACCCACTCCCAAGGACTGTTGACTTGTTTGACCAGCTCCAAGGATCATGATATTACTCTAAGATAGATCTGAGGTCAGGGTATCACCAGTTAAGAATCAAGGAGGATGACGTACCGAAAATCGCATTTAGTACTAGGTACGGGCATTATGAATTCTTAGTAATGCCTTTCCGTCTAACCAACGCACCAGCGGTATTCATGGACCTCATGAATAGAGTGTGCAAACCATACTTGGACAAGTTCGTGATAGTATTTATCGACGATATTCTAATTTACTCCAAAACCGAGGAGGAGTACCGACAACATTTAAGGGTGATTTTGGAGTTACTACAAACTAAGCAACTATATGCCAAGTTCTCCAAGTGTGAGTTCTGGATGCGGGAAGTACAATTTCTGGGTCACATTATGAGTGAGAAAGGAATCCAGGTTGATCCCTCCAAGATCAAAGCCATTAAGAAGTGGGAATCACCTAAGACCCGTATCGAGGTACGACAATTTCTAGGGTTGGCCGGTTACTACCGGAGATTTATAGAAAACTTCTCGAGAATTGCCAAGCCATTGACGTACCTAACCTAGAAGAGCACTAAATTCAAATGGGAACCAAAGCAACAAGAAGCCTTTGAGACCCTAAAACAGAGACTATGTAGTGCACCGATCCTATCCCTACCCGAAGGAAATGACGATTTCACCGTGTATTGTGATGCCTCACACCACGGATTAGGATGTGTCCTGATGCAAAGAGGAAAGGTGATAGCATATGCATCATGACAATTGAAGGTGCATGAACAAAATTACACCACAAACGATTTGGAATTAGGAGCCGTAGACTTTGCGCTCAAAATCTGGAGACATTACCTGTATGGCACGAAGTGCGTGGTCTTCACCGATCACAAGAGCCTACAACACATTTTTGATCAAAAGATGTTAAATATGCGACAAAGAAGATGGGTGGAATTGTTAAATGACTATGATTGTGAAATTCGATACCACCCCGGGAAGGAAAACGTGGTGGCCGATGCCTTGAGTAGGAAGGAATGGCCTAAACCACTTAGAGTTCGGGCCTTATGAATGAAGGCATGAATTGATTTGAAAGATCTTATACAAAGGAATCAAAAGGAAGCTATAAAGGAGGAGAACTGTGAAAGGGAAGGATTAAAGGGGATAAAGAAAAAATTAAACACCTTAGAGGATGGTATAATGAGGTTGAATGGTAGGGCTTGGATCCCAACTTGGGGAGGACTGAGAGAAACCATCTTGGGTGAAGCTCATAAGTCCAAATATTCCATTCACCCTGGGAATGACAATATGTATCGGGATTTAAGAATAAACTATCGGTGGCCTGGGATGAAAAGAGAAATAGCCACCTACGTAGGGAAATGTTTAATGTGTGCCAGAGTAAAGGCAGAATACCAAAAGCCATCAGGGTTACTCCAACAACCAGAAATACTTGAATAGAAATAGGAAAGGGTTACAATGAATTTCGTCACGAAATTACCCCGAACTCAGAGAGGGCATAATGCTATATGGGTAATAGTAGATCGATTGACTAAGTCAGCACACTTCCTGGCCATTAGGGAAGATTATGAGATGGAAAAGCTGGCAAGAATATATGTTAATGAAATAGTGTCCTGACATGGAATACCCTTGTCAATTATCTCAGACCGGGATAGTCGATTCACTTCCCGATTTTGGCAAGCGTTTCAACGGTCACTATGAACACGCATCGATTTAGGCACAGCCTACCACCCTCAAACCGATGGTCAAAGTGAAAGGACGATTCAAACCCTTGAGGACATGTTGAGGGCTTGTGTGTTAGATTTTGGTGGGAATTGGGACACCCACCTTCCACTAGCCGAATTTTCTTACAATAACAGCTACCACAGCAGCATAGGAACTGCACCCTTTGAAGCACTTTATGGACATAAGTGTAGATCATCAATTTGCTAGGCTGAGGTAGGAGAAAGTTAGCTAACCGGACCAGAGATAGTACAAGAAACGACTTACAAGATTCACCAAATAAGAGAAAGCCTAGCTACAGCAAGAGAATGACAAAAGAGCTATGCTGACAAAAGGTGAAAAGCCTTGGAATTTCAAGTAAGAGACCGTGTGATGCTGAAGGTGTCCCCATGGAAAGGGTTAATCAGATTTAGGAAACGTGGGAAATTGAGCCCAAGATACATTGGACCTTTCCAAATCCTTGAGAGAATTGGAACCGTTGCCTACAGGTTAGAACTACCTGAGGAACTAAGTGGGATACACAACACATTCCACATCTCAAATCTCAAGAAATGCCTATCTGATGAAAACTTGATAGTACCCCACACGGAGATCCAAATCAATGACAAGCTTCAATTCATTGAGGAACCACTGGAAATAGTGGAACGACACAAAAAGAAACTTTGACAAAGGAAAATCCCAATTGTAAAGGTCAAATGGAACTCACGAAGAGGTCCTGAGTTTACCTGGGAACCAGAAAAGGAAATTAGAAAGAAGTACCCACACCTTTTCAACCTTGAAGACCCTAGCAGTAGAACACAAGAAAGAGTCAGTAAAACCCCCGTCCAGGCATCATACTGAATTGATTTAATATATATGCACCTATTTTAGTAATTGAAGCTTTGCATTAAATAAACCATGATGATTACCTCACCCTACTGCATCTCTAGAATTAGAATAGAGTGTTAATCTTGACGTATGCAAAATTCAAGGACGAAATTTTTGTAAGTAGGGGAGAGTGTGACAACCCTGATTTTGGGCCCAGAAAAAAAAAATTTTAAACCTTAGTGGGCCACACAATGATCAACCGGAGCCCATGTGATGGTCCAAACATGATCAAACCTTTGGATATACACACATACCTTAATGGGCTAGGCCCATCAAACTTTGGATTGGCCAATGAGCCATGTGATGGATTTGTTCGTGAGCTACCAACACTAGTGGGCCTTGGGCCCAATGTAACAACCAACCTCTAGGTCATAATTCTAACCTTTAACCTCCTGCATCATTATCCATACAATTAATATAAATGTTAATATCATTATTATTATTATTAGCATTAGCATTAATATTGTTATTGCTATTATTGTCATTTTTGTTATTGCATGTGCTTTTTGCATGATTTAGTCAAAACTAGCCTTAGCAAAGAATAACTTCATGTTCCGGGAAAGTCAATTAGTCACCCTTGCAAAAATTAAATCCTAATTGAAACAACTAAATTGTGTGCACTCACACACCATTCACGGTTAGAAACATGCATATACATGCATAATACTTAAACAACTAACTAAAAATTACCATCTAAAATACTACACCACACTACACTACATAATAACATTTATAATTAAAATTTAAAATAAAACCCAATAGACTACAAAATACTCGGCTGCCCCCCTCTCCACCAATCCACTCCTCTCTTCTCCACTACAGACCACCACACCCTCCTCCACTCTCTATTCATGCAATTTTATTCAACCACCACACACACACTCTTCCTTATCTTTTCTCTCTCTATTTCTCCAGCTGAAACACACTCAAACACACCACAAATTCTCTCTATTTCTGCCACATACTCGAAGAACACCATCAAACGCCATCGGCCAAGCATCAATTTAACAAAGGGGTGCTACCTTGAGAGCTTTTGATACATGGTTTCATCAAGTTCAACTTCTCCAGCACTTGTTAGAATATTTCCAAACCATTTTTTCTCTCTACACTATCCAAACCGTGAACCATATGAAGAGTAAGCTTCATCTTACCCGAAACAAACTATGTCATGTGTTATTCTTTCTTTTATCCACCAAAAACCTTACTTTCTTTGTTCTAACAGAATCCCACTGCTATCACCTTGTTCTTGAGGAGGTTTTAACTTCACTAGAGATATCTCATACGATATATTGATCATACTATGGGTGGAACACGAGTTACACCTTAAAAACCCTCTTTTGGGTGATTTTGGCACCATTGAACCTTATGTCTTGTAACCCTCTGTAACCCAATCTTGGAATCTGCTTAAAAATAGTTTTTAAACCTCTTAATACCCTTTTTTGTAAGTTACAAAATGTTTTGGTGATGAATGGGTACAATCTATGATGTTTTACACATGTGTAAATGGCTAAAATGGTGAAATCTCTCAACTACAAGCTTATTTCATGGTTACATGTTAGATCCGTATGTTAGAGCTATTTTTTCAGTAGGTTTTGGATGTTATTGGGTGTAAGAAATGTTTTCAAAGGCTGAAAAATAATAATAGTGGGGATTATAGACATTTTGAACATATTCGGGGACCAGAAAGGTGGTAAATTGACTTAAAAATAAGAGGACATAGAGTATGACCATGTTAAAAATAATTCCAGGCTCTAAAGAGGTTAAAAAATTGAAATTGGTCAGATTTGTGGATAAATGGGTCTAAGAACAATTTAAATAAAATTTTTAGTTAAAAACGGGCCTTAACCGGGTGATTTTTGGAAGAAAATCATGGAAATGCAAGAATAAACCTAAAATCTATGGGAGATTTGTTATTTCAGTAAGTTGGGAACTTTAAGACTTAACAATCGTGAAAAATTGGTCAAACATGACTTCGAACGGTCGATTTCGGGTAAAAACGCGTTTTAACGGGTTGAACTTAAAAACGAGACTTTCAACAAAAAGGGCTTAAAAATACATTCTCAACAGATTATAAAACTTTAAAAGTCCTTAAAATAATATTTAAAGTTTTAAGACATAAAAATATAAGATTTAATACTTAACCGTTAAAAACCTTCGGTTTTACCGTAACCGGTAACTTAAAAACATATGTTTACCAACTCAAATCTAAAGTTCTGAAAATTGGAAACTTAACTTGATTAAGATGTATTACTTACTCCGAAAATCTGTTATTTGGTCATAAAGGCCATTAAATGTAAAGAAACAAACTTTAGGGTAGAAATTGTAAATTCTGAAACTTGAGGGGCTAAACTGTAAATTCTGCCAAAACTCTATAAAACGACCCAATGGACTTGTAATCACTTGGTAAACTTAATTTTACTTGTATCAATGACCTAATAGTGTAAAAATCTATATTTATCCTTAAGAAACAATGACTTTCTATAAAAGGAAACTTTCTAATGCAAGCCTTGGCAAATATAAGCTAGTTGAACATTTAACTTCTTAACACACTTTGTCCACCTCATGTGACCTTAGAACTAGTGGCTTATCACTTAATCTTGATGGTAGGGTTCTAGACTTGAAACTCTCCCGGTACTCGAAGAACCCGTTGCTAGAAGCTTAAGGTGAGTTCTAGTGTCCCCCTTTTTACTACTGTTTTTGGGATGAAGCATGCTCTGTTTAAACTGAATTAAATCTATGCTATATGATGATGCTATATGTTGTGGAAGTGTTAGAACCTGCGTTTACTTTTATCACGATCATTAATTCTTGTGTGAACCGCTTGTTTTATATGGGTAGATCTACTTGGGGAATCCCCCACACACAGTGCCTTCCTTGGTGAACAGGAAGGGTACCACACTGAGATCCTGCAGGGTCGTTTGTGGCATGTGACAAGTTTTAATAAGATACTAGGGTGAACCATCCAGCAGGTATGGTCCACCGTATGAGGCTCAGTTCTTCCTTCGGGATTAGCCGGTATAACATAACTTTAGAAGAGGCTAGCCGGGACTGAGTGCAGGGTTGTTTGTGATCCCCACAATAATGAAACTATGACTTTTAAATCAAATGTGGATTTTATTAAATCCTTTTGTGTTTAAACTTTAAGCACTTGAATTCACCGACTTTTTAGTTGACAAAATTTTCTTTTAATGAAGGTCTGGCTTTTGTAGAAGACTTATTACGACCTAACACCGTGACCCATGGCATTTGTTTTTTAGTTTTAAAACATTTGGAACAAGTTAAATTTGGTTATCATGGAACAATTTGTATTGTTGAATTTATGTACTTGTATTGGTGGCTAGACCAACTTCTAGCCCGGTTTTTCTTTAAATATAATGTCATGTGATGTTCTCTTCTTTTGTGCTCTTATGATGGTTTGTTTCCGCTGCCATATGTTGTTGCTAGTCTGTGACGTCCCACTCTACCTGGGCCCGGGATGTGACACCCAAAGCCCAAGTAAAAGTTATGGCAAAAAGTTAATAAAAAAGAGTTACAATAATAATAATAATAATAATAATAATAATAATAATAATAATAATAATAATAATAATAATAATAATAGTAATAATAATAATAATAATAATAATAATAATAATAATAATAATAATAATAAATAATAATAATAAATTCTAAGTCTAAAGTCATCCGCATTTGATCCCTTCATCAGCATTTGGTATACTTCATCCGCATTTGTTTTCTCTCAGGTGCATGAGCACTGTACAGGCGCATGAGCACTGTACAGGCGCATTAACACTGTGCGGCCACTTTTTCTTCAGACAAACAAAGGAACACTAGGTGCATGAGCACTGTACAGGCGCATTGGCACAGTACAGGCGCATGAGCAGCGGGCGCATGGGCACTGTACAGGCGCATTAGCACTGTGCAGCCCAAAAATTTCTATCTTCCGAAGTCCTTTACACTTAGAAACATTCTGAAAATCTTAAAAACCTTCTAGAAGGTGGTTTGACCAGTCTAATCACCACCCAAACTGCCCAATGCATGGCTTAGCTTCTTAAGCCATGCTAACTTGTTGAAGTATCCTAAATCTTTCTTTAACCAAGATTTCTCTAATCAAGAAAGTGGCCCCAAACTTTTCTTCGGCCGATTAACAACCTCAACTCCACATTCTCCCTATAAATTAACAGCTCGCCAATTTCTTTTTACTCTTTACACACACTCTCGCCAGAATCACTTCTTCGAACTCCATAAGGTAAATTTCTTCTTTCTTTTATTTTACAACTTATAAGTATTTACTTTCTTACTTCTTTTGCACCTCTAATCCATCTGTGAATATGGATTGAATCTTCATTCCTAGCAGCCTCTTTTGTTCGTCTGCAGCCTCCTGTTTACCCCGTTTCGCAGCTTCATAGAGGTAAAGGTCACTACCCGAAAACTATCGATATTTTGTTATATTCTTTTACTAGTGACATAATCAATTTTGTGTCACTTCTATTATCTTATATATGTAAAATACCATGAATTCCAGTAACCAAAAGAATGTACATTTTACAAAAAGAATGATTTTTATAAAATTAATATGTATATAAACCCGAAACTTCTTAAAATATATAAAAATATGATTAATATAACTTACTGGAATTATAAGTTCATATAGGTTATATTAGGTAAAATCAGATTAAAACACATATAAACACAAAACCGAGACTTAACGAACACTTAACGGAACTAACCGGCTAATATAACAGAATTACCAACCACACATACAATCTTATTTATAAAATTACAGTAGGTACATAATGTTAAATAATGCTTAGAAATAAAATTTCATGACCTAGAGTTAGTTTGCCTATTAAACAAAAATAAAAAAGTTATTTATTTTAAATAAAGAAAATTCGTAAAAACCTGAAATTTCAGATTCAAACACATATCATAAGTATATTAGAATAATATAAAGCTAGGTTGGACCAAAAAGTTGATAAAATACAGAAAAAATACAGTATCTATGGGCCTTATAATGATAAAATCAAATTACAAACAAAATGTTATTAATTATAGGAGTTCCTAAGAATTAATACAAAAATAATGATAAAATTTAAAAAAACGAACATCACACTAGCAAAACAATAAAGTAAATAAGTTCCGAAACCTTGAGAAGCATAAAAACCACTTAATTAGAGTAGCTTACCTCACTCAAAACTTAAAGCACATAATAAACAACTCAAGTGCTAAATTCCAAAATATAAGGGTTAAAACCGTCAATATAACAAAGTTGAAGGACCAAACATGACAACGACCAAAACCTTACTGTTTGGGGAATAAAACACTAAAATAATAAACTTAATAATCTGAAATTTATCTTTAATAACTCAAACATGTCCTACTCTCAAACCTAAGACCTCAAATTACAAGAATATATCAAATTACACATGTGTAATGGAAAACCGCCTAGTCGCGTAAGCAAACTTGATACTTTTCTTTAGTGCATCATGAACTTTGCAAACTTATTTTCTATGTGGAGACTTGTGTCATAAACTCATGAGCTCACCAACATTACGTTGACGTATTTTTGGGTGTGCATTTCAGGAAAAGACTGATTGGCATGAGTAAGCTAGCTAGGAGGTTGACTAGAATTGGACATTTGGAGATAGCCACCACCTCCTAGTTTTAGATGATTTTCTATCGAGACAATATATATGATGATGTTTAGAACACTTTAACAGATGTTAGACCTTATTTATATTGGGGATAACTGTATGACTTTTAAATGAATTAAATCTAGTATTACATGCACCTTTACCCTTCCGCAGCATTGTGTTGATATTTGGATAGTCACGATCGAGGAAATACCGTGTCCGGCGGGTCATGACACTTAACACACTCGGGAACCAATCTAATGATACAATTGTAAAATCATTTGAATCACAATAATCAATCATAAATGGAACATAGTATCAATTGTACAAAACAAAATCTAAACCAAACACAAAACAACACGAATGAGCCCTAAAATCAATACACTTGTGCCTAAAACTCATCGAGAACATTCCAGAACAAACTTTAAGCACTCTTTTGCCTCAAAAATCCACCAAATCAATCAAAATGACAATCGTGGATCCACAACATACTTTATTACTATCTAGGCGAAGAAACCAGGTGTTAAGAAACAAGAAAATACTCGTATTCACTCACAAAGAATCGAATCAAATTATCTTGAGGAATTAAAGTAATCAGACGTCAAACAAGAAACGTAATGCTTGATCGATGAAAAAAAGTCAAATGAAGGTAACGCGGCCTAGTAAATAAAATTAACTTGTACTTTAATTGAAATTGTGCAACTACAGATCGAAGCATCAAAGTATTCAAGTAAACTTAACTAAATGAATGGGAAAAGAACTACGTATACAAAAACATGAAACAATAATAGTTCATGCATGGATAGTTTTTTGCTTTCCGTAACAACTTCCAATGCTATGGAGTTTGATTTTGAATCCTTTTAAACACAGTCGGGAACCAATCTAATCATATATGATTGTAATAATCATTGGAATCAAACTAATCAATCATAAATGGAACATAGTATCTATAGTATAAATTCAAACCAAAACCGAAAACAAAACCACACGAATGAGCTCTGAAATCAATACACTCATGCCTAAAACTCATCGAGAACATTAAACAACACTTTGAACACTCTTGCCTCAAAAATCCATTGAATAAATCAAAGTGACAACCGTGGATCCATATAATACTTTTTTACCATCTAGGCAAAGAAACTAGGTGTAAAGAAACAAGAAACTACTCGTATTCGCTCACATAGAATCGAAAATCAAATTACACTAGTAATGAAAGTAATCAGACGTAAAACAATAAACACAATGCGAGATAGATGAAAAAGAAGTCAAATCAAGAAAATGTGACCAACTTAATAAAATTACTTGTATTTAAATCAAAATTGTGCAACTACAGACTTGAGCATCAAAATATTCACGAAAGCTTAACTAAATAAATGGGAAAGGAACTAGGAATACAAAAACTTTAAACAACAATAGTTCACGTATGGATAGTTTTTGACTTTCCGTATCAACTTCCAATGCTATAGAGTTTTGATTCTAAAGCTTTCTAAACACACTCATTAACCAATCTAATCATATCTGATTATAATCATCATTGGAATCACACTAATCAAATGAAACATAGTATCTATGGTGTAATACGAAACCAAAACCGAACACAAAACCACACGAATGAGCCCTGAAATCAAGACACTCATGCCAAAAACTCATCGAGAACATTCCAGAACAAACTTCGAACACTCTTGCCTAAAAAATCCACCGAATCAATAAAAATGACAACTGTGGTTCCACATAATACTTTTTTACCATCTAGCCAAAGAAACCAATTGTAAAGAAACAAGAAGCTACAAGTATTCACTCCCAAAGAATCTAGAATCAAATTAAACTAGGGAATGAAAGTAATCAGACGTCAAACGCGAAACGCAATGCCTAACCGATGAAAAACAAGTAAAGTCAAGGTAAAACAACCAAGTAAATAAGATTTACTTGTATTTTAATCAAACTTGTATACCTACAGATTAGTCATTAAAGTATTCACGAAAACTTAACTAAATAAATAATAAACTAGTTATACAAAAACATTAAACAACAATATTTCACGCATGGGTAGTTTTTCGCTTTTCGTAACAACTTCCAAAGTTATAGAGTTTTGATTCTAAAGCCTTCTGAACACACTCATGAATCAATCTAATAATATCTTATTATAATCATCACTGGAATCACAGTAATCAGTCATAAATAAAACATAGTATCCATTGTATAAATCAAAACCAAAAGCAAACATAAAACCACACTAATGAGCCCTGAATTCAATACACTCATGCCTAAAACTCATCGAGAACATTCCCGAACAAACTTTGAGCACTCTTGCCTAAAAAATCCACCGAATCAATCAAAATGACAACCGTGGATCCACATAATACTTTTTTACCATCTAGCAAAAGAAACTAGTTGTAAAGAAACAATAAACTACTAGTATTCACTCCCAAAGAGTATAGAATCAAATTACACTTGGGAATGAAAATAATCAGACGTCAAACAGGAAACACAATGCGTTATCGATGAAAAAGAAGTCAAATCAAGGTAAGACAACCAAGTAAATAAGATTTACTTGTAATTTAATCAAAATTGTGCAACTAGGATTGGTCATCAAAGTATTCATGAAAATTAACTAAATAAATGGGAAAGAAACTAGTCATACGAAAACATTAAACAACAATACTTCATGCATGGATTGTTTTTTGTGTTCCGTAACAACCTCCAATGATACGGAGTTTTGATTCTCAAGCCTTCTTAACACACTTGTTAACCAATCTAATGATACCTAATTATAATAATCATTTGAATCATAGCAATCAATCATAAATGGAACATAGTATCAATTGTACAAAACAAAATCAAAACCGAACATGAAACAACATGAATGAGCCCTAAAATCAATACACTTGTGCCTAAAACTCATCAAGAACAAATCCACCGAATCAACCAAAATGACAATCGTGGATCCACAACATACTTTATTACCATCTAGGCGAAGAAACCAGGTGTTAAGAAACAAGAACATACTTGTATTTACTCACATAGAATCGAGAATCAATTACCTTGAGGAATAAAAGTAACCAGACGTCACACAAGAAACGTAATGCGTGATCGATGAAAAAAATGAAGGTAACACGGCCTAGTAAAGAAAATTAACTTGTACTTTAATCGAAATTGTGCAAATACAGATTGGAGCATCAAAGTATTCAAGTAAACTTAACTAAATAAATAGGAAAGGAACTAGGTATACAAAAAGATTAAACAATAATAGTTCATGCATGGATAGTTTTTTGCTTTCCGTAACAACCTCCAATGCTATGGAGTTTAATTTTGAAGCCTTCTAAACACAGTCGTGAACCAATCTAATCATATCTGAGTGTAATCATCATTGGAATCATACTAAACAATCATAAATGGAACATAGTATCCATGGTATAAATTCAAACCAAAACCAAAAAAGAAACCACACGAATGAGCCCTGAAATCAATACACTCATGCCTAAAACTCATCGAGAACATTAAACAACAAACTTTGAACACTCTTGCCTCAAAAATCCACCTAATAAATCAAAATGACAACCGTGGATCCACATAATACTTTTTTACCATCTAGGCAAAGAAACTAGGTGTAAAGAAACAAGAAACTACTCGTATTCGCTCACAAAATGTAACACCTGGAATTTTATTAAAAGAAGGAAAAATGAAACACTTCAAAGTAAAGGGGTTAAAGTGTGCAAGTGGCAAACTTGTCTATTATGGGTTCAAAAATGTAGGGCCCCGTTCTCGGGAACCCCATAGTTGGTCAATCACAACTTCTTTTATATCATAACATATTAAGATTTATTAAGTAAATAAAATATTGCAGCGGAATAATTCATCAAAAACCATTTCATGCTTTAATAAACACATTTGCCGGATAATACAGCGTCGTTCAAAAGATTACAAAATATAAGTTAGTTGTATTACAAAACAACATCATTATTATTGCATGAGATGGATGCCAATCTTGCCCGCCAAGTAGCTTCACCCTCATACCATCCTCAGCAACAAACTACTTGCCAACTGAAAATGCATAAAAGTCAGCGTTGCTGAGTGAGTTCTAGTTTTATATAATAAATTACTTTACCTTTAGTAAAAACCTTTCCTTTACTTTCGTTCGTGATCACACAACATACATACATCTTGATAATATTATTATTATCTTTTATCATCGTTCATTTCACGCTTTTTCATTATCTTTCACTTCTATCTAGATCCTGTCATAAGCTATACCCTATTATTGGTGCACAAAGCGACTATAGCCTTGGAGTTAAGTGACAAGGATCCCGTTTCGCATGTATGGATCAGTCACCAACACTGACCCCCTGTGTGTACACCCTCATGGGTTAGCCAAGATCGCACGCTATATTGCACATTGTTGAGCTAACAACTCTTCATTGAGTTGTGAACCTCTTTAATTTGCTTGCAAGACTTTACATTCTTTCATTATGTTCCACTTTGTTAACGATATCTTTCATTTTCATTATATAATACTTTACATATAAGAGTATTAACACACCACGTAAAGTCACGTAATAATACGCCATAAGGAACATTAATAACAGACCACAACATGCATAACATGAACAAACATAACCCCCAAAACATTCCAGAGCTTAATCATTAATTTCTATTTTTCCCAAAATTTCAGAAAAATTCTAAGGCAACTTAGGCGCATGAGCACTATGTGGGAGCCTGGGCACTATGCAGGCGCACGGACAGTTGGGCGCATGGGAACACGGGTGCATGGGGAAAAACAGGCACATGGGAAAACCTTAGGAGCATGGGTAATATGTAGGCTTATGAGTACTATGCAGGCGCATGAGTACTTGGGCGCATGGGAAACTTAGGCGCATGAGCAAAGACTTAGGCGCATGGGCAAACACTTAGGTGCATGGGCAGTTTAGACGCATGGGCACTATGCCAGTTCTAACTTACATTAATTTCAGTTCCCGATCATCATCCTAACATATCCTTAGCCCAAATCTAGCATACTAAGCTCATAAAACAAGCATACCATCACATAATTCAATCAAACATTCACAAACACACACACCCATAAAAATCAGGGGAACACATACGGTTTCAAAGCACTATGAGTTGTAAAACAATAGTTTATATGCATTTCAGCCCCGAAACAAGTTTAAAACAGAAAAACCGGGGATCTAGAACTCACCTACAGCAGCCTTCGAGTAAAACTCCTCCAAACTCGAGAGCACTTGGAGTTCAAACACCTAACACACCAAAAACACCAAATTGAACGCAGAAAAACACATAAGACTCGGTCCACAGGTTGAAAATTCAGCTGAAACCGAACAAAACACACAAAAACTTACCTATTAGACGATCTTCTTCTTCTTCTCTCTAGAAAACCCGATGAAAACTTTCTGCTTTTCTTCTTTCTGCAGTCGAGCAGTTGGTGAGAGCAAAGAGTGGGCGGCAATGCCCACTTTTAAACATAATAATAATAAAGTTTGCCTCTTGAATAACTTTAACCCCTTAACTTGGGTTATTTCATCTTTCTTTCTTTATACTTCTCTTTTCTTTTCTTTTTCTCTTTTAAAATTTCCGGGTGTTACAAAAAAGTAGGGGATGGCCGCCCATACCCCGCATTTCACTTCTTCTTTCGACTACAAGAAGTGAAGAAGCAGTTCAACCGGATTTTAGTGTGAGAAAGCTAGAATTCTCCTCAAAGGTGAGGTTTTCTTGTGTTTTCTGCTAGGTTTTCAGCTATGTTCGAGCTGCTAAACTGATCCTTACGTGTTTCTTGTGTTGGCTGCTTGTTTCAGTGTGTTTAGGTGCTAGAACTCCCATTTCTCTTGGTCTGAAGAAGTCTTACTCAAAAGCTTCTAGAGTTGAGTTCTAGATTCCCCTGTTTTACTTGTTTTAAACTTGTTTAGGGTTGAAAAGCACATTAACTGAATTTTTACAACTGTGGTATGAGTTTTCTATGATTTTGCTATGTGATTTGTGTTTTAAATGCCTTCCTTGATGGTGCATAGTTGTAAGCTCTGTTCTAAGTGTCTAATATGTTAGATCTATGCTAAGGATATGTTAGAACTAGGATTTGGAACTGGTGGAATAGTCTAAGTGTTTGTTCGTCTGCATTTGTTTTCTGTTCATCCGTATTTGTTGGCATTCATCTGCATTTGCTGAACATTTAATAGCTAAGTCTTTTGTTCATCTGCATTTGTTTTCTGTTCATCCGCATGTGTTGGTATTCGTCCGCATTTGCCGAACATTCAATAGCTGTCTTTTGTTCATCTGCATTTGTTTTCTGTTCATCCGCATTTGTTGGTCTTCATCCGCATTTAAGGAACATTCAATAGCTAAGTATTTTGTTCATTCGCATTTGTTTTGATCATCTGCATTTGCTTCATCCGCATTTCTTTGGACACTTAGAATATTTTTTGAGATGGTTCATCCGCATTTGGTTCACCTGCATTTCTTTGGACACTTATAATATTTTCTGAAGACTTTCATCCGCATTTGTTCATCCGCATTTCTTTGGGGACTTAGGATTTTCTGAAATTTTGGGAACATAATTTAAGTGTTAAGTACTTTTGTATAAGGGAAGATTATGCTTGTTTAAGGATTATAATGTTTGATTCTTTCTTATGTGCTATCATTATAAATGTTAATTATATTTTCATGTTATGTGATTAAGGCTATGGATATCTTTAAAAGTATTATACATAACCAAGTGGACAAAAAAGAAATAAAATAAGGCCAGTGGAACTTAATAAATGTTACCCGAGGGCCCTAACAACAGGTGAAAAGCCTTGCAAACTTTTCCAATGGTGGTCACCACCCTAGTTAACATTTGCTCAACTAATGTGTAGCTGTTCAGCCCAAGAAAGGCACATCTGGGGTCTAATCCTTGTGATTGACCAATAAACCCATGGGATCCTTGTAACACCCCGAATTTTATTTGAAAGAAGAGAAAGGGAAGGTACGAAGAAAGAAAAGATAATGAACACAAGTGGAGGGGCTAAAGTGGTAAAAGGACAAAAGTCTACTATTTTAATAATAAAAGAGGTATGGCCACCTCTTTAAAAGCAAATCTGCTTTTGGCTCTCGGCCAAAGCAGAAAGAAGAGGAAGCTTTCAAGTTTTTGAGAAGAAGAAGGAAGAAGAAGCTGCAAAAAGGTTAGTTCTTGAGTTATGTTTGGTTTTAACTTAGTTTGCAGCTTGTAACCGAAGTTCTTGGTGTTTAGAGGTTGTGTTCGGGATTTTTGAAGCTGCTGTTGCAAGTGGGTTTCGGGTTGGAGGTGTTTTGTTCGAAGAGTTGTTTCAAGGTGAGTTTTAGGACCCCTCTTTTACTAATTTTTAAAGTGTTGGGGCTATTATGCATACCGGACAAGCATTTTTAAAAGATAACCGTGAGTTTATGCTTTATGTACGAAGGATGTTTTGTGAATGTTTGTTTAGAGGTTGTTTATGGGTTAGACTTGGTGTTTAGTATGTTCTAAGTGTGTGGTATGATAGATCTGAGCCATGGATGTGTTAGGATGGTGATTGGGAGCTGGAAATAGCATACGTATGTTGCAGGTTAATCTGTTCATCCGCATTTCTTTTGTTCTCCCGCATTTGCTATAGTATCCGCACTTGCTACAGTGCCCGCACTTGCTACAGTGCCCGCACTTGCTACAGTGCCCGCACTTGCTACAGTGTCCGCATTTGTTTCATCAGCATTTCTTTGGACACTTAGAATGTTTTATGAAGACTTCATCCGCATGGTTCATCCACATTTGCTAAAGTGTTCATCAGCATTTCCTTTAAGACTGAATAATTACCAAGTGTTCACCCGCATTTATAGTTGTTCACCCTCATTTACAGTTGTTCACCCGCATTTACTTTTGTTCACCCGCATTTGCAGTTGTTCACACCATTTACAGTTGTTCACCCGCATTTACAGTTGTTCACCCACATTTACTTTTGTTCACCCGCATTTGCAGTTGTTCACCCACATTTACTGTCGTTCACCCGCATTTGTTCTTGCTCATCAGTATTTCTTTGGGGACTTAGGTTTCTTTTTCTAGAATTTTGGGAAGTAGAATTTAAGTGCTAAGAAATGATGTCTCGGGGTGGCTTATGTTTATTTATAATGTGATGGCTTGTGATGATGTTTATGATGTGATTGTTGCGGTTGTATGTATGTGTTATCTTTCTTCGTTAAACGGTTTTCAAAACGTATGTATTATGTTATAATACCTATTGTGTATTATGTTGTGACTTTACGTGGTATGATGTATGAGCGAACGTAAAATATTATGTAATGAAGTGAAAGATAACGTTAATGAAAAGTGGAAAGTAAATGAATAAATGAAAGACTTGCAAGCAAATGAAGAGGGGTGAACAACCGTTAGGTTGGTACCTCAACTGTGTGCGGTTTAGCTAACCCGAAGGATGCACACAGGGAGTCTATCCTTGAGATAGGCTCGAAGGGAGTCTTTATGGCTCGAAGGGAGTCTTTGTGACTCAAAGGGAGTCTTTGTGACTCGAAGGGAGTCTTTGTGACTCGAAGGGAGCCTTATGGCTCGAAGGGAGTTCAATCCTTGAGATTGACTCGAAGGGGATCCTTGTCGCGTACCCTGGTCTGTATTTGGTAGGAGGCGGGGGTATTGCATGTGATGCGATCCATATGAAGGTATATGATAATAATGAATGAAAGAAGGAATGAATGAACGATCATGAAGATAATAATTATTATCAATGTGTACGTATGATGTATGACCGTGAAAGAATATAAGTTTTGTTTTAAAAAAAGTAAAGTATTTTTATTATGAAAACTAGAACTCACTCAGCGTCACTGACTTTTTGTACTCATGATAGTTGGCAGGTATATTGTTGATGCTGAGGAGTTGCAGGCATGGATGCATACGCTACTGGGAGTGATTTGAAGGCTGGCATCCACGTTTTGACATGTTATTGTAATTTGAAATATAAACAAGTGTTGTAATGAGATGAATTAACATGTTTTTGATTATTAATGAAAGTTTTAAATTCCGCTGCAAAGGTATTGTATGTTTTAAATGTTTTATGTGATGACGGTCCAGTTTGTAAGCATTCCGGAAACGGGGCCCTACAAGTTGGTATCAGAGCTAAAGTTTATGAGAATTGGGTTAATATTTTCAAAAACCTAATCTTAAACTGACAATAGGATGGAAGGAAAGGGATGCCAATCCTAGTAGCTACATGAATGCAGGTAAAAGTTTTAAGTAAAAGGTTTTATGTAAGTTAATGTTAACCAGTATTATGTGCGCATGTTATGTGGCTTGTGTGCGTTTGTGTAGATTTAGATACTGATGTAGTCAGGATAGGAAATAATTGGGGAGTGAAGAGTAAAGTAAGTGGCTAAACACAACTGGCCACTATGATTAGGGACTTACTATACTTGACATAACTTGAGCAATTACCTTGATTGACCGTGTTAGTGTTTGAATCTTGTAGTGTTTGGATGGCTGGCGGTAGGTCTTCTGAGGCTTCGCATGGTGGAGGTCGTGGTGGTCATGTGTTAGACTGCGTGTCATGAGGAGCAGAGCTAAGACTACTGAGACGGCTCCTGAAGAGCCAGAGTTTCGTTACCAAGACGGTGAGGATGGAAGTGCTAATCTGAGAGCCTCAATGAAGGAGGCGGTGGTTGAGGAGGTTCATCAGGTCTTGCAGATGATTTTGCCGACTGTAGTGACCGAGGTCATTAGAGATATGATGGAGGATGAGAAGAAGGAGAGTGAGAAGAGGAGAACTGCATGACGAGGAGGTGAAGTCGGAGGTTCTATAGATATGGAACAACCCGATGCTGACATGGTTGTCTCCAGTGGCGATAAGGAGGAGGAGGAAGCTGTGGAGGAGGCTGTAGGGATGTAGCTATGGAGCATTCCAAAGGTGTAGGCCTCCTGTGTTTGATGGAAATGGGAGTGCTGCTGCTGCACAACATTGGGTGAGAGAGACGGCGGTACTTGATATTTGCGAGTGCCGCGAGGATCAGAAGGTGAAGTTTTCTAGCCACCCATTTGTGGATTCAGCCTTGTGCTGGTGGGACATCATTGTCCAGGCTGAGGGCACCAGAGTTATCGGGAGGATAAGGTGGAAGGATCTGAAAAGGTTGGTAATCGAGGTGTTTTGCCCTCACAGGGAGCTCGATAAAGTTGAGAGGGATTTTTTGTAGCTAGAGGCGGGAACGATGACTCACCAACAGTACACCACGAAGTTCAACGAAATGGCAAGGCTGGTGCCAGATCAGGTGACGCCTGTGTCATGAAAGATCAAAAGGTATATTCAAGGTCTGCCAACAGATATCCGGAGACATCTGATCGCTGCCCGACCAGGCACGTTTAGGTCAGTGGTCGATCTGGCAGGGAGGTTGTACGATGAGCGAGAGGTGATGGCAATAATGGATGAAGAGGAGGAGCGGGGCTATGTTAGGAGTGGGAACGAAAGGCGGGATAATGACGATGGTGGATTTGAGGCTAGTGGTAAGAAGGTGAGGATGGATGATCCAAGGACGTCAACAAGGAAGCGAGGGCATGCAAGAAATGTGGGAAGGAACATGCAGGAGAATGCAAGCGGGGATCGAATCTCTGTTTTCAATGCGGGAAGGAGGGCCACCTGGCGAGAGATTGTAGCGTGATGAGATGTTACAGGTGTGGTGAGAGTGGGCACAGGAGCAGAGACTTCATGAAGTCAAGGGCTGAGAGCTCCGGGACAAGGCAAGGAGTTCAGAATGAGGAGAACAGAGGACGAGGGTTAGAGAATTTGCCCTTATCGGGAGGAGGCTAGAGCGGACTTCGATGCGACGTCAGGTACGTTTCTGGTAATTTAAAGTTATGCATCTATGCTTTAGTTGTGGTGCTAGTAGTAGTTTCATTCCTGCTACCTTTGTGCTAAGTTGCACGTTAGAAGTAGGAAGATCGATGAGCCTTCGATGTAGAAATTGCTATCGGTAAGTCCACTAGGTTACCGGATGTCCTAGAAGATTGCGCGATAAAATTGAGAGAGCGCGTGTTTCCTGCTAGACTGTTCAGGACAGACATGGATGGATAGACGTGCGCCTTCGGTAGGATTGGCTAGTAGCCTACGAAGCAAACATCGAGTGTTGCAAGAAGGAGGTTTGAGCAATCGCGCCCGAAAGGAGTTCGGTGCCGATCTACGGCGGTGGAGTAACGATGAAGGTCTCGCCTTGGGAAAGGAGATCACTCGATTTAGAAAGCGAGTAAAGCTAATACTGAGGTGTAAAGAACTAATCTGAACTGTTGCTCAGGTAGGAGAAGTGGCATGTCGACTGGAGCTACCCGACGTGTTAAGTGGAGTTATCCGACATTCCATGTATCTCGTCTAAGAAAGTACTCAACTGATGGGGATGTGATCGTACCACTATAGAATACTGAGATTGATGAACGATTCAACTACGTGGAGCAACTAGGGGTCATCCATGATAGAAGGAAAAGAAGGGCTAAGGAGAATGGTTATTTCACTTGTGCAAGTATAGTGGAGGCCAGAAGGAGACTAAGCCTACGTGTAAGATCAAGGAAGAGGTGAGACAACATTACCCATGATTGTTAGAGAAGCGACAGGTTTCGGGAACGAAACCTATATAAGGGGGGTTGACTTGTAACACCCCGAATTTTATTTGAAAGAAGAGAAAGGGAAAGTACGAAGAAAGAAAAGATAATGGACACAAGTGGAGGGGCTAAAGTGGTAAAAGGACAAAAGTCTATTATTTTAATAATAGAAGAGGTATGGCCACCTCTTTAAAAGCAAATCTGCTTTTGGCTCTCGGCCAAAGCAGAAAGAAGAGGAAGCTTTTGAGTTTTTGAGAAGAAGAAGGAAGAAGAAGCTGCAAAAAGGTTAGTTCTTGAGTTATGTTATGTTCTATTTTAACTTAGTTTGCAGCTTATAACCGAAGTTCTCGGTGTTTAGAGGTTGTGTTCGGGATTTTTGAAGCTGTTGTTGCAAGTGGGTTTCGGGTTGGAGGTGTTTTGTTCGAAGAGCTGTTTCATGGTGTGTTTTAGGACCCCTCTTTTACTGATTTTTAAAGTGTTGGGGCTATTATGCATACCAGACAAGCATTTTTAAAAGATAACCATGAGTTTATGCTTTATGTTCGAAGGATGTTTTGTGAATGTTTGTTTAGAGATTGTTTATGGGTTAGACTTGGTGTTTAGTATGTTCTAAGTGTGTGGTATGATAGATCTGAGCCATGGATGTGTTAGGATGGTGATTGCGAGCTGGAAATAGCATAAGTATGTTGCAGGTTAATCTGTTCATCAGCATTTCTTTTGTTCTCCCGCATTTGCTATAGTATCCGCACTTGCTACAGTGCCCGCACTTGCTACAGTGTCCGCATTTGTTTCATCAGCATTTCTTTGTGTAACAACTGACTCCTAAGTCCAACTTTAACTTTAATTTTTATCTGACATTATTTTCATTCTCATTATTAATATTATTTTCATCTTGCATGATAATTGATTTCATGTTTAGTTGCCCTATAAGATCTTATTATATCTTGCCTTAGTCTAGAAATTTTTAAGCGGTTCCAGAAAATATTAAATCCATTCTAGAAATTAAAATTTTAATTAAAAAAATTAATATGTATGCACATACATAATCACGGCACACATACATACATAAATATGCAACATTTCACTTAAAACTTGTAAGACTAGAATTTACCATCTTTAAAAACTACACTACACAACAAATTACACCACATAATAAACATAAAAAAAAATTTAATGAAAACCCATCCCACCAACCAAAATTTGGACACCTCCTCATCCCCCAACCACATTTCGGCCGCCCCATTCCACCACTACAACACTCCCTTGAATCCCACAAACCCACTAACCCACATTTCCACATCTCTTTCCCATACATGCAACATTCACTCTCATCTTCACTCTCTCTCTCAACCTCATGAATTCAGCCCCAAACACCACAAATTCTCTGCATTTCTTTTTCATTCTAGCCAAGAAACTCGAAGATAAACTCCATTCCAACGTCGACCAAGAGCAAAACAAGCTAGAAAGTGGGTTTTGGTGAGTTTCTACTCAAGATTCTTGCAAGAACTTAAAAAAAAAAGGAATTGCAGCTCAATCTCGTGAACCAAGAGCCCTCATACTCTTCTAATCATCCCAAAATCACGAAACACCTTGAGGGTAAGCATCTATATACCCGAAACAAGGTTATTCCTTGAGTTTACTTTACTTTCTACCATGAAATCTCACTTTCCTTGTTCACAGAAGAAAGTTGAGGCCATATCACTATTTTTGGTGAGATTCACGACTTCAAGAAGGTATATTTTAAAGTGTGTTCGAGAACCAAGGGTTGGTGCACATAATTTCAACCCGAAAACCCTCTTTTTCAAGTGTTATAGCACCAAGAACCCACCTGCTTTGAAAAGCCTCTCAACCTAAGTTAAAAACTCCTTCAAAACATTTTATTAACATCATAATAATCTGGGTTTAACGTTACAAAAAGGTTTAATGATGTTTGAGCACAAACTATGATGATTACACTTGTGCAAATCATGTAAAACACCCTCTAAAAGGCAACTATGGTGCTTGTTATGAAAAATCCATGACGTTATGCTTTGTTCCAGTATTTTAATGATTTTTAACCTTATAAAATTCATGGAAAATGTGGAATGGGTGAAAAGGTATGGTAAAATGGTAAAAAGAGCTTGTTTAGTGACCCGAAAAGGTGGTAAAACTCTCAAAATTGTCAAAACCTAAAATATTGCAAGTTTTAAAATCTCCAGGCCCTAAAATAAGTATTTTAATGCTAAAAACCGAATATGGTGAATTTTTGGGTTAATATGTAATTTCTATGGATTTACTTATCTAAAAAAAAGCCAAAACCGGGAGATTTATTAATAAAATATTAAAAATGGTGTAACAAGCCTAAGACATAAAAATCCATGATATTTTGGTAGGTTAGAAGACCTCAAAGGCATAGGTTGGTGGAAAGTTGAAAGAAAATGGATTAGAATGTTCGGTTTCGGGTAAAAACGGGTCTAAACGGGCTTTAACGGGTTAGTTTAAAGATGGACTTTTTTTTTGCTCAAATAACCCCAAAAATACTTTTAAAAAAGATTATAATCTTGGCTAGAAGCCCTTAAAACTTTATACTTGAGGTCATAGGTTGAAATTAAGAGATCTAAAACAAGATGCTTAAATTAACGGTTTTACCGTAACCGGTAACTTGAATTTTTGTGTTTTAAACCTCTCAAGTTAAAATCTAGAAATATTACGTTAAAAAAGGCCTAAAAGTAGTATAAAAACCCCTAGGAGCTAATAAGGGTCATATTAGGTCAAGTAATGAAAGAAAGCAAACTTTTGGGTCAAAATTGTAAATTTTGAAACTTGAGGGACCAAAGTGTAAATTTCGTAAATATAGCTAAATTTCAGTAATCTTATGACTAGAAAACTCTTATTAAACTTATTATAATATAAACAAACTTATAAAAGTCATATAACTTGTCATCCATATATCAAAACCCTGACTTTCCGAAAAAGGAAACCTTTTGACATAAATTTCTAAGAAACGAATCCACGAGAACGTGTGACCATGAAATACACTTAGATACACTTCCAATAGTCTAAGAACATTAGCTTATTACTTGTATCTTGATCATTGGGTGCTAGGACTTGGACTTGTTGATAATTGAAGGACCTTTGTTTGATTCTAAGGTGAGTTCTAGTGTTCCCTTTTTACTACTGTTTTTGGGATGAAGCATGCTCTGCTTAAACAAAACTATTTCTATCCTATATTATGATGCTATATGTTGTGGAAATGTTAGAACCTACTTTTACTTTTATCACGGTCATTAATTCTTGTGTGAACCGCTTGTTTTATATGGGTAGATCTACTTGGGGAATCCCCCACACATAGTGCCTTCCATGATGAACGGGGAAGGGTACCACACTGAGATCCTGCGGGGTCGTTTATGTCATGTGACAGGTTTTTGTAAGATACTAGGGTGAACCATCCGGCAGGTATGGTCCACTATTTGAGGCTCAGTTCTTCCTTCGGGATTAACCGGTATAACATAACTTTTGAAGAGGCTAGCCGGGACTGAGTGCAGGGTTGATTGTGATCCCCACAACAATGAAACTATGACTTTTGAATCAAATGTGGATTTTATTGAATCCTTTTGTGTTAAACTTTAAGCACTTGAATTCACCAACTTTTTAGTTGTCAAAATTTTCTTTGGCATGTTTCAGGTAACCCGTGATGAAGGTCTGGCTTTTGTAGAAGACTTATGACGACCTAGCACCGTGACCCATGGCATTTGCTTTGATTAGTTTTAAAACATTTAGAACAAGTTAAACTTGGTTATCATGGAACAATTTGTATTGTTGAATTTATGTATTTGTATTGGGGGCTAGGCCTACTTCTGGCCTGGTGTCATTAAAAATATAATGCCATGTGATGTTCTCTCCTTTTGTGCTCTTATGATGGTTTGTTTCCGCTGCCATATGTTGTTGCTAGTCTGTGACGTCCCACCCTACCTGGGCCCGGGGTGTGATAGATTGGTATTAGAGCCAAAGGTTGTAGAGAAATTGGGAATACCTTAGTAGACCCTAGGCTACAACCCTGATCCCTTAGGACTGTCCTTCGTTGGAATGTGTCGGAGTAATCGGGTTGGGTAAATTGATGATTACACTTGATCAACGTAATCATGAATTTACCGGACGCGTGAGTTTTGGCATGGACCCCTTGGTGATGTTAGACTCTGTATTTTGGGTTGATGATTTAAGAGAATTTCTTTTGTGTGGTCTAAATTTTAAAAGTGACTTTCATGCCTATTATATCAAGATACTACTGATATCTGATGCTACTGATTATTGATACTACTATTATTGATACTACTGTCATCACTGCTATAGATACTACTATTACTATTATTATCATTATCATGAGCTATGAGAAACCAATTTACTCATGAAAATCTTACAGGATATCTGAAGGTATGGCCGAGAAGGGAAAGGCGCCAGTTCACCCAGCTAACAAAACTGCCCCAGGTGGGAGCCTCAGGAGGACTACTCCCTAGACAAAGTATGAGGAATACCTTAGAAGGTGTGGACACCCAGGATTCATATCTTTAACCTCCGACAACTCAGAGCCTTCGAAAGACTCCTCTTCTACCTCCCCAGCCAGGAGTCGAATGCGCTCCAACTCACCGCATATCGCCCGCACCCACTCACTCACCTATCCCACCTATCGGGGATAGGGGTGCACGTGTTATTACTCGCCCATGCAAGAACGCTAGGCTAGGACCTCGGTTTCTTTTAGGATGCCACCTCCTCCACCTCCACCAGCTAGGACCCTAACGCCAGCACTTCCATCGATTGGCCTGCCTAGACACCACACGCACGACGAGTATTGGAGGCCGCCGAGGCGAAGCATGTTTGATGGCCCGAGTGTCCTTGCCAGAGATCCCTACACCCAGTCTAGCCGTCGAGCTACTTTGGTCCTTCCGACCCTACTTTTGGAGAGATACTCCAGACTATTCAGCGTTATGAGGTGACCCTGCAGCATACTACTCGGACCTACCAGTCTGCATAGTTCCAGGCCATGATGGCATCTCATAGTGTTCAGCGCTTGGAGCAGGAGTAGAAGAAGAAAAGTTCAGGTTGGTTTGATGGCTGAAGAAGAAATGGCAATGATGACGTGAGAAGCATTGGATTGTGTGCAAGAAACTATTGAACTATTTGAGAAACTATTTATCTATTTCAGACACTATTATTATTATTATGGGGTGATGGCACCTTCCAATTCGTGAAACTATGATGCTTTTACTATTATGTTGGTTGTGGTTGCATTTATCTATTTATGAACTTTTGCTTGTGATGCTAACTTTTGCAGTATTATTTTGAATGAAAGTATGTGATGTTATGTGACATGAATTAAATTATGTTGTCTTGTGTTATAATTCATCTCATAAATTGAATGAAACATCTTTGAATGTCAAAAAATATGCAATAAAACCTTTATGTCTCGGGTTTAGTGGCTAGTAGGAGTAAAATCGATTGTTATGAGATACTTGAAACCAATTTATGAGATGCTAAACAGATTTATCTATGATGACACCAGAATGCCGCCTAGAAGAGGAGGTTTTGATGTAGTTGCTAGGATGAATTGGTTAGCCAAAAATAGGGCTAAAATCGTGTGTGATGAACGTTTACTTAAAATACCTTTAAGTGATAGGAAAACTTTAGTTGTTCATGGTGAAAGAAGTAACACGCTATATCCTATGATATCCCATCTAAAGGCTACCAAGAGTCTCATGAAGGGATGCTCAGCTTTCATAGTCTATGTAATGAAGGAAAAGGAGGAAAAGAAAATAGAGGATATACCAGTGGCTTCTGAATATCCGGAAGTATTTCTCAAGGACCTACCGGGACTCCCTCCAACCCGACAAGTCGAGTTCCAAATAGATCTATTGCCTGGTGCCGCACCAGTAGCCATGGCAACGAACCGACTCGCCCCTCCCAAGATGAAAGAACTAATGCTACAAATCCAAGAACTACTCGACAAGGGATTTATACGACCAAGTGTTTCTCCATGGGGTGCTCCGGTGCTATCTGTGAAAAAGAAGGATGGAACCCTACGTATGTGCATTGATTATCGGGAATTAAACAAGCTAACTATAAAGAACCGTTATCCTCTCCCAAGAATCTATGACCTATTCGATCAACTACAAGGAGCTAGTTATTTTTCCAAGATAGATTTAAAATCGGGATACCATCAACTGAAGATAAGAGAAGAAGATATACCCAAAACAGCCTTTAGAACTAGATATGGACATTATGAGTACCTAGTCATGCCCTTTGGACTGACTAACTCACCAACAGCGTTTATGGATCTCATGACTTGAGTGTGTCATCCATATCTAGACAAATTTGTAATTGTGTTTATCGATGATATCTTGATCTACTCCCGTAGTAAGGAAGAGCACGAGAAGCATCTTAGGCTGATTCTTGAGTTGCTCAAGAATGAACAACTATATGCCAAATTCTCCAAATGTGAATTTTGGATGCGAGAAATCTAGTTTCTCGGGCATGTCGTAAATAAAGATGGGATTCAAGTGGAACCCTCAAAAATAGAGACTATCAAGAATTGGAAGATTCCTGAAACTCCTACCGAGATAAGACAATTCCTTGGTTTGGCTGGATACTACAAGTGGTTTATCAAAGACTTCTCGCATATCGTGCAGCCGTTAATTGCTTTGACTAAGAAGAATATAGCCTTTATATGGGAGCAAGAACAGAATAAAGCATTTGAAACGCTCAAGGAGAAACTATGTAGTGCACCTATCCTCGCCCTACCGGAAGGAGTTGAGGATTTCGTAGCCTATTGTGACGCCTCGCGTCATGGACTAGGATGTGTGCTAATTCAGCGAGAGAAGGTGATTGTTTACGCATCTAGACTGTTGAACGAGCATGAAAAGAACTACTCAACTCACGATTTAGAATTGGGTGCCGTGGTGTTTGCACTCAAAATGTGGAGACATTATCTCTATGGCACAAAGTGCATTATCTACACTGACCATAGAAGTTTGCAACACATTCTTGACCAGAAGATGCTAAACATGCGTCAGAGAAGATGGGTTGAGCTAATGAATGATTACGAATGCGAGATTCGCTACCATCCCGGCAAGGCCAATGTAGTGGCAGGTGCCTTGAGCAGGAAAGAAAGAGAAAAAACCCCTCCATGTCCATGCATTAAGGATGAGCGTGTATACCGACCTCATCGCGAAACTAAAAAAAGCACAAGGCGAAGCGCTAAAGGAAGAGAACTTAGCAGAGGAATCGTTAACAGGAATGGAGAAGCGATTTGAGATGAGTAACGATGGTATATATAAACATGAAGGGAGAACGTGGGTACCAAAGTATGGGGGAATTAGAGAAGTGATACTAGACGAAGCCCACAAATCTAGGTACTCGGTTCACCCCGGAAGCGACAAAATGTACCAAGATCTAAAGGCACTTTTCTGGTGGCCTGGAATCAAGAAATCAATAGCCATTTATATTGGGAAGTGTCTGACGTGCGCCATGGTAAAGGCTGAAAATCAAAAACTGTCAGGTACGTTACAATAGCCCGAAATTCCAGAATGGAAATGGGATAACGTCACGATGGATTTTGTTACAAAGTTACCCAGAACTTTCAGAGGTCATGATGCTATCTGGGTAATAGTGGATCGGTTAACTAAATCAGCTCACTTCTTGTCGATTCGAGAAGACTACGACCTGACAAAGCTGGCCCAACTGTACATCGATGAAATAGTAACCAGGCATGGGGTGCCACTATCAATCATCTCTGACCGTGATATTCGTTTTACTTCTCATTTCTGGAAGTCACTCCGGCAGGCTCTAGGAACCCGTTTGGATTTAAGCACTGCATACCACCCACAAACTGACGGTCAGAGTGAAAGAACCATCCAAACCTTGGAAGATATGCTAAGGGCTTGTGTGATTGACTTTGGTGGGAACTGGGATAACCATCTTCCTCTAGTAGAGTTCTCTTACAATAATAGTTACCACGCAAGTATAAAAGCAGCTCCGTATGAGGACCTATATGGCAGGAAATGCCGATCACCGTTGAGTTGGAATGAGATCGGTGATAGCCAAGTAATGGGACCCGACATCGTGATGGAGACCACCGACAAAACATTTAAAATCAAGGAGCGTTTAAGAGCAGCCAGAGACTGTCAAAAGAAATATGCTGACAGAAGGCGAAAACCTTTAGAGTTTCAACTGGGTGATAGAGTAATGCTAAAAGTAGCACCATGGAAGGGAACTGTGAGGTTTGGAAAGAAAGGAAAGCTAAGCCCGAGGTACATAGGACCATTTGAGATACTAGCAAGAATTGGCCCCGTGGCGTATAAATTAAAGCTATCTCAAGAGTTAAGTTACATACATGACACCTTACATGTGTCAAATTTGAAGAAGTGCATGGTAGATAAGACCATGGAGTTACCTTTGAAAGAAGTGAGGATTAATGACAAGTTGAACTTCTTGGAAGAGCCTATAGAGATCACCGACCGGCTGGTCAAGAAACTCAGGCAAAGTCGCATACCCAAGGTCAAGGTAAGATGGAATTCTAAGCGAGGACCTGAATTCACTTGGGAGCAAGAAGATGAGATGAGAAAGAGTTATCCGCACCTCTTCAAACCCACTCGTTCTGGAGTTTATCGAAGCTAAAAATTTCAGGACGAAATTTCCTAAACGGTGGGAGAATGTAACAACCGACTCCTAGGTCCAACTTTAACTTTAATTTTTATCTAACATTATTTTCATTCTCATTAATAATATTATTTTCATCTTGCATGATAATTGATTTCATGTTTAGTTGCCCTATAAGATCTTATTATATCTTGCCTTAGTCTAGAAATTTTTAAGCGGTTCCAGAAAATATTAAATCCATGCTAGAAATTAAAATTTTAATTAAAACAATTAATATGTGTGCACATACATAATCATGGCACACATACATAAATATGCAACATTTCACTTAGAACTTGTAAGACTAGAATTTACCATCTTTAAACACTACACTACACAACAAATTACACCACCTAATAAAAATAAAAAAAATTTAAACGAAAACCCATCCCACCAACCAAAATTCGGCCACCTCCTCATCCCCCAACCACATTTTGGCCGCCCCATTCCACACTACAACACTCCCTTGAATCCCACAAACCCACTAACCCACATTTCCACATCTCTTTCCCATACATGCAACATTCACTCTCATCTTCACTCTCTCTCTCAACCTCATGAATTCAGCCCCAAACACCACAAATTCTCTGCATTTCTTTTACATTCTAGCCAAGAAACTCGAAGATAAACTCCATTCCAACGTCGACCAAGAGCAAAACAAGCTAGAAAGTGGGTTTTGGTGAGTTTCTACTCAAGATTCTTGCAAGAACTTAAAAAAAAAAGGAATTGCAGCTCAATCTCGTGAACCAAGAGCCCTCATACTCTTCTAATCATCCCAAAATCACGAAACACATTGAGGGTAAGCATCTATATACCCGAAACAAGGTTATTCCTTGAGTTTACTTTACTTTCTACCATGAAATCTCACTTTCCTTGTTCACAGAAGAAAGTTGAGGCCATATCACTATTTTTGGTGAGATTCACGACTTCAAGAAGGTATATTTTAAAGTGTGTTCGAGAACCAAGGGTTGGTGCACATAATTTCAACCCGAAAACCCTCTTTTTCAAGTGTTATAGCACCAAGAACCCACCTGCTTTGAAAAGCCTCTCAACCTAAGTTAAAAACTCCTTCAAAACATTTTATTAACATCATAATAATCTGGGTTTAACATTACAAAAAGGTTTAATGATGTTTGAGCACAAACTATGATGATTACACATGTGCAAATCATGTAAAACACCCTCTAAAAGGCAACTATGGTGCTTGTTATGAAAAATACATGAAGTTATGCTTTGTTCCAGTATTTTGATGATTTTTAACCTTATAAAATTCATGTAAAATGTGGAACGGGTGAAAAGGTATGGTAAAATGGACAAAAGAGCTTATTTAGTGACCCGAAAAGGTGGTAAAACTCTCAAAATAGTTATAACCTAAAATATTGAATGTTTTAAAATCTCCAGGCCCTAAAATAAGTATTTTAATGCTGAAAACCGAATTTGGTGAATTTTTGGGTTAATATGTAATTTCTATGGATTTACTTAGCTAAAAAAAGCCAAAACCGGGAGATTTATTAATAAAATATTAAAAATGGTGTAACAAGCCTAAGACCTAAAAATCCATGATATTTCGGTAGGTTAGAAGACCTCAAAGGCTTAGGTTGGTGGAAAGTTGAAAGAAAATGGATTAGAATGTTCGGTTTCGGGTAAAAACGGGTCTAAACGGGCTTTAACGGGTTAGTTTAAAGATGGACTTTTTTTTTGCTCAAATAACCCCAAAAATACTTTTAAAAAAGATTATAATCTTGGCTAGAAGCCCTTAAAACTTTATACTTGAGGTCATAGGTTGAAATTAAGAGATCTAAAACAAGATGCTTAAATTAACGGTTTTACCGTAACCGGTAACTTGAATTTTTGTGTTTTAAACCTCTCAAGTTAAAATCTAGAAATATTAAGTTAAAAAAGGCCTAAAAGTAGTATAAAAACCCCTAGGAGCTAATAAGGGTCATATTGGGTCAAGTAATGAAAGAAAGCAAACTTTTGGGTCAAAATTGTAAATTTTGAAACTTGAGGGACCAAAGTGTAAATTTCGTAAATATAGCTAAATTTCAGTAATATTATGACTAGAAAACTCTTATTAAAGTTATTATAATAAAAACAAACTTATAAAAGTCATATAACTTGTCATCCATATATCAAAACCCTGACTTTCCGAAAAAGGAAACCTTTTGACATAAACTTCTAAGAAACGAATCCACGATAACGTGTGACCATGAAATACACTTAGATACACTTCCAATAGTCTAATAACATTAGCTTATTACTTGTATCTTGATCATTTGGTGCTAGGACTTGGACTTGTTGATACTTGAAGGACCTTTGTTTGATTCTAAGGTGAGTTCTAGTGTTCCCTTTTTACTACTGTTTTTGGGATGAAGCATGCTCTGCTTAAACTAAACTATTTCTATGCTATATTATGATGCTATATGTTGTGGAAATGTTAGAACCTACTTTTACTTTTATCACGGTCATTAATTCTTGTGTGAACCGCTTGTTTTATATGGGTAGATCTACTTGGGGAATCCCCCACACATAGTGCCTTCCATGATGAACAGGGAAGGGTACCACACTGAGATCCTGCGGGGTCGTTTATGTCATGTGATAGGTTTTTGTAAGATACTAGGGTGAACCATCCGTCAGGTATGGTCCACTATTTGAGGCTCAGTTCTTCCTTCGGGATTAACCGGTATAACATAACTTTTGAAGAGGCTAGCCGGGACTGAGTGCAGGGTTGATTGTGATCCCCACAACAATGAAACTATGACTTTTGAATCAAATGTGGATTTTATTGAATCCTTTTGTGTTAAACTTTAAGCACTTGAATTCACCAACTTTTTAGTTGACAAAATTTTCTTTGGCATGTTTCAGGTAACCCGTGATGAAGGTCTGGCTTTTGTAGAAGACTTATGACGACCTAGCACCGTGACCCATGGCATTTTCTTTGATTAGTTTTAAAACATTTGGAACAAGTTAAATTTGGTTATCATGGAACAATTTGTATTGTTGAATTTATGTATTTGTATTGGGGGCTAGGCCTACTTCTGGCCTGGTGTCATTTATAATATAATTCCATGTGATGTTCTCTCCTTTTGTGCTCTTATGATGGTTTGTTTCCGCTGCCATATGTTGTTGCTAGTCTGTGACGTCCCACCCTACCTGGGCCCGGGGTGTGATAGATTGGTATTAGAGCCAAAGGTTGTAGAGAAATTAGGAATACCTTAGTAGACCCTAGGCTACAACCCTGATCCCTTAGGACTGTCCTTCGTTGGAACGTGTCGGAGTAATCGGGTTGGGTAAATTGATGATTACACTTGATCAACGTAATCATGAATTTACCGGACGCGTGAGTTTTGGCATGGACCCCTAGGTGATGTTAGACTCTGTATTTTGGGTTGATGATTTAAGAGAATTTATTTTGTGTGGTCTAAATTTTAAAAGTGACTTTCATGCCTATTATATCAAGATACTACTGATTTCTGATGCTACTGATTATTGATACTACTATTATTGATACTATTGTCATCACTGCTATAGATACTACTATTACTATTATTATCATTATCATGAGCTATGAGAAACCAATTTACTCATGAAAATCTTACAGGATATCTGAAGGTATGGCCGAGAAGGGAAAGGCGCCAATTCACCCAGCTAACAAAACTGCCCCAGGTGGGAGCCTCAGGAGGACTACTCCTTAGACAAAGTATGAGGAATACCTTAGAAGGTGTGGACACCCAGGATTCATATCTGTAACCTTCGACAACTCAGAGCCTTCGAAAGACTCCTCTTCGACCTCCCCAGCCAGGAGTCGAATGCGCTCCAACTCACCGCATATCGCCCGCACCCACTCTCATCTTCACTCTCTCTCTCAACCTCACGAATTCAGCCCCAAACACCACAAATTCTCTGCATTTCTTCATCATTCTAGCCAAGAAACTCAAAGATAAACTCCATTCCAACATCGACCAAGAGCAAAACAAGCTAGAAAGTGGGTTTTGGTGAGTTTCTACACAAGATTCTTGCAAGAACTTTCAAAAAAAAAAAGGAGTTGCAGCTCAATCTCGTGAACCAACAGCCATCATACTCTTCTAATCATCCCAAAATCACGAAACACCTTGAGGGTAAGCATCTATATACCCAAAACAAGGTTATTCCTTGAGTTTTCTTTACTTTCTACCATGAAATCTCACTTTCCTTGTTCTCAGCAGAAACTTGCAGCCATATCACTATTTTTGGTGAGATTCACGACTTCAAGAAGGTATATTTTAAAGTGTGTTCGTGAACCAAGGGTTGGTGCACATAATTTCAACCCGAAAACCCTCTTTTTCATGTGTTATAGCACCAAGAACCCACCTGCTTTGAAAAGCCTCTCAACCTAAGTTAAAACCTCCTTCAAAAAATTTTATTAACATCATAATAATCTGGGTTTAATGTTTCAAAAAGGTTTAATGATGTTTGAGCACAAACTATGATGATTACACATGTGCAAATCATGTAAAACACCCTCTAAAAGGCAACTATGGTGCTTGTTATGAAAAATCCGTAACATTATGCTTTGTTCCAGTAGTTTTATGATTTTTAACCTTATAAAATTATGGAAAATGTGGAATGGGTGAAAAGGTATGGTAAAATGGTAAAAAGAGCTTGTTTAGTGACCCGAAAAGGTGGTAAAACTCTCAAAATTGTCAAAACCTAAAATATTGCAAGTTTTAAAATCTCCAGGCCCTAAAATAAGTATTTTAATGCTAAAAACCGAATATGGTGAATTTTTGGGTTAATATGTAATTTCTATGGATTTACTTATCTAAAAAAAAGCCAAAACCGGGAGATTTATTAATAAAATATTAAAAATGGTGTAACAAGCCTAAGACCTAAAAATCCATGATATTTTGGTAGGTTAGAAGACCTCAAAGGCATAGGTTGGTGGAAAGTTGAAAGAAAATGGATTAGAATGTTCGGTTTCGGGTAAAAACGGGTCTAAACGGGCTTTAACGGGTTAGTTTAAAGATGGACTTTTTTTTTGCTCAAATAACCCCAAAAATACTTTTAAAAAAGATTATAATCTTGGCTAGAAGCCCTTAAAACTTTATACTTGAGGTCATAGGTTGAAATTAAGAGATCTAAAACAAGATGCTTAAATTAACGGTTTTACCGTAACCGGTAACTTGAATTTTTGTGTTTTAAACCTCTCAAGTTAAAATCTAGAAATATTAAGTTAAAAAAGGCCTAAAAGTAGTATAAAAACCCCTAGGAGATAATAAGGGTCATATTAGGTCAAGTAATGAAAGAAAGCAAACTTTTGGGTCAAAATTGTAAATTTTGAAACTTGAGGGACCAAAGTGTAAATTTCGTAAATATAGCTAAATTTCAGTAATCTTATGACTAGAAAACTCTTATTAAACTTATTATAATATAAACAAACTTATAAAAGTCATATAACTTGTCATCCATATATCAAAACCCTGACTTTCCGAAAAAGGAAACCTTTTGACATAAACTTCTAAGAAACGAATCCACAAGAACGTGTGACCATGAAATACACTTAGATACACATCCAATAGTCTAAGAACATTAGCTTATTACTTGTATCTTGATCATTGGGTGCTAGGACTTGGACTTGTTGATACTTGAAGGACCTTTGTTTGATTCTAAGGTGAGTTCTAGTGTTCCCTTTTTACTACTGTTTTTGGGATGAAGCATGCTCTACTTAAACTAAACTATTTCTATGCTATATTATGATGATATATGTTGTGGAAATGTTAGAACCTACTTTTACTTTTATCACGATCACTTATTCTTGTGTGAACCGCTTGTTTTATATGGGTAGATCTACTTGGGGAATCCCCCACACATAGTGCCTTCCATGATGAATGGGAAGGGTACCACACTGAGATCCTGCGGGGTAATTTGTGTCATGTGACAGGTTTTTGTAAGACACTAGGGTGAACCATCCGGCAGGTATGGTCCACTGTTTGAGGCTCAGTTCTTCCTTCGGGATTAACCGATATAACATGACTTTTGAAGAGGCTAGCCGGGACTGAGTGCAGGGTTGATTGTGATCCCCACAATAATGAAACTATGAATTTTAAATCAAATATGGATTTTATTAAATCCTTTTATGTTAAACTTTGAGTGCAGGGTTGATTGTGATCCCCACAACAATGAAACTATGACTTTTAAATCAAATGTGGATTTTATTAAATCCTTTTGTGTTAAACTTTAAGCACTTGAATTCACCAACTTTTTAGTTGACAAAATTTTCTTTGAGCATGTTTCAGGTAACCCGTGATGAAGGTCTGGCTTTTGTAGAAGACTTATGATGACCTAGCACCGTGACCCATGGCATTTGCTTTGATTAGTTTTAAAACATTTGGAACAAGTTAAATTTGGTTATCATGGAACAATTTGTTTATCATGGAACAATTTGTATTGTTGAATTTATGTATTTGTATTGGGGGCTAGGCCTACTTCTGGCCTGGTGTCATTTAAAATATAATACCATGTGATGTTCTCTCCTTTTGTGCTCTTATAAAGGTTTTTTCCGCTGCCATATGTTGTTGCTAGTCTGTGACGTCCCACCCTACCTGGGCCCGGGGTGTGACACTTTGGACACTTAGAAGATTGCGCGATAAAATTGAGAGAGCGTGTGTCTCCTGCTAGACTATTCAGGACAGACATGGATGGATAGACGTGCGCCTTCGAAAGGATTGGCTATTAGCCTACGAAGCAAACACCAAGTGTTGCAAGAAGGAGGTTTGAGCAATCGCGCCCGAAAGGAGTTCGGTGCCGATCTACGTCAGTGGAGTAACGATGAAGGTCTCATCTTGGGAAAGGAGATCACTCAATTTAGAAAGCAAGTAAAGCTAATACTGAGGTGTAAAGAACTAATCTGAACTGTTGCTCAGGTAGGAGAAGTGGCATGTCGACTGGAGCTACCCAACGTGTTAAGTGGAGTTATCCGACATTCCATGTATCTCATCTAAGAAAGTACTCAACTGATGGGGATGTGATCATACCACTAGAGAATACTGAGATTGATGAACGACTCAACCACGTGGAGCAACTGGGGTTCATCCGCATTTGCTGTTGTTCACCGTATTTACAGTTGTTCACCCGCATTTACTGTCGTTCACCCGCATTTGTTCTTGCTCGTCCGCATTTCTTTGGGGACTTAGGTTTCTTTTACTGGAATTTTGGGAAGTAGAATTTAAGTGCTAAGAAATGATGTCTCGGGGTGGCTTATGCTTATTTATAATGTGATGGCTTGTGACGATGTTTATGATGTGATTGTTGTGGTTGTATGTATGTGTTATCTTTCTTCGCTAAACGGTTTTCAAAACGTATGTATTATGTTATAGTACCTGTTGTGTATTATGTTGTGACTTTACGTGGTATGATGTATGAGCGAACGTAAAATATTATGCAACGAAGTGAAAGATAACGTTAATGAAAAGTGGAAAGTAAATGAATAAATGAAAGACTTGCAAGTAGATGAAGAGAGGTGCACAACCGTTAGGTTGGTAGCTCAACTATGTGCGGTTTAGCTAACCCAAAGGATGTAGACAGGGAGTCTATCCTTGAGATAGGCTCGAATGGAGTTTTTATGGCTAGAAGGGAGTCTTTGTGACTCAAAGGGAGTCTTTGTGACTTGAAGGGAGCCTTATGGCTCGAAGGGAGTTCAATCCTTGAGATTGACTCGAAGGGGATCCTTGTCACGTACCCTGGTCTGTCTTCAGGAGGAGACGGGGGTATTGCATGTGACGGGATCCATATGAAGGTATATGATAATCATGAATGAAAGAAGGAATGAATGAATGATTATGAAAATAATAATTATTATCAATGTGTACGTATGATGTATGACCGCGAACGAATATAAGTTTTGGTTTTAAAGAATGTAAAGTATTTTTATTATGAAAACTAGAACTCACTCAGCATCGCTGACTTTTTGTATGCATGATAGTTGGAAGGTATATTGTTGATGCTGAGGAGTTGCAGGCATGGATACATATGTTACTAGGAGTGATTTGAAGGCTGGCATCCACGTTTTGACATGTTAATGTAATTTGAAATATAAACGAGTGTTGTAATGAGATGAATTAACATGTTTTTGATTATTAATGAATGTTTTAAATTATGCTGCAAAGGTATTGTATGTTTTAAATGTTTTATGCGATGACGGTCCAATTAGTAAGCGTTCCGGAAACAGGGCCCTACAAGTTGGTATCAGAGCTGAAGTTTAAGAGAATTGGGTAAATATTTTCAAAAACCTAATCTTAAACTGAGAATGGGATGGAAGGAAAGGGATGCCAGTCCTAGTAGCTACATGCCTACAGGTAAATGTTTTAAGTAAAAGGTTTTATGTAAGTTAATGTTAGCCGGTATTATGTGCGCATGTTATGTGGCTTGTGTGCGTTTGTGTAGATTTAGATACTGATGTAGTCAGGATAGGAAATGCTTGGGGAGTGAAGAGTAAAGTAAGTGGCTAAACACAACTGGCCACTGTGATTAGGGACTTACTATACATGACATAACTTGAGCTATTACCTTGATTGACCGTGTTAGTGTTTGAATCTTGTAGTGTTTGGATGGCTGGCGGTAGGTCTTCTGAGGCTTCGCGTGGTGGAGGTCATGGTGGACATGGTGTTAGGATGTGTGTCATGAGGAGCAGATCTAAGACTGCTGAGACGGCTTCTGAAGAGCCAGAGTTTCGTCACCAAGACGGTGAGGATGGAAGTGCTAATCTGAGAGCCTTAGTGAAGGTGGCGGTGGTTGAGGAGCTTCATCAGGTCATGCAGAGGATTCTACCGACTGTAGTGACCGAGGTCATTAGAGCTATGAAGGAGGATGAGAAGAAGGAGAGTGAGAAGAGGTGAATCGCATGACGAGGAGGTGAAGTCGGAGGTTCTAGAGATATGGAGCAAACAGATGCTGACATGGTTGTCTCCAGTGGCGATGAGGAGGAGGAGGAAGCTGTGGAGGAGGCTACGAAGGGATGCAGCTATGGAGCATTCCAAAGGTGTAGGCCTCATGTGTTTGATGGAAATGGGAGTGCTGCTGCTGCACAACGTTGGGTGAGAGAGATGGAAGCGGTACTTGAGATTTCCGAGTGCCGCGATGATCAGAAGGTGAAGTTTATTACCCACTCATTTGTGGATTCAGCCTTGTGCTAGTGGGACAACATTGTACAGGCTAAGGGCACCAGAGCTATCAGGAGGATGAGGTGCAAGGATCTGAAAAGGTTGGTAATTGAGGAGTTTTCTCTCACAGGGAGCTTGATAAAGTTTAGAGGGAGTTTTTGTAGCTAGAGGCGGGAACGATGACTCACCAACAGTACACCACGAAGTTCAACGAAATGGCAAGGCTGGTGCCAGATCAGGTGACGCATGTGTCACGAAAGATCAAAAGGTATATTCAAGGTCTGCCAACAGATATCCGCAGACATCTGATCGCTGCCCGACCAGGCTGGCGGGGAGGTTGTACGAAGAGCGAGAGGCGATGGTAATAATGGACGAAGAGGAGGAGCGGGGCTATGTTAGGAGTGGGAACGAAAGGCAGGATAATGATGATGGTGGATTTGAGGCTAGTGGTAAGAAGGTGAGGATGGATGATCCACGGATGTCAACAAGGGAAGCGAGGGCATGCAAGAAATGTGGGTAGGAACATGCAGGAGAATGCAAGCGGGGATCGAATCTCTGTTTTAAATGCGGGAAGGAGGGCCACCTGGCGAGAGATTGTCGCGCGATGAGATGTTACAGGTGTGGTGAGAGTGGGCACAGGAGCAGAGACTGCACGAATTCAAGGGCTGAGAGCTTCGGAACAAGGCAAGGAGTTCAGAATGAGGAGAACAGAGGACGAGGGTTAGAGAATTTGCCCTTACCGGGAGGAGGCTAGAGCGGACTTCGACGCGACGTCAGGTACGTTTCTGGTAATTTAAAGTTATGCATCTATGCTTTAATTATGGTGCTAGTAGTAGTTTCATTCCTGTTGCCTTTGTGCTAAGTTGCATGTTAGAAGTAGGAAGATCGATGAGCCTTCGATGTAGAAATTGCTATCGGTAAGTCCACTAGGTTACCGAATGTCCTAGAAGATTGCGTGATAAAATTGAGAGAGCGTGTGTCTCCTGCTAGACTATTCAGGACAGACATGGATGGATAGACGTGCGCCTTCGAAAGGATTGGCTATTAGCCTACGAAGCAAACACCAAGTGTTGCAAGAAGGAGGTTTGAGCAATCGCGCCCGAAAGGAGTTCGGTGCTGATCTACGACAGTGGAGTAACGATGAAGGTCTCATATTGGGAAAGGAGATCACTCAATTTAGAAAGCAAGTAAAGCTAATACTGAGGTGTAAAGAACTAATCTGAACTGTTGCTCAGGTAGGAGAAGTGGCATGTCGACTGGAGCTACCCGACGTGTTAAGTGGAGTTATCCGACATTCCATGTATCTCATCTAAGAAAGTACTCAACTGATGGGGATGTGATCGTACCACTAGAGAATACTGAGATTGATGAACGACTCAACTACGTGGAGCAACTGGGGGTCATCCGCATTTGCAGTTGTTCACCCTTATTTACAGTTGTTCACCCGCATTTATAGTTGTTCACCTGCATTTACTTTTGTTCACCCGCATTTGCAGTTGTTCACCTGCATTTACAGCCGTTCACCCGCATTTACAGATGTTCACCCGCATTTACTTTTGTTCACCCGCATTTGCTGTTGTTCACCCGCATTTACTGTCGTTCACCCGCATTTGTTCTTGCTCGTCCGCATTTCTTTGGGACTTAGGTTTGTTTTTTTGGAATTTTGGGAAGTAGAATTTAAGTGCTAAGAAATGATGTCTCGGGGTGGCTTATTCTTATTTATGATGTGATGGCTTGTGATGATGTTTATGATGTGATTGTTGCGGTTGTGTGTATGTGTTATATTTCTTCATTAAACGGTTTTCAAAACGTATGTATTATGTTATAATACCTGTTGTGTATTATGTTGTGACTTTACGTGGTATGATGTATGGGCGAACATAAAATATTATGTAATGAAGTGAAAGATAATGTTAATGAAAAGTGGAAAGTAAATGAATAAATGAAAGACTTGCAAGCAGATGAAGAGAGGTGCACAACCGTTAGGTTGGTAGCTCAACTGTGTGTGGTTTAGCTAACTCGAAGGATGCACACAGGGAGTCTATCCTTGAGATAGGCTCGAAGGGAGTCTTTATGGCTCGAATGGAGTCTTTGTGACTCAAAGGGAGTCTTTGTGACTCGAAGGGAGCCTTATGGCTCGAAGGGAGTTCAATCCTTGAGATTGACTCGAAGGGGATCCTTGTTGGATACCCTGGTCTGTCTTCGGTAGGAGACGGGGGTATTCCATGTGACGGGATCCATATGAAGGTATATGATAATAATAAATAAAAGAAGGAATGAATGAACGATGATGTAGATAATAATTATTATCAATGTGTACGTATGATGTATGACCGCAAATGAATATAAGTTTTGGTTTTAAAGAAAGTAAAGTATTTTTATTATGAAAACTAGAACTCACTCAGCGTCACTGACTTTTTGTATACATGATAGTTGGCAGGTATATTGTTGATGCTGAGGAGTTCCAGGCATGGATGCATACGTTACTGGGAGTGATTTGAACGCTGGCATCCACGTTTTGACATGTTAATGTAATTTGAAATAAAAACGAGTGTTGTAATGAGATGAATTAACATGTTTTTGATTATTAATGAAGTTTTAAATTCCGCTACAAAGGTATTGTATGTTTTAAATGTTTTATGTGATGACGGTCCAGTTTGTAAGCGTTCCAGAAACAGAGCCCTACAATCCTAGTTCATGAGCAGGCTTTGTGCCTAGTAGTGTGGATCAGCTGTCAGGGGTTAGCTACCACTTTTCAATGTGTACCGACAGGGGTTCGGCATCTGCTGCCAACCAAAAATGTAGGCTCTTGCTTTGTGCAATCCTAATTAATAAAAGGGAAAGATAATAAAAGAAATAAAGATAATGAATTTCCTAAAGAATGATTATGTACTATGATGGATGATCACCAAGCATACAAAATGTATATTTTCTATATCATCAAAACTAGAACTCACTTAGCAACGCTAACTTTTTATATGCATTTTAGTTGGCAGGTAATGATGTTGCTAGGGATGGCACGAGGTTGGAGCTACATGGAAAACAAAGACTGACCTCTATGTTATGTAGAAATAATATTTTGTCTTGTAATACGACTAAATAGTCTTTTGAAACTCATGAAAATGATGTATTTCTTGGAAAAAGTTATTATCAATGCATGAAATGGTTTTTGTTTAACTATTCCGCTGCTATCATTTCTTACCTCCAGGTATTTTAAGGTATAAAGTGCTATGAATGACCAACTGTGGGGTTTCTCGGGAACGGGGCCTTACAAGTTGGTATCAGAGCCAAAGTTTAAGAGAATTGGGTAAATTATTTTCAAAACCTAAACTTAAACTGAAAATGGGACCAAATGGAGGGATGCCAGCCCAAGTAGCTACGTGCCATCAGGTAATTTTCTTAAAGTTAACCGGTATTGTGTGCGTGTGCTATTTGATTTGTGTGCTTAGTTGATTTTGATACTGATGTAGCCAGGATAGGAAATGATTTGAGAATGAAGAGTAAAGTAAGTGGCTAATCACAACTGGCCACTGTAATTATGGACTTACTATACTTGATATAATCTGACCTATTACCTTGAATGACCGTGTTGGTGTTTGAATCTTATAGTGTTTTGAGATGGCGGTGGAGGTCGTGGTACTGTGCAGCATGTTATGAGGAGCATGACTAGGACTGCTGAAATGGCTACTAAAGAGCCTGCGCTTCATCACTAGGAAAGTGGGGATGAGAGTGTTAATTTGATGGCCATAGTGAAGGAGGCGGTGGCCGAGGGAGTTCATCAAGTCATGAACATGATTTTGCCATCTGTGGTTACTAGGCTCATGAGAGCTGTAAGGGAAGATGAAAGGAGAGGGGAGAACTGGAGTGGAAAACGTTTTGGTAGTGGCGGTTTCCCTCCCAAGGGCAAAAAGGCGAAATTAGAGAGGCGCAAGGTGGCTGCAACCGAGATAAGGGTAGAGGTGTGCAAGAAGTGTGGGAAGAAGGGCCACATGATAAGAGACTGTCGCGTGGTGAAGTTGTGTGGTAAGTATGGGAGAGGTCACGTGGAAGAGGGTAGGTGGGGATCAAATCTCTGCTTCAAGTGTGGAAAGGAGGGTCACATGGCGTGAGATTGTAGAGTAGTGAAGTGCTACAACTGTGGCGAGAGGGGGCCTATGAGGAAAGACTGCAAGAAACCAAGGGCAGAGAGCTTTGTGGCAAGGAAGGGGATCGAGAAGGAGAAGATGGGACAGAAAGCTAAAGTCAAGGCACTCACTATGACTCAGGAGGAGGCTAGGGTGGACCCCGATACGGTGTCAGGTACATTCCTAGTAAACTAAACTTGTGCCTCTGTGCTTTTTGATTCTGGTGCTAGTAGGAGTTTTATTTCTACTGCCTTCTATGATAATTTGCCTGTTAGGAGTAGAAAGATTGACGAGTACTTTGATGTAGAAACTACCATTGATAAGTCTACAAGAACTTCTGATATGGTAGAAGATTATGAAATAGAGTTGGAAGGCCATCGGTTCTTTGCTAGATTGTTCGTTATGCCCTCAGGCGGATTTGATGTAGTCCTAGGGATGGATTGGCAGGCAGCCTATGAGGCAAACATCGTGTGTCGTAAGAAGATGATTCGGTTGACCGCGCCTGATGGTAGTTTTGTGATGATCTATAGCGATAGAGTTACTACAATACTGAAAGAAATTTTTAATGTTGTGGCAGAGAAGTGCATGAGGCGTGCATGTAGTGCCTACCTGGCTTACGTGAAGGATGTGGATGCGTCAGTACCACGATTGTCTAACGTATCGGTTTTGTGTGACTTTCCAGATGTATTCCAAGAGGATCTACTAGGTGTTCCACCGGACCGCGAGATTGTATTCTAGGTCGATCAGATACCTGGTGCCCAATCTGTTGCCAAGGCGTCGTATCGTCTAAGCCGAAGGAATTTATTACGCAGCTACAAGAGTTGCTGGATAAGGGATTCATTCGACCGAGTATCTCTCCCTGGGGTGCTCCGGCCCTATTTGTGAAGAAGAAGGACGGTAGCATGAGGATGTGCATTGACTACCGTGAGTTGAACAAGTTGACGGTGAAGAATCGGTATCCGTTACCGATGACTGATGACTTGTTTGATTAGCTCCAAGGTGCCAATTGGTTCTTGAGGATATATCTCCGATCTGGTTACCATCAATTGAAGGTGGAGGAGCAGGATATTCCTAAAACAGCTTTTCATACGCGTTATAGACACCACAAGTTTCTCGTGATGTCCCTTGGTTTAACCAAAGCGCCACCTGCTTTTATGGATTTGATGAATCTGGTGTGTCGGCCTATGCTAGATAAATAAGTGACTGTCTTCATTAATGATGTTCTGATTTATTCGAAGAGCGATGAAGAATACGTCGGTCACATCCGGGAAGTGCTGCATACGCTTCGCAGGGAGAAGCTGTACGCTGAGTTCTCCGAGTGTGCGTCCTAGTTACGCGAGGTTCAGCTTTTGGGTCATGTGGTTAATCCTGAAGGGATTAGGGTAGACCTGATGAAGGTCGAAGCGATGATGCAATAGAAGTCTCCAAAGACGCCATCTGAGATTTGTAGTGTCTTGGGTTTGGCGGGCTACTACAGAAGGTTCATCGAAGACTTCTCAAAGGTAACTTCACCATTGACTAAGTTGACCCGTAAGGATGGACAGGTTATATGAATGATAGTTGATCGTCTGACAAGGAGTGCTCACTTTTTGCCGATCTGTGAGACGTATTCGTCTGAGAGATTGACAGATCTGTTCATCAAGGAGATCGTAGCTCGTCTTGATGTACTGGTGTCCATCGCGTCTAACCGGGACACTCGGACTTGGTTTACATCTAAGTTTTGGAAGAGGTTCTATGAATACGAGGGGGACGAAGCAAAATATCAGTACGGCTTTTCATCCCCAGACAGATGGTCAGTCGGAGAGAACGATTCAGACGCTGGAGGATATGCTACAAGTATACGTCATTGACCTTGGTGGAAGTTGGGACGAACACTTACCATTAGCCGAGTTCTCATATAACAACAGTTATTTTGCCAGCATTGGTATGCCTCCTTACGAGATGCCATACGGTAGGAAGTGTAGAGCGCCCGTATGTTGGGGTGACATCGAGCAGAAGGAGTTGGGGAGCATTGAGGCTATCGAGGCTACGACTGAAAAGTTGGGGAAGAACAAGACCTTTATGGAAGCAGCAAAGGATAGACAGCAGTCGTATGCCGACAAGAGACAAAGACCGATCGAATTCAAGCTAGACGATAGAGTTATGTGGAAGGTTTTGCTTTTAAAAGGGATCATCCGATTTAGGAAGCGAGTAAGCTAAGCCTGAGGTATATAGGGCCTTTTCGAATCATTGCTCGAGTCGGAGAGGTGGCTTACAAGTTGGAGCTACCTGATGAGTTAAGTGGAATTCATTCGACATTCCATGTATCTCATCAAAGAAAGTGCTTAGCCGATAAAGATATGATTATGCCACTGGAGGACATTGAGGTGGATGAACCGCTCAATTATGTGGAGCAGCTAGTGGCCATCATTGATAGAAAAGAGAAGAGGCTTAGAAATAAAGTCGCTCTACTGGTGCGAGTACAGTGGAGACACAAGAAGGGGTCCGAATCTACGTGGGAAACTGAGGAAGAAATTAGGCAGCATTACCCACAGCTGTTCGAGGAGTGATAGGTTTCGAGGATGAAACCTATATAAGGGGGTGAACTTGTAACACCTGGAATTTTATTAAAAGATGGAAAAGTGAAACACTTCAAAGTAAAGGGGGTTAAAGTGTGCAAGTGGCAAACTTGTCTATTATGGGTTCAAAAAGCAGGGATGGACGCCCACACCCCCCATTTCACTTTTGCTTTCGACTGCAAGAAGAGAAGAAACATTTAAACTAGATTTTAGTGTGAGAAAGCTGGAATTCTCCTTGAAGGTGAGGTTTTCTTGTGCTTTTTGCTCGGTTTTCTGCTGTGTTCGAGCTGCTGGACTGATCTTTATGTGTTTCTTGTGTTGGCTGCTTGAATCGGTGTGTTTAGGTGCTAGAACTCCCATTTGCTCTTGGTCTGGAGAAGTCTTACTCAAAAGCTGCTAGAGGTGAGTTTTAGGTTCCCCTACTTTACTTGTTTTAAACTCATTTAGGGCTGAAATGCACATTAACTGAATTTTTACAACTGTGGCATGAGTTTTCTACTTTTTTGCATCTGATGTGTATGCGATGTGTGTTTTAAATGCCTTATTTGATGTTGCGTAGTTGTAAGCTCTGTTCTAAGTGTTTAATATGTTAGATCTGTGCTAAGGATATGTTAGAACAGGGATTTGGAACTGGTGGAATAGTCTATGTGTTTGTTCATCCGGATTTGTTTTCTGTTCATCCGCATTTATTGGTCTTCATCCGCATTTGCTGAACATTCAATAGCTAAGTCTTTTGTTCATCCTCATTTGTTTTCTTTTCATTCTCATTTGTTGGTATTCATCCGCATTTGCTGAACATTCAATAGTTGTCTTTTGGTCATCCGCATTTGTTTTCTGTTCATCCGCATTTGTTGGTCTTCATCCGCATTTGCTGAACATTCAATAGCTAAGTCTTTTGTTCATTCGTATTTGTTTTGATCATCTGCATTTGCTTCATCCACATTTCTTTGGACACATAGAATATTTTCTGAGATGGTTCATCTGCATTTGGTTCACCTGCATTTCTTTGGACACTTAGAATATTTTCTAAAGACTTTCATTCGCATTTGTTCATCTGCATTTCTTTGGGGACTTAGGATTTTTTGAAAATTTGGGAAGCAAATTCAAGTGTTAAGTACTTTTGTATAAGGGAAGATTATGCTTGTTTAAGGATTATAATGTTTGATTCTTTCTTATGTGCTGCCGTTATAAATGTTAATTATATTTTCATGTTATGTGATTAAGGCTATGGATATCTTTAAAAGTATTATACATAACCAAGTGGACATAAAAGAAATAAAAGAAGGCTAGTGGAACTTAATAAATGTTACCTCAGGGCCCTAACAACAGGTGAAAAGCCTTGCAAGCTTTTCCAATGGTGGTCACGACCCTGGTTATCATTTACTCAACTGATGTGTGGCTGTTCAGCCAAGAAAGGCACATCTGGGGTCTAATCCTTGTGACTGACCAATAAACCCATGGGATCCTAGTTTATGAGTAGGATTTGTGCCTAGCAGTGTGGATCAACTGTTGGGGGTTAGCTACCACTTATCAATGTGTACCGATAGGGGTTCGGTATCTGTTGCCAACCAATAATGTAGCCTCTTGCTTTGTGCAATCCTAATTAATAAAAGAGAAAGATAATGAAAGAAAGAAAGATAATGATTTTCCTCAAGAATGATTATGTACTATGATGGATGATCACCAAGCTTACAAAATGTATATTTTCTATATCATCCAAACTAGAAATCACTCATCAACGCTGACTTTTTATATGCATTTCAGTTGGCAGGTAATGATATTGCTGGGGGTGGCACGAGGTTGGAGCTACATGGAAAACAAAGATTGGCATCTATGTTATGTAGAAATAATATTTTGTCTTGTAATACGACTAAATAGTCTTTTGAAACCCATGACAATGATGTATTTCTTGGCAAAAGTTATTATCAATGCATGAAATGGTTTTTGTTTAACTATTCCGCTGCTATCATTTCTTACCTCAAGGTATTTTAAGGTATAAAGTGCTATGAATGACCAACTGTGGGGTTTCCTGGGAACAGGGCCTTACACAAAGAATCGAGAATCAAATTACACCGGTAATGAAAGTAATCAGACGTAAAACAAGAAACAAAATGCATGATTGATGAAAAAGAAGTCAAATCAAGAAAACACGACCAAGTTAATAAAATTTACTTGTATTTAAATCAAAATTGTGCAACTACAGATTGGAGCATCAAAATATTCATGAAGCTTAACTAGATAAAAGGAAAAGGAACTAGGAATACAAAAACTTTAAACAACAATAGTTCATGCATGGATAGCTTTTGGCTTTCCGTATCAACTTCCAATGCTATAGAGTTTTGATTCTAAAGTCTTCTGAACACACTCGTGAACCAATCTAATCATATTTGATTATAATCATCATTGGAATCACACTAATCAAATGAAACATAGTATCTATTGTATAAAGTGAAACCAAAACCGAAAACGAAACCACACGAATGAGCCCTGAAATCAAGACACTCGTGCCGAAAACTCATCAAGAACATTCCAGAACAAACTTCGAACACTCTTGCCTCAACAATCCACTAAATCAATCAAAATGACAACTGTGGATCCACATAATACGTTTTTACCATCTAGCCAAAGAAACCAATTGTAAAGAAACAAGAAACTACAAGTAGTCACTACCAAAGAATCTAGAATCAAATTACACCGGGGAAACCTCAATCAAGAAACGCAATGCGTAATCGATGAAAAACAAGTAAAGTCAAGGTAAAACAACCTAGTAAATAAGATTTACTTGTATTTTAATCAAACTTGTGCAACTATATATTGGTCATTAAAGTATTCACAAACACTTAACTAAATAAATAGGAAAGAAACTAGTTATACAAAAACATTAAACAACAATATTTCACGCATGGGTAGTTTTTCACTTTCCGTAACAACTTCCAAAACTATAGAGTTTTGATTCTAAAGCCTTCTGAACACACTCATGAACCAATCTAATCATATCTGATTATAATCATCATTGGAATCACACTAATCAATTGTAAATGGAACATAGTATCAATTGTATAAATCAAAACCAAAAGCGAACATGAAACCACACTAATGAGCCCTGAATTCAATACACTTGTGCCTAAAACTCATCGAGAACATTCCAGAACAAACTTTGAGCACTCTTGCCCAAAACATCCACCGAATCAATTAAAATGACAACTGTAGATCCACATAATACTTTTTTACCATCTCACGAAAGAAACTAGTTGTAAAGAAACAAGAAATTAGTAGTATTCACTCCCAAAGAGTACAGAATCAAATTACACTAGGGAATGAAAATAATAAGAAGTTAAACAAGAAATGCAATATGTAATCGATGAAAAAGAAGTCAAATCAAGGTAACACAACCAAGTAAATAAGATTTAGTTGTAAATTAATCAAAATTATGCAACTAGGATTGGTCATCAAAGTATTCACGAAAACTTAACCAAATAAATAGGAAAGAAACCAGTCATACAAAAACATTAAACAACAAATAGCTCATGCATGGTTAGTTTTTTGTGTTCCGTAACAACCTCTAATGATATGGAGTTTGGATTCTCAAGCCTTTTTAACACACTCGTAAACCAATCTAATGATACCTAATTATAATAATCATTTGAATGACAGTAATCTATCATAAATGGAACATAGTATCCATTGTATAAAAGAAAATCAAAACCGAATACGAACAACACGAATCAGCCCTGAAATCAATACACTTGTGCCTAAAATTCATCGAGAACATTCCAGAACAAACTTCAAACACTCTTGCTTCAAAAATCCACCGAATCAATCAAAATGACAATCATGGATCCACAACATACTTTATTACCATCTAGGAGAAGAAGCCAGGTGTTAAGAAATAAGAAAATACTCGTATTTACTCACAAAGAATTGAGAATCAAATTACCTTGAGGAATAAAAGTAATCAGTCATCAGACAAGAAACGTAATGTGTGATCGATGAAAAAAAGTCAAATGAAGGTAACGCGACCAAGTAAATAAAATTTACTGGTACTTTAATCAAAATTGTGGAACTACAGATCGGAGCATCAAAGTATTCAAGTAAACTTAACTAAATAAATGGGAAAGGAACTAGGTATACAAAAACATTGAACAATAACAGTTCATGCACGGATAGTTGTTTGCTTTCTGTAACAACCTCCAATGCTATGGAGTTTGATTTTGAAGCTGTAAGGATCTACCTAATGATTATGAGGCTAATGCAACCAAAGATCTTCCAACATGCACTAAGGAACAAGGATGAACTTGTTTTGAAAGCTTTACACTCTCTAAACAAAAACTCTAAGTGTAAAGTCTTCTAAAGCCAAAAGTTCAGAAGAAATTACTTCGGAAGCTTTACACTTAACAAGAAAAATATTCCAAGTGTAAAAGCTTCTGAAGCTGGAGGCCAAGTTCTTCCAAAGCCAAAGATGAAGTCTTTCGAAGCTTCAAAGACAAAGTTTTCCAAAGCCATTTTGCTGTGAAGACTGATTTCTTCGGAAGACAGAGAAAAGATGCTTTCTCTGATCTACTTTTGATAAAGCTGACCAACTTTCTGCTGCAACTCTGATAACTCACCAACTTGTATGAGTTGGTGAAACTTCCATGCTTTAGTGAATAGTAGATAAAGTCTTTGTCTGTAATTTTCTTCTTTTGTTCCATTATACTTTTTGTACTAGGAAAAGTTAGTGAGCTATGACATGTCATAGTCACTAGTAAAAAGGCAATCTGCCTTTTGACTCTAGATTGATCTAGTTGTCTAGATTAGTCAATTCGAACTGTCCTTCCAAGTATTGATGGTTGTAGGTTGTAGTATAAAAGAGTCTCAGGTCCTTGTATTTTAATTATGCTTTGAACACTTGTAACAGAACTTGAGATCAATATACAACATCCTTGAAAACTAATACTTGTGTTATTGTTCTAAGTTCTATCTTATTGTTGCTTGTGTTCCTTGTATCTTCAAAGTTTCCTGTTCCCTATTTAAACTGTTAAGTGATCTAAGATCACTCCTCTTGTGAAACTAATTGTTGTTAACACCCTAACAGGTCCTGCAATTGGTATCACAGCGTTCCAGGCTCTTGATTGTAAGATCTCACCATCTTAAATCCTCTTCGTTTCACACTTCACTTAACTTTTCAAATGGCAGCTATCACAAAGGTTGATATGGAAACTAGAACTATGACAAAGTCCCCACTAATCACTCCTGAGGATTTTAATACTTGGTGCCAAAGAATGGAAGGCTTCATTAAGTCTTAAGATTCCAGGATGTGGGAGTCTGTTGTCAATGGACCTTATGTACCATGCACCAATTTAGCTCCTGGTGGTGGTATGATACCAATGGAAAGGGATGATTTTTTTGAAGAAGATTGGAAGAAAATTGATATTGATCAAAAAGCTATGATAGCCCTTCAAACTGCTCTTCCTAACTCCATCTACAGAGGTTTCAAGAAGTGCAAGACCGCCAAACATCTATGGGATGCACTAAAACTGATGTATGAGGGGTCCAATGAAGCCAAAGAAAACAAGAAGGACCTCTTGAAGCAGTAGTTTGAAAATTTCACCTTCAAGACAAGTGAAACCATGACTCAACAATACTTCAGGTATGTTGAGATTGTGGATACTCTAGCTGATGTTGGAGTAACCATTGAGAATAGAGATATTGTTAGGAAGTTCATGTCCTCTCTTCCCAGACAATGGACACATTACTGTGTGGTCATTAAGAGGACTGAAAACCTCAAGACTCTTACTCTTACTGAGTTTTATGGAATACTCAGTGAATACCAGATGGAGATGAACATGCAAAACTCATCGGGTAACTCCAAAACTCATCAGAGCTCAGCCCTCCATATGGTTGAAAGGGATTGCAGAGAACCATAGCACCATCTCATCTGCTACCCGGACAAATCACAAAAGGGTCCTTTTATCACCTTTCTAGAGACACCAAGGGAAGGCTACATCCCTGGAAGCCCATTCCAGGAGAAAAGTTCTTCATAAGCTTTTGTGTCTTCTGATGAAAGTTCAGACAACTTTCTCTTCACCTTTGAAGACCTAGACTGTATCCATCCAGATGATCTGGAATTTATTGAAATAGTCTAGCAGATGGCTCTACTCACTCATAGAGCCCAAAAGTTCTACAAGAGGACTAGGAGAAGGTTTCCCAGCAATGCAGCTAGTGGAAAGTTTGGGGTGGACAAAAGCAAGGTGAAGTGTTACAACTGTAACCAAATGGGACACTTTGCCAGGGAATGCAAGGCACCAAATTCAAATGGTGGCCAAGCACCATCCAGGCCAAACTACATTGAGGGAGCTCACCAGAATGAGAAGCCAAGACAGCAAGCTGTAGTTGCTATTGAAGAAGGAGGCTTTGACTGGAGCTTTCAGGTTGAGGATGCTTCTCCAAACTAAGCACTAATGGCAGACCATGATGAAGCCAAGGTATTGGAACATCTTTGTACTCCTGAATGCATTGCTAAAGTTAATAGATACAGGTCCTATAACTTAGAGATGAGATTTGATCTTGAGTTCTTAAATATCTTTAAAGCTGATTTTAAAAGAGCTGAAAATGATTATAAACTTAAAATAGAAGATCTAGAGAAAACCATCTTAACTTTTAAGCATGAGCACACAAACTACAGGACTCAAATCAAAGATCTCATCTCAAAGTTAACTGAATGCCAGGCTGAGCTTGTGATCAGCTAAGCCAAGGCAGAAAAATGTGTTCTTGAAGAAGAGACCTTCAAGAAAATAATATCCTCATCCCTACATGCAAAAGTTTGTTATCAGAATAAGCAGGGACTGGAATCTATTGAGATAGCTCCTCCACACACTCTATTGTCTGTAAGATCTCCAAGGTGTGGAACTTGTGACGATGAGCTTCCTCTCATAGACCCTATTGTTGAAGAGGATGAAGAGGAGATAGTGAAGGATGACTCAGAGAAGAGTGAAGCAGATCATCCTAAGAAGGGTCACTATTCTCCTGAGGAGAGGAAAGAGTCTAGAATGACCAAGTCAAAGAGAAAGAACTTTATTAGAAGAGCTAAGAGAAGATCAAAGAACGCTCAAGAAATCAAGGCCACTTTTGACTCAAAGTAGAAACAAGTGTTTATTTTTGCTGGTTTTGAAGTGGTAAAAACTGAAGACTCAACTATGAACTCTAGTACCAGGAGTTCTAGTATAGTTCCAAATCATTCCAGCAACAAGAAGACTGACAAGCTGTGTACCACTGCTACACATTCTGAACCATCCAGGTCTAAGAGTAAGTCTCTCCCTAAGAAGCTTGTTGCATCATCTGTAAAGATGAAGATGGAGAAAGAAAGTGATCAAACTCAGTCTTGCTCTTAAAAGAAGACTCTTAGAAGGAAGGAACTAAACTGTGTCATGTGTGGTAGTACTTCTCATCTGGCTAAGGATTGCAAGTATAATCCCAAAAGTACCATTCACATGACTAAGAAGAACACGTCTAAGAAGAAGAAGGACAAACAGCTTTGGAAGGAAAATCTGTTTCCTTCGAAAGCTTCAAAATGAAAAAGACAAGTGAAAAATTGCCTTCGGAAGAAAAGTAGGTCTCGGAAGAAAGGAATGATTCCGAAGTACTGAAGCTTGTTGCAGTGAAAGCAAGATCTTCTGAAGGTCCAGTCTCCAAGACTTCCGAAGTTGTCAAAACTTCTGAAGCTTTGAAAGTCAGGCCCAATCTTCCAAAGGTGGTGTGGAAGATGAAGGAAGACCATGTGACTAAAAGTTCTTCATCAACAACAACAAATGATCCTTAAAGCTTGAATATAGGATCACTTACTGTTACATTGTCTTCAACTCATTTTAATAAGCCCAAGAACAATGAGGATTGGGTTTCTAAGTATAACTAATAACCTCTTTTTGTGCAGGAACAGCTAAAGACCAAAAAGAATGTTTGGATTATTGATAGTGGCCGTTCCAGGCACATGACTTGCAATGGTTCTCTGCTTTAAAATTTTGAGAAAATTGATGAAGGACCAATTGCTTTCAGAGGGGATTCTGGTGGTTACATTTCTGGAAGGGGTAGAGTCATAAATAGTAAGCTTAGCATTGAAAAGGTAAACTTTGTCAAGGAGCTTGGATACAATCTTCTGAGTGTATCCCAATTTTGTGATCAGAAACACCATATGCTCTACACTGAGCATGAGTGCATTATTCTCAAGCCCGGGGTGGCCATTCCTTAAGAGCATATCCTGGTCAGAGCCCTCAGGAGAGGGAACATGTACAAGATTGATTTACATGAAACATCTCCCTCAGGAGAAGTTTCTTGCTTTCTGTCTAAAGCAAATAGCGATGAGTCTTTTCTTTGGCATAAAAGAATATGCCATGTAAACTTTAAGAACATGAATAAATTGATTAAGAATGATTTGGTAACTAGAACGCCAAAGAAAGAGTTTACAAGTGATGACCACTATGTTGCATGCCTGAAAGGGAAACAACACAAAGTGTCTCACAAACCAAAGGAAATGAACTCCATCACTACTCCCCTACACATATTACATATGGATTTGTTTGGCCCCACTAGTGTAATGAGTTTAGGAAGGACCTCTTACTGTTTAGTGATCACAGATGATTTCACAAGATTCACTTGGGTTTTTTTCCTTAGAACTAAGGATAAGACCCCTGAGATCTTGAAGAATTTCATTCTGAAAATTGAGAATCAATCTGATCACAAGGTCAAGACCATAAGATGTGATCAAGGAATAGAATTTAAGAACCAAATCCTTGATACATTTTGTGATGAAAAGGGTATTACAAGACAATATAGTGCTCCCTGGACTCCTTAGCAAAATGGTGTTGCTGAGAAGAGAAACAGGACACTTATTAAAGTTGCAAGAACCATGTTGTCTGACTCTAAACTGCCCATCACCTTCTGGGTAGAGGCAGTTAACACAGCCTGCTATGTGCATAACAGAGTTTTAGTGGTTAAGACTCATGGTAAGACTCCTTATGAGATGTGGCATAAAAGGAGACCATTTATTGGTTTCCTCAGGTCATTCGGATGTCCTTACACCATCTTGAATACCAAAGATCAAGTAGCCAAATTTGATGAGAAGTCAGATGATGGACACTTTATTGGATATTCTTCCCAAGCTAAGGCTTATAGAGTATACAATCTTAGAACTAGAGTAGTTGAGGAGTCAGCCAATGTGACCTTCAATGAGCACACTTCTAGTGTGAAAGGTTTTGGTCCGGATTGGCTATTTGATCTTGACTTAGTTACCAATTGTTTTAACAAGTCTTATGAGAATGTTTCAGGATCTACAAATAATATATCAACAAGAGATCCTGACCCAACATTAGAGCTGAGAAGACCAAGCAAGATTACTACTTCAGCTCCTTTGGTGACTAACCCTACAAATGAAAATCCTATCAGCACGAACATGCCAAATTCAGCTGATACATCTGAGGTGCCTTTAAATTCCAGCTCAGAGGTTCAAAGCTCAGGAGAAGGAGCTTCAAATGTAGGAGAAAATGGAGGTGGTGATAGTGATCAAGAATTTCTTGATGCTGATAACCACTCCATAGAGGACAACATAACTGATGTCACATATTCATTGGATCAAGTCCCACTTGATAAATGTGCTGATGTGGTGGGTGACACTTCATTGCCAGATCTAAATTTCTCCAATCTGGAACCGTCCAATCAACTTGCTATGATCCCTCAACTAAGGATCCACAAGTCACACCCCACCACAAACCTCATTGGAAATGTTGAGACCAGGGTAAGAACAAGAGGACAAACCCATGACTAAAATGTTTGTCTGCACTCTTGTTTCTTGTCCCAGATTGAGCTAAAGAAAGTTGATGAGGCTCTAAAGGATGGAAACTAGGTTGAAGCTATGCAAGAAGAGCTACTTCAAATCAAAAGATAGAAGGTTTGGAACCTATGTCCTCTTCCTCAAGGGAAATCTGTCATAGGAACCAAATGGGTTTTAAGGAACAAGAAGGATGATAGAGGACTTGTCATCAAGAACAAGGCAAGACTAGTTGTTCAAGGGTACACACAAGAAGAGGGAATTGATTACACAGATGTTTTTTCTCCTGTGGCAAGACTTGAAGCTGTAAGAATATTCCTGGCTTTTGCTGCATCTAAGGATTTCAAGGTCTACCAACTTGATGTCAAGTGTGCTTTTCTGTATGGGGTAATTGATGAAGAGGTGCATGTCAAACAACCACATGGCTTTGCAGACCCAGATCATCCTGATTTTGTCTGCAAGCTTGATAAAGCTCTTTATGGGCTGCACCAAGCTCCAAGGAAGTGGTATGAAACACTATCTCAGTATCTCTGCCAACATGGTTACAAGAGGGGTACTATAGATGGAACACTCTTCATCAAAGGGACAGGGAATGGCTTAATGCTAGTTCAAGTATATGTGGATGACATTATCTTCGCGTCAACTAATCCAAAGCTCTGTAGAGACTTTGAGAGGCTGATGAAGAACAGATTTGAAATGAGTGCCATGGGGGAACTAAATTTCTTTCTAGGAATTCAAGTGAAACAAGTTGACAATGGCATCTTCATAAGTCAGTCAAAGTATGTGCAAGACATACTTACAAGATTCAACATGACTGAATGTAAGGTTGCTAAGACACCCATAGCTAGAAACCACTCCCTAGGACCTGATCTTGAGGGGGAGTGTGTGGAAGAACATCTTTACAGGGCTATGATTAGGTCTCTTATGTACCCAATAGCCAGCAAGCCTGATATCATGTTTGCCACATGCATTTGTGCAAGATATCAAGCCAACCCCAAGATGTCACACCTGGTTGCTGTCAAGAGGATTCTTAGATATCTCAAATGTGCTCCCAAGCTTGGCCTTTGGTATCCAAAGAGTTCTGACTTCAATCTGTATGCTTATACAGATAGTGACTATCGTGGTTGCAACATGACTGCAAAGTCTACATCTGGGGAATGTCAATTGCTTGGTGGAAGGATTGTCTCATGGCAATGCAAGAAACAATCCTATGTCTCTACATCAACTGCTGAGGCTGAATACATTACTGCTGCAAGTTGTTGTGCTGAAGTGCTTTGGATTCAGAATCAGATGCTGGACTATGGATTCAATTTCAAAGAGACTCCCATCCACATAGACAACAACAGTGCTATCTCCATTATATCCTGTACAGCACTCAAGGACCAAACACATCAACATTAGGTATCATTTGATTAGAGATAATTTTGAGAAGGGATTAATCAAATTAGTCAAAGTTAACACAAATGAACAATATGCTGATCTGTTCACTAAAGCTTTTGATGAACAGAGATTCAAATATCTTATATCAGCTATTAGGATGATTAACTTTGAGTAATGTTTTCTTAAAAACTTAAATCAACTTTATTTCTAAAAACTATGTGTCCTAAGTTGTCTATTTTATCACCTTCATAAGCCCAGTTTATTTTGGAAGAAAAATTTTAATGATATTCCTTAGATTTTTGAAAATTTTTCAAAACATATTTTCCTTCAGAAGATTTCAAGTTGCCTTCAGAAGAAATTTATGTCTTCCAATCAAGAATTACTTATAAGAAATTTACCTTCGAAAGATATTCTGAGAATATCTTCTGAAGCTTAACTTTGCTTCTAAGTACTTGCATGAATTTGAAGGATAAATATCTTCCGAAAGCAATTAAGTCTCGGAAGATTTTTTTCTCTTTAGAATAAAACTCCCAAGACCTAATATCTTCCAAAATCAAAAATGTGTCAGAAGAAAAAACTCTCTAAGAATTTTTCTTCCTAAGCCAAATTTTCAAATTTCTTTAGAATGTCTTCCGAAGCCAAATTGGCTTCGGAAGCTTTTTCTCAAAACTTCTGAAGCAAAAACTACCTTCGGAAGATTCTCAACTTCCAAGAAAACTACCTTTTTGGGCGCTTTTTCAGAAGTGGGACCTACTTTCGGATTTCAAAGTTTATCCTTTTGCATTAACTTTCTCTTAAATCCATTCTATATATATTCTCAACGGTTCCCCTTCTTCTCACTCTTTCCTTCTTCCATAAATTCTTGACCTAAAATTATCCCAAAATTAACCTTCTTCTTCACCAACAAACATTTTTCATGGAAAACATTGATTGACAAAACCAATCGGGCTTTACCATGCACCTTCACAGACAACACAATCAGGTTGCTTTGTTGGAATCTGAGAAAGCTCCTCATTTCTCAGAGGTCTGTCGATACCTTTCAGCTTCTCACTACTTCACCTCCCTTACTATTGATCATACTCTTTATGAGGATCAGTTACTTGCATTTTGGAGGACCTGCCAAGAGGTCACCATGGATGGGGAGAAGGCACTATCTGCTATAGTGCAGGGGAGGACAATCTTCATCACTCCGGCCATCATAAGCTCACACCTTTAGCTGGATGATGAAGAAGGTGAGTTGTCCATTCTGAAAGCTGCTGTCAACCATTCTTTTCAGCAGATGGGCTCTGATGGTGACTTCTGAGTCAAAACCTTCAGGAAGGGGATGGTCTCATCCAAATGGAAATACCTCTTCGATGTCATCATACACAGTCTCTCCAACAAGCATGGAGGATGGGATCAAGTTCCAGAGGACCTCTCCTTCATAGTCCATGGAATGGTTTAGGGGGTCAAATACAGGTACTCTCAATTTATCTATACAAGTTTACTTGCTAATTTAGACTCCTTAGAATACTACATGTTCCCGCACTATGTCCAGCATATTCTTACCTGTGAACTGGACTCACAGTTGAGAGGAACAGGTAATATTCTTAAATTGGGACAGATGAAGCCCAACATCTTTAAAATACTGAGAAAGCCCACTGTTGGCTTCTTTGGGGTAGAAACAGCCCTAGCTCCAAAAATGTATGAGCTCATTGCTCAGGTTGGCAACCTAGCAGCACCAGCTAGTGTTGAACCCACACCTTCTACCTCAACTCCACCCCCACAGCCTCAAATTACCATCACCTACAAAAGAAAAACCAAACAAACCCCTGCACCTACTACTGAGCATGTGCAGGTCCCCATATCACAACCCATACAGGAGGAAGTGGAATCTTGAGCTCCCACTTCTCCTAAGGAGCAGACCACTCCCATCTTTCAAATGATCAGTGCTGAGGTTCCTCATGCTTAGCCTGATGAGCTCACATCCCCAACAGCCTTAAGCCATCACTCTGAGTCTCAACACTCAAGTGATCAACCTTCAGGGGATAGTTACCACCCCAGCCGCTGGACTTAAACCACCCTATTCCCAGCCTTGATTTCTATAATGATGAGGACTTGGGTTTCAATGAGTACAATGAGTCTCTCCTTTTTTCCTACACTCAAGGAGAAATGAGTACCCCTGACTCACCCATGTCTAGCCCACATCATATACCCACAACTGAGGTGGGTCTTCCTGAACTTGTTCAGGAGAGCCATATGGAAGAGGCTCTCAATTTAGAAAGTTATTACATCAGTAAGACCTCAACTATGGTAATCCAGCCTCTTAACACTTCTCTGGAGGTTGTCATGATATAAGGGAAATCTAGCAGCCAAAGACACTATGCTAGTGATGAGGAATAAGACTTAGGTCTAATTCTCTCATCCCCCAGTGATTCTTCAACTGAAGATGAGGGGAGTCTGAAACATAGGGTGCACAAAGTGACAAACACATGCACCTATCTAGTTTCAAAATTAGTTCACCTGGAATCTCAGGTGACTATCTTGCAACAAAGGCTCAATGACCAGCAACTTGAGATCACCGATCTCAAGGGCCAGTTAGCTGAGAGATCCTTAAGGAGGACTCAACCAGGTCCACAAGAACCTATGGAAGTAATGGATGACACCCCCAGCTCACCTATGCAAGAAGGTGATGCTACCAAAAAGGGGGAGAAAGTCCTCACAACCACAAAACCTGGGAGTTTCTCCCAGAGTATGGACATAGAGGAGTCACCAACCTCTATTGCAATTGTCCAGACTCAACAACCTCCTCAATTCATGAACATAGACGTACTCACTCAACACTTGCTTGAGGAGGGAATTCCAAGAGCAATGTCTGCTTTCTTTGAGAATCCGATTATAGGATGGGAGTATGACACAAACAGAAGAGCTCTGGTGAACTCTAGAGCTCAGGGTCAATTGGAAATCTTCAACTTCTCATACCTGAGTTTCTATGAGTGCATCAATCTGGTGAATCTTCCACTTGTCAACCCAAGCCACAACAGCCAGCTGAGAGATTAGCAGACCGGATTCAAAATAGGGTGCTAGAGGAATTCAAAATGAGATCAAAATTATATAGACAGAGGCTAGTAGGTGAGATCTTTGGTCAACTGGATGTTGAGGTGGACCCTGAGATTAGCTTCAAAGGGAAAAACTTGACTAAAGGCCCAGAGGTTGAGCCTGTGAACCTTGAGACAGGATCTCCCTCCGCACCCAGTACTCTCAGTGAGGCACCAGCTGGTGAAGGTGTCTCATAACCTCTCTCTGGCCAGAGCTTGACTGCTGAACCAAGCAATGAAGTCCAAAGTTCTCTCCACCATGAGTCACCAAGGCCTGTGGTTGACAAAGAGAAAATGAAATAACTCCTAAGGAGTTGGAGTAGGAGAAGAGAGAGAGGAAGAGGAAGCTAAGGGGAGAGAGTTCAAGTAGGTCCCCAGGCTTCATGGAAGCTGCAATTCGGGCTGACCATAGGCCAAATACTCAAGAAGATGAGTTAAGGGCAGCTAGGCTAAACTACCTGGAGACCAGGAACTACAATATAGATGAACTCATCTCTCATCCCTTAGAAGAGTTAAATGAGCTGGCTGATACTGAGCTGGTAAAGGAGAGGAGGGAGGTAGAGGATACAGCGTTTCTCCTCAAAATTAAGGAAGAAAGGAGACTGAAAAGACTCTACAAACATGCTCCTATCCTCTCCCCAGTTCAAGAAATTTCTGAGACAAAGACTGTGGCACAGGCTATAGGGAAGCTGAAAGAATGAATATGATCAACTACCTGAGTGCCACAGGACTCTATCAGGCAGCTGCACTTATTCCCTTATCCTTTGAGTACATAGAGTTTGAATATCTCAAGAAGCTGGAGGAAAAAGCCATAAAAGAAAGAAAAACTGCTAAGAGAAAGCAAAGGGAAGAAGCTGCAAGGTCAAGGGCCATCATCCATAAAAGCCAAAAGAAGTCTGATGATAGACAAAGGATGATGAGCTTCTTGAAGCTATATGGATTCTCCGGAAGGAGGCTTAGTCCTATGTCTCTATCCACAATGGATGAGCATATAAGAATGATCAAGCAGAAGATCAAAAGGGGAGAGCTTGTGGACTTACATTCTCCACCAAGTCCAGCTCAACCTGAAGTTAAGGTAAAGGTTGAACCCACTGAGACAACACAACCTAAACCTAGAGTTGCATCTTAGCCAACTTCATCTTCTGATCCATAGCAGGGTCCTCTTCTCTCTCCTTCTGAACCTGTAAGAGAAGAGAACCCAACTGAGAGGGACACTACTGAACCATCTGGTCCTGAAGACCAGTCCTTTCAGTTGAAATCATCAAAGAGGAGAAAAAGGATGGCCAGAAGAACCGCTACAAAGAAAAAGAAAACTAAGGCATCCCCCTCTACACCTCAGGATCATTCAGAACATCCAAAGGAAGTGCATGAAGAGGCTGCTCAACCAACTCCCATCAGAGTAGAGCCTCTTACAGTTAGAAGACCCATCATGTCCTGGAGTTTTGCTGACAATCCAGACAGATGGTATGTCACTAGAGATCAAGGAGGTCAGGATGTCAACTTTCAGCAAGACATGCTTGCCCTTCCTTTACATGATCTCTATGACATGAGAAGATTCTATAAGAGTCTGAAGGATCCTAACCATATGAGGAAGAGAGGTTTGTTGCTGATCCTAATAAGGACTATCATTATTTGAAGAATCTGTCTATTTTGGTAGCATCAGCCTAGGGAGAGTTTGTAAGGATCTATCTGAAGATTATAAGGCTGATGCAACCAAAGATCTTCCAACATGCACTAAGGAACAAGGATGAACTTGTCACTTGTGTTCCTTGTATCTTTAAAGTTTCCTGTTCTAAGTTCTATCATTACAAGTTTGTTCCTAATGAGGACTATCATTACAAGTAATGATAGTCCTCAATATTTGAACTTGTAAACTAATACTTATGTTATTGTTCTAAGTTCTGTCTTATTGATACTTGTGTTCCTTGTATCTTCAAAGTTTCCTGTTCCCTATTTGAACTGTTAAGTGATCTAAGATCAGTCCACTTGTGAAACTAATTGTTGTTAACACCATAACCGATCCTGCAGAAGCCTTCTGAACATAGTCGTTGTTGGACTCAACAAGTACATTAGCTTGCAATAATCAAACATAATATGTTCTAACATTCATATAATCATTAAATAACACATTAGTATCTTTAACAATCATATCATACACTAATATAGCCTAAATTTCCTTTTCAGGTTCGTAGATAAAAGGAATTTTTGCGTAAGTGTCTGCAGCGGACGAAGAACTTCCATAGGGGATGAACAAGAGTCTGCAGCTGATGAAGAAAAGCTTCCAAGTGTCTACAGCGGATGAACAAGCATATATAGCAGATGACTTGTCCACAGCTGATGAACTGTCCACAATGGATGTTCATCCACAGCGGATGGACCCTCCACAGCGGACAACATACAAAACAATCATACACAAGTGTTCGCAGCGGACAGCATCCAAGACACAGTGGATAGCTTATCAATCACCCAAAGCAGATGACTGATCATGCACAGCGGACAGTCTATCATCCACAGCGGACAGCTTATAGACTTAGGATTTTTTATGTAATTTTCGTTTACATAAGGGTAGTTTAGTAAATGTATATATCTTTGTGTATATGCTATAAATAGCATACTATCCTTATCCTTTGTAAGCTTTTGAACATTCAATACAATCAAGCAGTTATTATCATACAAGCATTCATCACTAGCAATTACTCACACACACTGATATCATAGCATCAATCATCGGTTTCCGCACCATGGTTCTTGTTTGTTGATTGAGAGATTTGAAAAAGGTCCTTGTTTGAAAAAGGTTCTTGTTTGTTCTTGTTGTTTGAACAAGTTCATACTCAGTAGCAAACATCCATTCACACAGAAAGGTTGATTTCATCAGGTGGTATCAAAGCTTTGTCTCAAATCATACATTGATTTTCTATCCTCTCAATCAACAAGATGATATCAGTGGTTCATTAGCTTCAAACCATGCATTTTCAAGCTGAAAAAACATCACAACAACCTTCTTCTACTCTTAACATTCATCAAATGCTTAAAAAACATGATTTCTTAATCTGTTTTTATGCATTGTGAAGAAGTTTCTGTGATTTTAAAGCTCAAAACAGCATTCATACACGAGTTTCAAACGTGTTCATCATAAAAACTCTCTAAAAACCTCATCGGATTTTAAGGGTTTTCTAATAAAACAATACACGGGTATTGTTCTATCAATTTTCATCATTCAAACACTGTTTTCAAAATAGAATCATCTCATTACCAGAAAAACCTTATCGGTTCTAAGGTTGTTTGATAAAACAGTCATTCGAGTACTGTTTCATCAAATTTTCATCAAACACACATTGTTTTGATCATTTTGAATCGTTCAAAGTGTTTCAAATCATCATATTCTAGTGAAAAACTCACTTGAATAAGGTTTTTGTTCTTCAATCAACAAACGGATTGTTGATTCTGTGAATAACAGCAAAGCCGCCATCAAAACCCTTGGATAAACCCTAGTTTTGATCATTCACAAACCTTCACAATCTCCGGTGATTATGATAGTTTATCATTCAAAACAAAGAAGAACCTAAATCTTCTTTTAAAATTTTTGTAAAGTTACTTTTTGATCTTAAAAGTTAACTTTAGAAAACAAAATATTTGTTTTTAGGGTTTTTGACTTTTCTTGACTTGACATCATTAAAAGTTGACATTCCTTAGACAGAATATTCCTTTGTTATCATCGAGATTTGAAAGTGACTCATCATTGAATTTTAATTAAATTAATTAATTAATTAATTAAATTCCTTTACTTGGTAAGTCAAATTAAAAGGTGATTTAATCAACAAACAAATCCTAGAAACCTTAGGATTAATCAAGCTTAACACCGAGCTAAACTCAACAAACAAATTTAAATTAAAATGTTAAGTTAAACTTTTTTTTTAAATCATGGCTGAAGAAATGACAGGAACAAACAGTGGTTTAAAACCACCTAGACTGAAGAACAAGTCAGACTTCAAGCAATGGAAGATCATGTTCAGGAATTGGATAATTTTTCAAGACCCTGATTTGTGGACTTCAATAACCGAGGGTCCTTTCATTCCTTTGACTCTTCAACCAGATTATAACATACAAAAACCAGTTAGCTTGAAAAGTGTAGCTGGTGATGACCTAAAACGGGTCAAAACAGACATGAAAGCATATAGCATTTTAGCTATGACATTGCCTTTTGAAATTTCGACTTGAGTTGCAAATTTCAAAACAAATCATGAATTATGGAAGGTACTTCACACAATGTTTGACGGAAGTGAAGAAATACGAGAAATCAAGAAAGAAAAATTAAGGACCCAATATGAAACTTTCCATCACATTCAGGGAGAATCGATCCCATAACAGCTACATAGATATGTTCAGTTGGTAAATGAAATGATTGTGTATGGACTAAAATACGAAGCTGTTGAAATCAACAAAAAAATGTTGCACACAGTGCCAGAGAGCTAGACTCAGTCAGTGTCATTGATGAAAGCAACACTGGATTTGGAAGCCCTATCCCTTGACTCACTAGTAGCCAAAGTTGAAGCTTTAGAGATGGATGAAAAATACAGAAATAACAATCACATCAGACATGTAGAGGCTTACAAATTCAAAGAACAACAACAAATAGACAGTGCATTTTTGACATGCACTGGAGAAGAGGAAGATGAAGAATTTTTAGATTCTAGTGATACATCATTCTTCTCAGCTCCTGAAACATCCAGTAACAAATAGAAGTCCAAAAAGACTGGTGTGCATTCTTCCCATGAAGCAACACCTCAAAGCAAACATCATCCCTACACCTCCAGTTCAAACAAACATCAACAGACACAGAATCATAACATACATAGACTTGAAAAACCCATGGATGCTCTCTCAATTATACTACAAAGTGAAGAGCAAAAGGCAGCATATGCAGTATTTGCAACAAGCTTTGAAGCTTATTTGGCTAACACCTTCTCAAATCATACAACAAGATCTAGATGAGCTACCATTAGACATGATAGATGAAATGGATCTTCAATGGTCTATGGCAATGATTGCCTATAGATCCAAAAGGTTTTTGCAAAGAAACCGGGGGTTGAGTATGGACAAGAATATCGGTTTTGACAAAACAAAAGTAAGATGCTACAATTGTCAACTATATGACCATTTTTCAAGAGAATGTCAGCAGCCAAGAGTTGATAGAAACACAAATCAGACACAAACATCCAGTAGCTATCACTCAAACAGACATGTTCCACCTCTAATTAGCATCCCTACTGCACCAACACCACCACAAATCACACAATACACCCCAAATCAACATGCCAAATCATCTGCAATGATCATAAAACAAGATGGTGAATGTGATTGGACCTTGTATGAGGCTAAAATTCCATCTCCTGATCATGCCCTCATGGCAGATATTGAAGATAAAATTTCAAAAATCCCGAAAGAGGTAAGGGAAAACCTCTACACACAAGCATGCATTGATGAAGTCAATAGATATAGAGAGAATGCTGACAAACTTTCAAAGAAAGTAATTAAAACAAACATTTTGAATGAAAGCTTAAAATCAATACATAAACAATATACAACCAGAATACTTTCATTACAAAATAACTTAGACAAACTAATGTCTGAGAAACTAACACTAGCAGCTCATGTTGAGCACCTCTCTACATCATTGACTGAATAAAAAACATTGCATGCTGAAACTAAAGTAAAACTTCAGAAGTTTCAGGTAAGTAACAAGAAGTTTGAAGAACTTCTTGTTCAACAAAGGGGTTACAAAGACCCATCAGGTTTAGGATATAACAAGGTCAGCCCACCTTATAATGATACTTATATTCCGTTACCTGACTCAATGACAAACAAACAGGGTGAGTCTCTTGACACACATGAAAAGACTGATGATTCCAAACAATCATCATCATCATCATCAAAATCACCATTAACATCAAAATCACCTTTGATAAATTTTTAAAAGTTTAGCACCGTCACAAATCAAACCAACTGACTTTTATCAAGAAGAGAACAAGGAATTTGATGAAAAAACAACATATGATTATGAAGATGATTTATTGGATGATGAGCCAACTCAACCAATTACTGAAACTTAAAAGGTTTCAAGTGTGGCTGATGTACCAACAAAACAAACAAAGCAAACTAAAGGGTTTGATATCAGCTCTAGTGGAAGAAAAGCTATAACTTCCACTACCTCACCCAAACTAACAAATAAAAGGAAAGGCAAAGCCCCAATTCAGCAAAAACAGCCAATAGTAACTTTTGATGTACCTTTAAAATCAAATTAAAAACAAAAGTTATTACCAAACAAACAAATGCAGATTTACCATATTTGTGAGTGGTGTGATCAATACACACACACCACCGAAAAATGCAAGTATGGTAAATACTGCAAGTACTATCACATGAATAATCATAGTACTGAAACATGCCATTTTCACAACTATTGTTCAATTTCTGAAAGAAACAATCATAGCATAGCAAATTACTTTTTTAATAAGAAAAATAAAAAGCAAAACAAACAGGCTCAAGTTGAGAAATCAACTAAGAAACAAACAGTTGTTCAAAATAAGAACAAGGAAGGAGTACCAAGACAAAATCCTCATCAAAAAGTTGTTTTAAACAATGACAAAACATTTTATGACAACTTTAAACAACCAATAAGGAGACATAAGTCTCAAAACAGACAGTCACCAGTCATTAGCTCTCAAAGGAGAAGGGCTCAAAGTACATCTCCTGATAGAGCTAAAAACAATCAAAGGAAAACTAGTGTACGTAGAATTCATAAACCAACAGACAATGCCATTCTAGAAGAAATTTGTGTTGTAGGGAAAGATGGAAAACCCAAGACAATCATGGCTTGGGTTGCACCAACTAACTAATTTCTTTTCTTTTACTGGGACATCAAAGAAGGCCTGACAACATTTGGTATGTTGACAGTGGATGCTCCCGACATATGACTGGCAATTGTTCCCTCCTTCAGGATTTTAAGAGCAAACATAGAGGAAATGTAGCTTTTGGAGGAGATAAGATAGGTGGAAGAATAACTGGTGAAGGAATAGTTTCAAATGGGTTGATTAGCTTTGAGAATGTCAATTACTGCTCCAACCTCCAGTTTAATCTTCTAAGCGTATCCCGAATCTACGACAAAGGATATGCAAACTTATTTGACTCCAACAACTACTACATCCTCAAGACGGGTTTTCAAATACCAAAAGACTATATCCTTTTGAAAACACCACGTCATAACAACACATACATTGTTGATATGAACACTGTTCAGCATCAACCCCTGAAACATGTTTATTATCAAAAGCATCAGAAGATGTTTCCCAATTATGGCATAGACGATTGGGACACTCTAACTATAACATAATGAACCAACTTGTGAAAGGTGATCTAGTAATAGGTTTACCACAAAAGGATTTTTCTGTACAGACCACTGCACTGCATGTCTGAAAGGCAAACAACGTAGAGTGTCTCATAAGTCCAAATTGGTAAACTCTAATAACACGCCACTCAAATTGCTTCACATGGACTTATTTGTTTGAACAAACATCCTAAGCATAGGAAAAAAGAAATACTATCTTGTTATAGTAGATGATTACACTAGATTCACCTGGGTTTTCTTTCTATTATACAAGTCAAAAGCAGCAGAAATCATCAAATCATTTATCACTAAAATTGAGAATCAATTGGATCTTAAAGTTAAATCTTTAAGAAGTAATAATGGTACTGAATTTAAGAATGACTTCATTTCTACTTTTTGTGCAGAGAAAGGAATCAGTCATCAATTCAGTGTAGCAAGAACTCCTCAGCAAAATGGAGTAGCTGAAAGGAGTAACTAGGCATTGATAGAAGCAGCTAGATCAATGCTAGCCAACTCTCTATTACCTATATCCTTTTGGGCTGAAGCAATCAATAATACAGCTTGCTACATACAAAATAGAACTCTCATAATCAAAGAACATTCCAAAATACCTTGTGAGTTAATGTTTAAAAGAAAACCATTCATGGGATTTCTTAAGGCATTTGGATGTTTTGTTTCAATATTAAACACCAGAGAACAATTATCTATGTTTGCTCCAAAAGCAGATGATGGATTTTTTGTTGGTTACTCCGGAAGCTCAAAAGCTTACCGAGTATACAATCCAAGATTGAACATAGTGGAAGAAACAACAGATGTTGTTTTTAATGAACATTCTTTCACTAAGAAAGTCATTGGATCAGACCGGTTGTTAGATATTGATGCATTAACAAAATCATTTGACACATCTTATTTTGATGTTTCAGGTACCAAGGATAACAATGAGTATCCAATGGTTCCACCAACAACCATAGATGTTCCTTTAACTATTGATCCTCCAAGGAGAACAAACATCACTCCTTCTAGTATCAAAGTTTTAACATCTCTAGAACAATCACACACTTCAAAAGAAACATCTTCAAACACACCATCTTCATCAACTCCTGTGACAACCCAAACACAACCAACCACGGTTGAAGAAGATGATGATTATCATTCATTACCAGACACACATCATGAAGATGAAATCTTAGATTTCTTTCATGAATCACCATAAATTTTCAATGAATCCACATAGCTCGACAATCAAACAACCATCAATACCCTTGCATACCCATCATCCCCAAACCAAACAATCACCAATCTTGATTCAACAATCCCTATTTATTAGATAGCAACAACCAGAGTTCACAAAGATCATCCATTAGAAAACATCATAGGTGACCTCAATACCAGATTGACTCGAAGTCAATCTGACATAGCAAACATTGGTCTGTACTCCTGCTTTTTATCCCAAACTGTACCCAAAACATCACTGAAGCACTCAAAGACAATAGTTGGATAGAAGCAATGCAAGAGGAATTACAACAATTCAGAAAGCAAGAGGTATGGAAGCTGGTTGATCTACCTAAAGGTCAATACGCAATTGGCACAAGGTGGCTTTTTCAAAACAAATCTGATGACAGAGGGATTGTCATAAGAAACAATGCAAGGCTAATCGCCCAAGGATATTCTCAAGAGGAAGGAATTGACTAGGATGACGTCTTTGCTCCAGTAGCAAGACTAGAAGCCATCCGAGTATTCCTTGCATATGCCTCATCAAAAAACAACACTGTCTACTAAATGGATGTCAAATGTGCATTCCTCTATGGAAATATAGATGAAGAGATGTATGTTGCTTAACCACCAGGGTTTGAAGACCCAGGATTCCCTCACAGAGTCTACAAGTAAGATAAAGCTTTGTATGGTCTTCATCAAGCACCAAGAAAGTGGTATGAAACCTTATCTAAGTTTTTACTATAGAATGGGTATATCCAAGGGAAAATAGATCAAACATTGTTCTTAAAACGAAAGGAACAAGACTTGTTAGTGGTTCAAGTCTATGTTGATGACATAATTTTTGGTTCCACAAACACATAACTTTGCAAAGACTTTGAAACTCTTATGCAATCAAAATTCCAAATGAGCTCAATGGAAGAACTTACATTCTTCCTTGGTCTACAAGTTCAACAAACAGCTAAAGGTATTTTCATCAACCTAAGCAAGTATGTGAATCAGATATTAAAGAAATATAACATGTCTGATTGCACATCCAGCAAAACAACATTTGCAACTGGATTGAAGTTTGGACCCGATCCAGAAGGAAAATCAGTGGACCAGAAACTCTATAGATCCATGATCGGTTCCTTGATGTACATAACAGCAAGTAGACCAGACATCATGTATGCAGTTTGCATGTGTGCTAGATATCAAGCAGATCCAAAAGAATCACACATCAATGCAGTAAAGAGAATTTTTAGATACTTAAGAGGCAAACCAGCACTTGGTTTGTGGTATCCCAAAGATGGAGATTTCTTTTTATCTGCATACACAGACAGTGATTATGGTGGATGCAACAACAACAGAAAATCCACTACGGGAGGTTGTCAGTTTCTTGGATGAAGATTGATCTCCTGGCAGTGCAAGAAATAAACAAATGTCTCTGTGTCAACAGCTGAAGCAGAGTACATAGCTGCTTCTGCATGCTTTTCTCAAGTGCTTTGGATTCAAAACCAAATGCTTGATTATGGCTTTAAATTTCTTAAAACACCCATACACATTGACAACTCTGCTGCCATATTTATCACTTACAATCCTGTTCAACATTCAAAAACAAAATACATAGAGATCAGATATCACTTTCTGAGAGATTGCTCAGAAAAGGGTTTGATTAAGTTGATCAAAGTCCATACAGATAATCAATTGGCTGACCTGTTTACAAAACCATTTGATTCAACAAGATTTGAATTTTGGTTCAGTCACTTGGTATGATCAACTATGAATCAAACAAGTAATGTTTTTCAAAACATTAAAATCAAACAAGCTTGATTTTGTCAAAGTCCAAGTTTAATATCAAACTTGTATCTTTTAAAATCAAGATATCAAACAAACACTTCATTTTTAAACACATTGAATCACACATATCTCTCATGAGACATGATAGTACACTAGCTTATTCTTTATTTGAGTCATTTTCCACTAATAAAGATTGACTATATTTTGTTTGATATGTGAATAGGCTCAGGATGGGACACCTAACATCACATACAACAATGAAGAACTAAATTCTCATGATTGTGTGGTCAACAACACATCTTGGTTTATGGTGAGTATTAATCTATCCAATATAGGTTGCTTGTAAAGTAACTACAATACACCAAGTGAAACAGTTTATGAGTTGCTCAATCATACAAGTGTCTCCTCTGTTATGATATTCATAGACCTGGAGTACACCAAGGAATTCTTTGTTGTGCTGAGCACATACCTGAATGACCTAAATCATGATCCAAAAAGATTCCTAATAAGTAACACATCCATTTTGGATGAACAATCAATAAATTCTTTTAGACTACATTCCTTATGAATGCATCAAAAGAATCCCAAAGAGGATCACCTTCCAAAGCGAAGTGAAAAATAATCCTAATAAGGATCAAACAACATGGATCAAATTGAGAATTTATACTCCTAAGTAGCTAGGTCTTAAGTATTGAAAGTGCTTTCTAGCATATCTTTAGGAGGGTTGTACCAAACATACAATCAGATGTGGGGTACATACAACTCATATCAATCAACTCAAAACATGATAATCACTCACTGTTTTAATCAATCATTAATACCATGCATGAGTTTAAGTGGATCACAATATCTATAATCAACATTGTACTTGTCTGTCTATTCTCAAAACCATACAAACCACTCAGTGAGAATTTTCAACTAGTATGATTTTATGTTTTTAGACTAGTATGATTTTATGTTATGTGAAGACGATTCATGTCCAAACATGCAACACATCCATTTATTAGTAAGATACAATGTGATCTTAGTAAGTGTTTATCAAAGAAGCAATGAATTTGGACTATGATAATTTCCAATCAAACACATACAAATTTTTGTCATTTTTATAAAAGACTTTTATAACTATGCAAAAATTTATGGGGAGAAATTAAACATGGAAATATCAAAGGAAGCAGAATTATGAACATTCATATAATTTTAAAATTTGAAATTTGCTAAATTTTGAGTTTTAAACAAAGCCAAGTCAAGCCAGCACCCAAACATAGCAGGTTGACACACATACATATGTATAATATTGCATAATATTGCTTGTGAGTGATATTTTTAACATCCATATATTGATCATGTTAAAATCCAATTTAAAATTTTAACAAACATTCCAAATTTTATAAATTTTATAAACATTTGCTTCGGAAGTAATCATTTCAAAACAAACAAAATTTGAAATTTTGACAACTGTTGTCACAACGGACATGCAAACATACATCCACTGTAGCTACAGTAGTAATCAAAACATGAAAAATACACCAAGTGTATATAGCGGACAAAACAAACATACATCCACTATGCTCTAGTCAACACAGTGCCATTCCACAGAGCATGACTAGCATTAGTCATCTGTTGTAGAAACAGTACAAGTGTATACAGCATATGCACACAGGTAATCATACGCTGTAAACATTCAAACATCATATTAAGGGTCCATAGCGTATGAACAAATGTTCATCCGTTGTTTACAATTAAACAAATTTTCAAAGTGTCCACAGCGCATGAACAAATGTTCATCCGCTGTGAACAAACAAAAAATTTCAAGGATCCACAGCGCATGAACAAGTGTTCATCCGCTGTAAACAAACAAACAATTTTAAGGGTATACAGCGCATGAACAATTGCTCATCCGCTTTGAAAACAATGGTCAACTACAGAGCATGACTTTTAGTCATCAGTTATAAAACTTCAAAAATTCATCAAGTGTACACAGCGCATGACCAAATGACCATCCGCTGTGAACACAATACAACATCCAAGGGGTCCATAGCATACAATATAAAATTGTATAGCGGACGCACTGTTCACACTGCGCATGAGTAATTCACAGCGCATGACTTAAAATTAAAATTTTAAGCTACTATTCACACAGCGTAGGGACACTGTACCTATAGTTGATAGTCTTTATTCAGTTGTATATAAACACAACACTTGTATATTTTTCTCTCATCACAAGTGGGAGAGAGAATTAATTTTTTAAACGTTAACACACAGTGCAAAAAAAAAAACCTTAAACCCTTAAACCCTGTTCGATTGAAATCCTAAAATCTGTTTGATTTATCGTCTGATTCACAATCCAATAGGTATAACAACATGATTTTAATCATCAATCATCCATTAAAACATCATATTTGTCGATTTAGATTCAAACATTGTTCTACAAAGTCGAACTTTGAATCAAAATCATATATGAATCATTTGATGTTTATAACCAAATCAAACATTGAATAAGTGTTATATGACCTTAGTCGAATGGATTAAGACTGTTGATTTGATGTAATTTGATTAAGTGTTCATCGAGTTCATGAACAGTCATGATGTTCTTGCCAAAATCACACAAAACCTAATGTCTGGTCTTTGAAAATGTTCAAAAATGCTTAAATCTTGTTATAACTTGGTAAACATTTTCAAAATACATAAACAAATAAGTAAAAACAGTTAATTTGGCATAACATTCATCATAAAAACATTAAATGGATATTCATTCAATATGCATTAAATGGTAATTCTGACTTTAAGAGGTCAGACTGATATTCATGAACAAGTTGTTATGAAGTGAAATTGTTGTAAATTTTGAACAAAACAACTTTTTGTGATGAAACAAACACATTAAAGAATCAATTTGAATCAAATCAAATTGTATCATACAAGTGTGTCATGACCAAAATCAAACAAACAGTTGACTTTAAATAAGTCAATCTGTGCTATTTGTTAATACCATTCAAACATACAGTTTAAACAAAACACAAGTGTTGAACATATAATAGTCACCATTTTATAACAATCAAAATAAGTCAATGAACACTTGATCAACATTTCATCAATTTAAACATCATACATTCATCTTAAACAAGTTACTAACATACTCTTCTTTATCTTGCAGATATGGTAACTTAGTGTTTGTTAGATATCATAACATATGTGCATTTCTCGATGCTAATTCTCATAAGGAAGAAAATTATAGAGACATGATCCATGCTATCAGGCAAACAAGGCTGGTTCATGCAATGACTGCTAGACTAGACATTTATGAGGATCATATAGTCTAGTTTTGGACTCATGCACATTTGGAACAAGTCAATGATCAGCAAGTAGTGATATCTACTATGCAGAATCATCAGATTGCCATCTCTGAAGAAGTTATCAGGAGAGTACTTTAGTTGGGAGAAGAAGATGCTCATGGTCTAGTTGAGTTTGATGAAAACTATGGCTTACATGTTTTGAGGCAGATTGGTTATACTGGTACTATTGACATAAAGCAAATCAAGAAATCATACATGTGTGCACAATTTAGATTCTTAATGTACACATATCAGAAAACAATGACCAATAGGAAGACTGGCTGGGATGTCACTTTTTTAAGAAGCTCCTCTGCCATTGCAAGCATTATAGCCAGAAGACCATTCAACTTTGCTGCCCAAGTATTGAATGGGATGGTATATAACTTAACAGAGGTGAGGAACAAGTTTTAGATGTTCCCTAGATTTCTTCAAATGATCATTAATGATCTTCTGCCTAACATACCAAGAGAAGGAGCAATATTTCATCCTGTTCATTTCAATGAACATGTATTCACCAGAATCAAATCAAGTCTCTATCAAGGAAATGAGGTTCCTGTTCCACCTCACATGATAAACCTTGATCTTCTTGTTCCTGAAGTCTTTTTGAGGATTCCTGGTCAGGGTGAACCACACATGCTCTTCCAAAATGTTATTCATTAACAACCAATCATCCAACAGGCTCCCATCATTCAACAAGAAGACCAAGATGCTCCTGAACCAGAACCCATTCAAGACCCTATCATACAAGAGGAACAAGCTACCCCAGAGGTTGAACCAATCATTCAAGAAGCACAAGAACATGAGCAATTTTAGTTTGAGCATCATATGCCATCACCACCTCAAAGCCCAACTTTCACTGATCAACAATCATTATCATCTCTGTTGAGAGACATTGATGCTTCATTGGAAGAACAATCAGTTGGACAAGAAGAAGTTGCCACTTCATCATAACATGAGCATGAACTAGAACATCAAACCACTGCTGAAATTTTTGAGGTTGAAGAACAAAGCAGTGATATTCCCACTGAAGAAGAGATTGAGTACTCCAAAGTATTTCTATTCACTGAGTACAATAAGCTAGTTGAAAGATCAAACAAAAGAGCTAAAAAGTTAGAAGATAAGCTCAAGAGCAAAGACAAAGAAATAGAGAAACTTGAAGCTGATCAAAAGGCATAAAAGTTGATTGTTCAGTTCTGGGAACAACAACTCAAACAATCCAATAAAGAGGTTAAGATAAAAGATCAAGATCTCAGTAGTGCAAGATTAGACATTGCCTACTTAACCAATCAAATAGAGACAAAAAGTGATGAAATTAATGATCTTAAAAGAATAATTAAAGCTCAAAATGAAGAAATTCAAAGACTTAACAGAGAGCTTGATCTGAAAGATACTCAACTGAATGAGGAAGAACATTCAGAAGGTCAAGAACAGGACCTGAGTGTTGAGATTGAAGAACAAAATATGGCTGAAGCAGTATCAAGTCCACAAGAACAACAAACAGAGCTTGCACTTATTATTCCAGAAGAATCATATTTTATGGATCAATTATTCAGTGAAGCCAATCCTTTTGAGAACATTCACTACTCAGTAATCTTAGGGCAACATATCCATACTCCTGACCCACAAACAAGAGTAACAAGCATACTGCCTTACAATCCCTTAACAGACAAGCAAAAGGAATTGATTAAGCAGTTTACTGAGACTGCAAATATGCAAGTTGAATCATCAAACATTCAAGCCTCAACATCTAAACCTTGAATAAAAACTTATAAAAGAAAGATTAAAAGGATGTACTTGGCATCCTTAATAAAGGGGAAGAAAATAGTTGAAGAGGTTGATGAACCTGAATCCCCTCCTCTAAAGCTTTTAAAAGTTAAATCAGAACCAGTTGATGAAGCATTTCAATACACAAGTCCTCTTGAAGAAGGAGAGATAGATCAGAATCTTGATTAGCCATCAATCATCATCTTAACTAATTCAGATGAAGAAAAAGATGAAAGAGATGTTGATAAAAACATTCAAAGCATACAAGAACTCTTCCCAGATGATCAAGAAACATTAATGGGAATTAAGTTAGTAACCAGAGGATTTCCTTATGACACTTTTATGCAACTTAACCTCTTTGAGGTTAAAGACTTGCTCAAAGACTTTCAAGAAGTCATGAAAAATGAAACAGAGCAAACATACAGAAGATATAAGGAAATCAAGGATCAAGAAGAACTCTAAAAGAATCTACCTAAGGATCCTCGGATAGAGAAAATGACCTACTCCCAGGTTAAAAGCTGGTTGAGTCATACACGAATACCTTATAGGTCATATACAGGAAGATCTCTATCTCAGATGAAAGAAATGGCAAGAGAGACCTATAAAAACATGTTCTCCAATGCATTAAAACCATCGGCTTTTAAGCCTCATCCTGCATCTTCTCTATCAACATACCATCAAGCTCCACCAGAGCTACATCCAATTGAGGAACCAAGGCAATTCATGCCACACAGGCTATGGCCTGAAGGCAATGAAGTCAAAGAGATGATAAATGAGAAAACTAATTTTGTAAAGCTCTATGATAGAATCACTCTCATTACAGAAGCCAATGAAAGAAAAATAGTGGCTTGTAAATATGATGAAATCAGGGATGCTGTGCTTATTAAGAGGGTATCTGGACTTGTCCAGTATCTATCATACATCTCCCAACTGGGATCCCTGAGCTTTGAAGACAGATTAGACCTGATGCAACTGCTGATGGTAAATCTTACTAACAATTCAACAGGAGCAGATTTCTTTCATATCTTAAGATCATACATGAACAAAAATCATCATCAAATGAAGCTAAAGGCTGATAAAGAAGACAAGCTTCACATTGCAAAGCTCAGAAGAGAACAACAAGCATCTGGCAAAAGAAAACAAGCAAGTGAAGAACAAACAAAGCAATTGGATAGTGAATTACTTGAAAGAGTGGGATATCCTCTAAGGCCATCTAATTTGAAACTAATCATGAAAAAGATTTATGGAAATCAATATAATCATCCAATCACAAGATGGTACTATGATGAAAACCACTTTGAAGTGGTATTAGAAAGAAAACTTGAAGGAAAAGAAGCTGCAGACATAAGACTGTTTGATTCTGTTGAGATTAAGCTTCTACATCTATCTTATGTATTATTCTTGAAAACAAAGACCTTTCCAGCTATTGAAGATGTACTCTGTAAAGGAGATTGCTGCTATTCTATTCATATGCTGAGGATCTTAGGGACTGTTTATGTGAATGCAACACTTAAACAGAGATTAGATACTAAACAGTAGCCCCTAACACACATTGAAGGAATAACAGGCATGAGAATTTTAGAGAATAGCAATCTGGAGATCTTGAAGGGAAAGCATGTTGTGACTACACTGGTCAGCAATATTGATATACAAAGCTTAGATAAATCCTCTTTGGAACAGCTGGTTCATCTCACTATAGAAAGAAAATATGATGATCAGAAAAGTGCAGTGGATTATTTTGTTGAACACATTGTTAATTGCAAAAATGAATTAAGGATCACTCCCTTATCAGATCAAGCTAAAGAAGCTAAAAAAGATCAAGCAATTGAATGGAAGTAGAAGAATCCTTGAAGTCAACTGTAGAGGTGCAGAAGAGTGTAGAAGAAGCTGGCCCTTCTTATTCTTAAAGGTTTCTAACAAACAAACAGACAATACGAACAAACAAGTCAATCTGATTACACATGTGTAATCAGTGAAACATACATGTAATTACACAAACATACATAGTTATCATACAATCATACAAACCAAGCAATCATACAAGTAAACAAACAATCAGTAAAACATTCATGTAATCAAACAATCATACATGTAATCAAGCAATTATTCGTGTAATCAAACAATCATTCATGTAATCAAACAATCATACATGTAATCAATAAAACATACATGTAATCAAACAATCATCCATATAAACAATCAAACAAACAATCAATCATGCATAACATTCAAACATGCAATCATCAACAAAAGAGATGGCAACATCATTAACAAGCAATCAAATATTATAAGTCTAAGACACAAACAATACAATCAGACATACCAAAAACAAACACACACATTTTACTAACAAACATAACATTAACAAGCAAACATTAAATAGATGGCAACATCATCCTTAGGGGGAGTAATGTTGGACTCAACAAGTGCATTAAAAGGATAATGCTTGCCATAATCAAACAAAATGTGTTCTAACATCCAAACAATCATTAACTAACACATTAGTATCTTTAACAATCATATCATACAATACTATAGCTTAAATTTCTTTTCAGGTTTGTAGATAAAAGGAATTTTTGCGTAAGTGTCTGCAAAGGATGAACAAGAGTCTGCAGCGGATGAAGAAAAGCTTCCAAGTGTCTATAGCAGATGAACAAGCATATATAATGGATGACTTGTCCACAGCTGATGAACTATCCATAGCGGATGTTCATCCACAGTGGATGGACACTCCACAGCGGACAACATACAAAACAATCATACACAAGTGTTCACAGCAGACAACATCCAAGACACAGCGGATAGCTTATCAATCACCCACAGCGGACGACTGATAATGCACAGCGGACAGTCTATCATCCACAGTGTACAACTTATAGACTTAGGATTTTTTATGTAATTTTCGTTTACATAAGGGTAGTTTAGTAATTGTATATAGCTTTGTGTATAGGCTATAAATAGCATACTACCCTAATCCTTTGTAAGCTTTTGAACATTCAATACAATCAAGCAGTTATTATTATGCAAGCATTCATCACTAGCAATCACTCACACACACTAATATCATAGCATCAATTATGGGTTTCCGGACCATGGTTCTTGTTTGTTGATTGAGAGATTTGAAAAAGGTCCTTGGGGAAATCAACCTGTGTTTGTTCTTATTGTTTGAACAAGTTCATACTCGGTAGCAAACATCCATTCACACGGAAAGGTTGATTTCATCAGTCGTGAACCAATCTAATCATATTTGATTGTAATCATCATTGGAATCATACTAATCAATCACAAATGGAACATAGTATCTATGGTAAAAATTCAAACAAAAACCAAAAACAAAACCACACGAATGAGCCCAGAAATCAATACACTCGTGCCTAAAACTCATCGAGAACATTAAACAACAAACTTTGAACACTCATGCCTCAAAAATCCACCGAATAAATCAAAATGACAACCGTGGATCCACATAATACATTTTACCATCTAGGCAAATAAACTAGGTGTAAAGAAACAAGAAACTACTCGTATTCCCTCATAAAGAATTGAGAATCAAATTACACTGGTAATGAAAGTAATCAGACGTAAAACAAGAAACACAATGCGTCATCGATGAAAAAGAAGTCAAATCAAGAAAACAAGACCAAGTTAATAAAATTTACTTGTATTTAAATCAAAATTGTGCAACTACAGATTGGAGCATCAAAATATTCACGAAAGCTTAACTAAATAAATGGGAAAGGAACTAGGAATATAAAAACATTAAACAACAATAGTTCACGCATGGATAGTTTTTGGCTTTCCGTATCAACTTCCAATGCTATAGAGTTTTGATTCTAAAGCCTTCTGAACACACTCGTGAACCAATCGAATCATATCTGATTATAATTATCATTGGAATCACACTAATCAAATGAAACATAGTATCTATTGTATAAAGCGAAACCAAAACCGAACACGAAACCACACGAACGAGCCCTGAAATCAATACACTCATGCCAAAAACTCACCAAGAACATTCCAGAACAAACTTCGAACACTCTTGCCTCAAAAATCCACCAAATCAATCAAAATGACAACCGTGGATCCACATAATACTTTTTTTACCATCTAGCCAAAGAAACGAATTGTAAGGAAACAAGAAACTACAATATTCACTTCCAAAGAATCTAGAATAAAATTACACTGGGGAATGAAAGTAATCAGATGTCAAACAAGAAACGCAATGCGTAACCGATGAAAAACAAGTAAACTCAAGGTAAAACAACCAAGTAAATAAGATTTACTTGTATTTTAATCAAACTTGTGCAACTACGGATTGGTCATTAAAATATTCATGAAAAGGTAACTAAATAAATAGGAAAGAAACTAGTTATACAAAAACATTAAACAACAATATTTCATGCATGGGTAGTTTTTTGCTTTCCGTAACAACTTCCAAAGCTATAGAGTTTTGATTCTAAAGCATTCTGAATGCACTCGTGAACCAATCTAATCATATCTGATTATAATCATCATTAGAATCACACTAATCAATCATAAATGGAACATTGTAACACCCAAAAGTTTATTAAAAAGAAAAGAAAAGAAGAGTAAAAAGAAGGAAAAGTGAAATATTTCAAAGTAAAGGGGGTTAAAGTATGCAAGTGACAAACTTGCCTATTATGGGTTCAAAAAGGCTGGTATGGCCACCCATACCCCCATGTCCCCATATCTATTTTCAGCTGCAAGAAGAAAGAAGAAGTTGCAATCGGTTTCTAGAGAGAGAAGGAGGAAAGATCTGCTAGGAGGTGAGGTTTTCTTGCATTTTCTTTTTGGTTTCAGTTGGATTTGAGTTGCTGGATCGATTTTCATATGTTACTTCGTGTTTGGCTACTTGTTTTTGGCGTGTTTAGGTGCTAGAACTCCCAATTGCTCTCGGTCTGAAGAAGTCTTACTCGAAAGCTGCTAGAGTTGAGTTCTAGATTCCCTTATTTTACTTGTTTTAAACTCGTTAGGGGCTGAAATGCATATCAACTGAATTTTTACAACTGAAGCATGAGTTTTCTGCGTTTTGCATCTGATGTGTATGCGATGTGTGTTTTAAACGCCTTCTTTGATGTTGCATAGTTGTAAGCTCTATTCTAAGTATTTAGCACGTTAGATCTGTGCTAAGGATACATTAGAATGAGGATTTGGAACTAGTGGAATAGTCTAAGTTGTCTGTTCATCCGCATTTGCATTTTGTTCATCTGAATTTGTTGGAGTTCATCCGCATTTGCTGAACATTCACCCGCATTGGTTTTATGTTCATTAGCCAAGTCTTTTGTTCATCCATATTTGCTTTCTGTTCATCTACATTAGCTTTTGCTCATCGGCATTTGTAAGTGTTCATTCGCATTTGCTAAACTTCAACCAAATTGGTTCATCTACATAAGACTTAGTTCATCTACATTTAGTATTGTTCATCCGCATTTGGAATTGTTCATCCGCATTTGGACTTGTTCACCCGCATTTGACTTGTTCATCCGCATTTGGTCCACCCGCATATCTTTAGACACTTAGAATATTTTATGAAGACTTTCATCCGCATTTGCTCATCCGCATTTGCTGAAAATTCATCCATATTGGCTTATGTTCATCCATATTTCTTTGGAGACTTAGTATTTTCTTGAATCTTGGGAAGTAGAATGTAGTGTTATGTTCTGAAATGTTTTGGTAGTTTATGCCTGTTGATGTTATGCATGATTGTGGGTTGTGGTTGATGTTCTATATTATGTATTATTATGTGACTTTACGTGTGTGTTAATACTCTTGTATGTAAAGTATTATTGTATTAAAAGTGAAAGAATATGATAATGAAAGTGGAACGTAATGAACGAATGAAAAGTCTTGCAAGCAATTTAATAGAGATTCAAAACTCAAAGAGTGGTTCTCATCTCAACTATCTTCTGCATGCACACAGGAAAGGGTCAGTCTTTGTGATTGATCAAAACATACAAAACGGGATCCTTGTAGTTTGACCCCAAGACGGTAGTGCCTTGTGCAAAATGATGGGGCGTAGCATATGGCAGGATCTTGATTAAAAGTGAAAGATATATTGAAAGTTCAAAATGTATGAAATGAACAAAGCAAATGATGAAAGATAATAATGATATTATCAAGATGTACGTATGATGTGTGATCACGAATGAAAGTAAAGGAAAGTTTTTTTTTTTCAAAGTAAAGTATTTTATTATATAAACTAGAACTCACTCAGCGCCGTTGACTTTTTATATGCATATCAGTTGGCAGGTAATGATATTGCTGAGAATGGCACGGGGGGTGAAGCCACTTGGCAAGCAAAGACTGGCATCCATATCATGCAAAAATAATGTTGTTATTTTGTAATACAACTAAGTATTCTTTTGTAACTTCAATCAACGATGTATTACTTGGCAAAAGTAATTATTAATGCATGAATTTGTTTTTGATAATTATTCCGCTGCAATACTTTCTCATGTTAATTTATTTAAATATATTTTTTTTATAATGAATGATGCTATGAATGACCAACTGTGGGGTCTTTGGGATCGGGGTCTTACAAGTTGGTATCAGAGTCAAAGTTTAAGAGAATTGGATAAATTATTTTCAAAATCTAAACTTAAATTGAGAATGGGACTGAATAGAAGAATGCCAACCTAAGTAGCTACATGCCATCAGGTAATTTATTTTCTTAAATTGAACCAGAATTATGTGCGTGTGTTATCTAATTTATGTGCACTTAGTAGATTTGGATACTGATGTAGTCCGGATAGGAAATGCTTGGGGGATGAAGAGTAAAGTAAGTGGCTAATCACAACTGACCACTGTAATTAGGGACTTACTATACTTGACATAATCTGAGCTATTACCTTAAATGACCATGTTGGTATTTGAGTCTTATAGGATTAGAGATGGCTGGTGGAAGATCTTTGAAGGCTTCACGAGATGGCTGATGAAACGGAACCTGAAGGGCTTGAGCTTCATCACCATGAAGGTGGGGATGAGGGCGTTAATCTGACAGCCTTAGTGAAGGAGGCTATAGTTGAGGGGGTTCAACAAGTCATGCACATGATTTTGCCATCTGTGGTGACTGGGGTCATTAGAACCTTGAGGGAAGATGAAAGGAGAAGGGAGAACTAGAGTGGAAAACGTATTGGTAGTGGTGATTTCCCTCCCAGGGGCAAAAAGGCAAAGGTAGAGGGTTGTAAGGTGGCTGCAACCGAGTTAGGGGTGAAAGTGTGCAAGAATTGTAGGAAGGAGAATACAGGAGAATGTAGGTGGGGATTGAATCTCTGCTTTAAGTGTGGGAAGGAGGGCCACATGGCAAGAGATTGTCATGTGGTGAGGTGTTACAACTGTGGCGAGAAGGGGCATATGAGCAGAGACTATAAGAAACCAAGGGCGGAGAGCTCCGGTGCAAGGAAGGGGATCGAGAAGGAGAAGGAGGGGCAGAAACCTAAGTTAGGGCACTCACTATGACTCGGGACGAGGCTAGGGTGGACCCCAATGTCGTGTCAGGTACATTCCTAGTAAACCAAACTTATGCCACTGTGCTATTTGATTCTGGTGCTAGTAGGCATTTTATTTCTACTGCCTTTTATGATAAGTTGCCTGTTAGGAGTTCAAAGATTGATGAGCCTTTCGATGTAGAAACTGCCATTGGTAAGTCTACTAGGATTTCTGATCTGATAGAGAATTATAACATAGAGTTGGAAGGCCATAGGCTCTCTGCTAAATTATTCATAATGCCCATAGGCAGATTCGATGTGGTTCTAGGGATGGATTGGCTAGCAGCCTATGAGGCAAACATTATGTGTCGCAAGAAGATGATTTGTTTGATCGCACCTGATGGGAGTTCGGTGATGATTTACGGAGATAGGGTCAGTACGGTTCCAAAGGTAATTTCATTGGTGGTGGTAGAGAAGTGCATGAGGCGTGGATGTATTGCCTACCTGGCTTACGTGAAGGATGTGGATGCGTCAGTACCACGATTGTCTGATGTATCGGATGTGTGTTTTCGGACGCATTTCTAGAGGATCTACCAAGTGTGCCACCGGACCACGAGATCGAGTTCCAGATCGATTTGATACCTGGTGCCAACCTGTTGCCAAAGCACCGTATTGACTAGCTCCCTCCGAGATGAAGGAACCGATGGTCCAGTTGCAAGTGTTGCTGGATAAGGGGTTCATCCGACCGAGTGTCTCTCCCTGGGGTGCTCTGGTCTTGTTTGTAAAGAAGAAGGATGGTAGCATGTGGATGTGCATCGACTATCGTGAGTTGAACAAGTTGACGGTGAAGAATCGGTATCCACTACCGAGGATTGATGACTTGTTTGATCAGCTCCAAGGTGGCAGTTGGTGATGACCTCTGACGTGATGAAACAGGTCAAGGAGTTTCAAGATGAGGCATTGAAAGAAGATCGCCTTAACTTCGAAAGGATGAAAGGTCTAGTCGTGGAGTTGGGCAAGAACACTCTCGGAGTTAGAACCTCCTTCGGGTGGATGTGGATCCCTTGTTATGGAGACCTACGGGAGAAAATCATGGATGAAACTCATAAGACTCGATACTCACTTCATCTTGGTGTTACAAAGATGTATCATGATATAAAGAAAGACTACTGGTGGCCGGGTATGAAGCGCGATGTAGCGGAGTATGTGAGCAAGTGCCTTACTTGCTTGCAAGTGAAGGCGGAGCATCAGAAGCCATACGGGAAGATCCAACCCTTGTATATACGCGAGTGCAAATGGGAGCACATCACCATGGACTTCATTACGAAGTTACCACGTACGGCAAGGGGGTACGGTGCCATATGGGTGATAGTTAACCGTTTGACGAAGAGTGCTCACTTTCTACCAATCCACGAGACGTATTCATCTGAGAGGATGGCGGATCTGTTCATCAAAGAGATTGTGACTCGTCATGGTGTACCGGTGTCTATAGTGTTTGACCGTGACACTCGGTTTACATCTATGTTTTGGAAGAGATTCCATGATTGCTGGGGAAGAGGTTGCACATCTGTACAGCTTACCATCCCCAGACAGATGTTCAGTTAGAAAGAACCATTAAGACGCTTGAGGATATGCTCCGAGCATGCGTCATTGATTTTGGAAGAAGTTGGGACGAACACTTACCGTTAGCCGAATTCTCATACAACAATAGTTATCATGCCAGCATTGGTATGAACACCTATCGTTGGCAGAGTTCTCCTACAACAATAGTTATCATGCCAGTATAGGCATGCCACCATCTGAAATGTTGTATGGGAGGCGATGCAGAACCCTGGTGTGTTGGGGTGACATCAGGCAGAAAGAGTTAGGAAGTATCGAGATCATTGAGGCCACGTCGGAGAAGTTGGAAAAGATCAAGGCTTTTATGAAGGCGGCCAAAGACAGACAGAAGTCGTATGCCAACAAAAGGCGGAGACCAATTGAGTTCAAGGTGGGTGATAAAGTTATGTTGAAGGTTTCACCTTGGAAGGGAATCATCCGGTTTAGAAAGCGGGGTAAGCTGAGCCCGAGGTATATCGGGCCATTTAAAATCATTGCCAGAGTAGGAGAGGTGGCCTACAGGTTGGAGTTACCCGATGAGTTAAGTGGAATTCACCCAACGTTCCATGTATCTCATCTAAGAAAGTACTTAGCCGATGAAGATATGATCGTGCCACTAGGAGATATCGAGGTGGATGAACGGCTCAATTATGTGGAGCAGCCAGTGGCCATCATTGAAAGAAAAGAGAAGAGACTACAAAATAAAGTGGTTCCACTAGTTCGAGTACAGTGGAGGAACAGGAAGGGATCCGCGTCTATGTGGGAAACTGAGGAAGAAATGAGGAAGCATTACCCACAACTGTTCGAGGAGTGACAAGTTTCGGGGATGAAACCTATATAAAGGGGGTGGACTTGTAAAACCCTGAATTTAATTAAAAGAAGGAAAAGTGAAACACTTCAAAGTAAAGGGGGTTAAAGTTTGCAAATGGCCAACTTGTCTATTATGGCTTCAAAAAGCAGGGGATGGCTGCCCATACCCCCCGTTTCACTTCTACTTTCGACTGCAAGAAGAGGATAAGCAGTTCAACCGGATTTTAGTGTGAGAAAGCTGAAATTCTCCTCGAAGGTGAGGTTTTCTTGTGTTTTCTGCTAGGTTTTCAGCTGTGTTCGAGCTGCTCGACTAATCCTTACGTGTTTCTTGTGTTGGCTGCTGGTTTTGGTGTGTTTAGGTGCTAGAACTCCTATTTGCTCTTGGTTTGAAGAAGTCTTACTCGAAAACGGTTAGAGGTGAGTTCTAGATTCCCCTATTTTACTTGTTTTAAACTTGTTTGGGGCTGAAATGAATATAATTGAATTTTTACAATTAAGGCAAGAGTTTTCTGTGTTTTTGCATTAGATGTGTATGTGATATGTGATTTAAATGCCTTCTTTGATATTGGGTAGTTGTAAGCTCTGTTCTAAGTGTTTAGCATGATAGTTCTGTGCTAAGGATATGCTAGAATGATTATTGAGAATTGGAAATAGCATAAGTTTCATTGCAGGTTAGTTTTGTTCATCCACATTTGTTCTTGCTCATCCGCATTTGTTGGAGTTCATCCGCATTTGCTGAACATTCAAATAGCTAAGTCTTTTGTTCATCCACATTTGTATTTCTTCATCCGCATTTGCAATTGTTCATCCGCATTTGCATTTTTTCATCCGTATTTGCTGAACTTCAACACAGTTAAGTTCATTCACAAGATTTAGTTCATCCGCATTTAGTTTTGTTCATCCGTATTTGTCCTTGTTCATCCGCATTTGGTTCACCTGCATTTCTTCGGACACTTAGAATATTTTCTGAAGTCTTTCATCCGCATTTGTTCATCCACATTTACTTTTGTTCATCCATATTTGGTTCATCCGCATTTCTTTGGAGACAATATTTTCTGAGATTGTTCATCCGCATTTGGTTCACCTGCATTTCTTCGGACACTTAGAATATTTTCTAAAGTCTTTCATCCATGTTTGTTCACCCGCATTTACTTTTGTTCATCCGCATTTGTTTATGTTCATCCGCATTTCTTTGGGGACATAGGATTTTCTGAAATTTTGGGAACATAATTTAAGTGTTAAGTACTTATGTATAAGGGAAGATTATGCTTGTTTAAGGATTATAATGTTTGATTCTTTCTTATGTGTTGTTGTTATAAATGCTAATTATATTTTCGTGTTATGTGATTAAGGCTATGGATATCTTTAAAAGTGTTATACATAACCAAGTGGAACCAAAAGAAATAAAAGAAGGATAGTGTAACCTAATAAATGTTACCCCAGGCCCCTATGATGAATGAAAAGCCTTGCAAGCACAATGAATGGAGGTGAACGACCATGTTGTCATTAGCTCAACTGATGTGCGGTTGTTTCGGCCTATGAGGATGCACATCTGGGGTCTAATCCTTCTGATTGACCAATATATGATGAATGGGACCCGTATTCATGAGCAGGCTTTGTGCCTGGCAGTGTGGGTCAACTGTCGATGGGTTAGCTACCTGGATAAACGTTTGCCGACAGGGGTTCAGAATCTGTTGCCAACCAACAATGTAGGCTCTTGCTTCGCGCAATCCTAGGTAATGAAAAAGAAAGATAATGAAAGAAAGAAGAATAATGAATCTCCTAATGATTGATTATGTATAATGAGGAATGATCACCAAGTGAAGTTTACAAAAAAAAGTATATTTTCTATATTTTTAAACTAGAACTCACTCAGCAACGCTGACTTTTGATATGCATTTTCAATTGGCAGGTAATGGTGTTGCTAGGGATGGCACGAGGTTGAATCTACCTGGAAAATTAAGACTGGCATCCATGACACGTTGAAAAGTTATTTTTGTTTTGAAATGAAACTAGATGTTCATTTTGTAACTAGAAACAATGATGTTATTCTTGGAATAAGTAATGGTTAATGAATTCTATGGTTTTATTAAATTATTCCGCTGTAAAGTTTTCTTGTTTGATGAATCTAAATGTGTTTCAATATTAAAAGTGCTATTAACGACCAACTGTGGGGTTTCCCAGGAACGGGGCCTACAGGTTGGAGCTATCCAATGAGTTAAGTGGAATTCATCCGACATTCCACGCATCACCTCTAAGAAAGTTCTTTGCCAATGAAGATATGATCATGCCACTAGTGGATATCGAGGTGGATGAATGGCTTAATTATGTGGAGCAGTCAGTGGCCATCATTGACAGAAAAGAGAAGAGGCTACGGAATAATGTGGTTCCACCGATGCGACTACAGTGGAGACACAAGAAGGGGTCCAAATCTACGTGGGAAACTGAGGAAGAGACAAGACAGCATTACCTATAGCTGTTCGACGAGTGACAGGTTTCGGGGACGAAACCTATATAAGGGGGGTGGACTTATAACACCCGTAAATTTATTAAAAAGAAAAGAAAAGAAGAGTAAAAAGAAGGAAAAGTGAAACATTTCAAAGTAAAGGGGGTTAAAGTGTGGCCACCCACACCCTTATTTCCCCACATCTGTTTTCGGCTGCAAGAAGAAACAAGAAGTTGCAATTGGTTTCTAGAGAGAGAAGGAGGAAGATCTGCTAGGAGGTGAGGTTTTCTTGCATTTTCTATTCAGTTACCATTGGATTTGAGCTGCTGGACCGATTTTCATGTGTTTCTTCATGTTTGGCTACTTTGTTTTGGCATGTTTAGGTGCTAGAACTCCTAATTGCTCTCGGTCTGAAGAAGTCTTACTCGAAAGCTGCTATAGGTGAGTTCTAGATTCTCAATTGCTTATTTCATGAGTTTTCTGTGTTTTGCATCTGATGTGTATGTGTGTGTGTTTTAAACACCTCTTTGATGTTGCATAGTTGTAAGCTCTGTTCTAAGTATTTAGCATGTTAGATCTGTGCTAAGGATAAGTTAGAACGAGGATTTGGAACTGGTGGAATAGTCTAAGTTGTCTGTTCATCCGCATTTGCATTTTGTTCATTAGCATTTGCTGAACATTCACCCGCATTGGTTTTATGTTCATTAGCCAAATCTTTTGTTCATCCGCATTTGCTTTCTGTTCATCCGCATTTGCTTTTGCTCATCCGCATTTGTAAGTGTTCATCCGCATTTACTGAACTTCAACCATATTGGTTCATTCATATAAGACTTAGTTCATCAGCATTTAGTATTGTTCATCCACATTTGGACTTGTTCATCAGCATTTGGACTTGTTCATCCGCATTTGGTCCACCCGCATATCTTTAGACACTTAGAATATTTTCTGAAGACTTTTATCCGCATTTGCTCATCAGCATTTGCTGAACATTCATCCACATTGGCTTATGTTCATCCGCATTACTTGGGGGACTTAGGATTTTCTGAAATCTTGGGAAGTAGAATGTAGTGTTAAGTTCTGGAATGTTTTAGTAGTTTATGCCTGTTGATGTTATGTATGATTGTGGGTTGTGGTTGATGTTCTATATTACATATTATTATGTGACTTTACGTGGTGTGTTAATACTCTTGTATGTAAAGTATTATTGTATTAAAAGTGAAAGAATATGATAATGAAAGTGGAACGTAGTGAACGAATGAAAAGTCTTGCAAGCAATTTAATGGAGATTCATAACTCAATGAGTGGTTGTCATCTCAACTGTGTTCTGCCTGCACACAGGAAAGAGTCAGTCTTTGTGATTGATCAAAACGTATGAAACGGGATCCTTGTCGCTTGACCCCAAGACGATAGTGTAAGACCCCATTCCTGGAAAGCCCCACAGTTGGTCATTCATAGCACTTTATTCAATAAATTTCTTTAAAGAAAGAAATGATAGAAGCGGAATAATTAAAGAAGAACCCTCACATGCATTGATAATAACTTTTGCCAAGAAATACATCATTGTTACAAGTTACAAAAAGGGACGTTCAGTTGTATTTCAAGACAAAAACATCATTTTAGCAAAAATATGGAAGCCAGTCCTGAACTGCCAAGTAGCTTCAACCCCGTGCCATCCCCAGCAACCTCATTACCTGCCAACTGAAATGCATATAAAAGTCAGCGTTGCTGAGTGAGTTCTAGTTTTAATAACACAGAAATATACATTTGGCAAACTCCCTTTGGTGATCATCCATGATAGTACATTATCATTCATTAGGAAATTCATTATCATTCTTTCTTTCATTAACTTTTCTTTCATTAGCTAGGATTACACAGAGCAAGAGCCTACATTGTTGGTTGGCAAACAGATGCCGAACCCCTGTCGGCAAACATTTATCATGGTAGCTAACCCATCGACAACTGATCCACACTGCTAGGCACGAAGCCTGCTCATGAACTAGGTTCCCATTCATTTATTGGTCAATCCCTAGAATTAGACCCCTGATGTACATCATCATAGGCTGACACAGCCGTACATCAGTTGAGCAAACGACCTCCTGGTCGTGAACCTCCATTCATTTGCTTGCAAGGCTTTTCATTCATCATAAGGGCCAGGGGGTAACATTCATTAAGTTTCACTGCTCTTCTTTTATTCCTTTGTGTCCACTTGTTATGGATAATACTTTTTTTAAGATGCTTATTACCTTAATCATATAACATAAAATATGATTGACATAGTAAAAGCAGCACATAAGAAAGAACCAAGCATTATAATCCTTAAACAAGCATAATCATCCCTTATACAGAAGTTCTCCATAATTAAATTCTGTTCCCAAAATTTCAAAAAATCCCAAGTCTTAAAAGAAATGCGGATGAACTTAAACAAATGCGGATGAACAAGGTAAATGCAGATGAACAAATGCGGATGAACATTCTCAGAAAATATTCTAAGTGTCAGGAAGTGCGCATGAACCAAATGCGGATGACTAAAGCAAATACGCATGGACACTGTAGCAAATGCGCATGGACAAAACAAATGTGGATGAACATTTTCAAAACAAGTACAAATGCGGATGAACACTTTGGCTGTACTAAAGGCAAATTCAGATGAACACAACAAATGCGCATGAACAAACACTTATGCGAATATTCAAGTCTAAATGCGGATGAACTAAACCAACCTGCAGTTGCAACCTATGCTATATTCAGTTCCCAATCCTCATTTTTATACATTCTCAGCACCGATCTAGCATGCTAAACTCTTAGAACAAGCATACAACCATATAAATCGATCAAGCATTCGAAACACACACTCACACGCACAACAAGTGCAAAGCACACATATCAGTTTATATTTTCAGTTGTAAAGCAGTAGTTAATATGCATTTCAGCCCTAAACAAGTTTAAAACAAGAAAAACCAGGGATCTAGAACTCACCTCTAACAGCTTTCGAGTAAAACTCCACCAAACCCGAGAGCACCTGGAGTTCTAGCACCTAAACACGCAAGAACAAGCAACCAGACATAAACAAAACACATAAAAATCGGCCCAGCAGCTTGAACACAACTGAAAACCAAATAGAAATACAAGAAAACCTCACCTTCTTGAAGAATTTCAGCTTTCTCACTCTAAAAATCCGATTGAAGTTTCTTCCTCTGTTTCCAGCCGAAAGCAGGTGTGAGAAATAAGGGTGTGGGCGGCCATACATGCTTTTGAACCCATAATAGACAAGTTTGCCACTAGCACAACTTTAACCCCTTGACTTGCAGCATTTCACATTTCTTTCTATTTTTTCTTTTCTTTTCTTTTGCTGAAATTTTTTGGGTGTTACAAGTCCACCCCCCCTTAAATGTGTTTCATCCCTGAAACCTGTCACTCCTCGAATAGATGCGGGTAGTGTTATCTCATCTCTTCCTCAGTCTCCCACGTAGACTCAGACCCCTTCCTGTGCCTCTATTGTACTCGCACCAGTGGAACCACCTTATTCCATAATCTCTTCTCTTTTCTGTCGATGATGGCCATTGGCTGCTCCATATAATTGAGTCGTTCATCCACCTCAATGTCCTCCAGTGACATAATCATATCTTCATCGGCTAAGCACTTTTTAGGTGAGATACATGGAAGGTTGGCTGAATTCCACTTAGCTCATCGGGTAGCTCCAACCTATAGGCCACCTCTCCCACACGGGATACTCTCTTGAAAGGCCCAATAAATCGAGTGCTTAACTTTCCTTTCTTTCTAAATCGAATTATCCCTTTCCATGGGGATACCTTCAACATCACTCTATCACCGACCTTAAACTCAATCAGTCTTCGACGTTTGTCGGCATAGGATTTCTGCCTATCTTTTGAGGCTTTCATATAGGCTTTAATTCTGCCTAACTTCTCGTTAGTCATTTTGATAACCTCGATACTCCCCAACTCCTTCTGTTCGATTTCCACCCAACAAACAGGGATTCTACATTCCCGGCCATAGATCATCTCATACGGGGGCATACTAAACTGGCATGGTAGCTGTTATTGTATGAGAACTCCGCCAACGGTAGGTGACTATCCCAGCTTCCACCAAAGTCTATGATACATGCCCAAAGCATGTCCTGTAAGGTCTGGATAGTTCTTTCGGATTGGCCGTCCGTCTGTGGGTGGTATGCTGTACAGATGTGTAGTTTGGTTCCCATCACATCATTGAACATCTTCCAAAATTTTGATGTAAACCGTGTATCTCTATCCGAGATAATCGACACCAGCACACCATGATGGGTAACTATCTCATTGATGAACATTTTGGCTAGCCGTTCTGAGTTATACGTCTCTCGAATGGGTATAAAGTGAGCACTCTTCGTCAGTCTATCTACTATGACCCATATGGCATCATAACCTGTAGCTGTAAGAGGTATCTTCATTATGAAATCCATAGTAAAATGCTCCCACTTCCATTCGGGAATTTCCAAGGGTTGGATTTTCCCATATGGCTTCTGATGCTTGGCCTTAACCAGGAGACAGGTCAAGCATCTTTCTACATACCTCGCTACGTCGGCTTTCATTCCTGGCCACCAATAATTCTTCTTTAGATCCTGGTACATCTTGTTGGTTCTTGGGTGAATGGAGTAGCGAGTCTTGTGAGCTTCATCCAACACTTTCTCTCACAAGCCTCCACTTTTAGGAATCCACATGCGCCCAAACCTCGTTTTGACACCATCGGCGTTTTCTTCCAGGCTCGCGATCTGCCCTTTCATCCTTTCTTCATTAGCGTGCTCGGGATTTAGAGCCTCTTCCTGAGCTTCACCCACTTGCTTTATCACATCAGGAGTCACAATCAACTGGTAAGGTCTCACCTGAATCTATTCCTGGTTTTCCTTCCGGCTTAGAGCATCAGCTACCATGTTAGCTTTACCTGGGTGATAATGAATTTCACAGTCGTAGTCTTTTATGAGATCTAACCATCGTCGCTGTCTCATATTAATATCCTTCTACTCGAAGAAATACTTTAAGCTTTTGTAGTCTGTAAAAATCATACATTTAGCACCGTATAAGTAGTGTCTCCATATTTTTAACGCGAATACCACAGCAGCCAGTTCCAGATCATGAGTAGGGTAGATCACTTCATGAATCTTTAACTGTCAAGATGCGTATGCCATGACTTTGCCTCGCTGCATTAGCACGCACCCTAACCCTTGATAAGAGGCATCAGAATAGACAACCAAGTCTTCATTCCCTTCTGGTAGCGTTAACACTGGAGCTTGTGCCAATCTTCTCTTTAACTCCATGAATGCATTTTCTTGGCGGTCATCCCATTCAAACTTCACATCCTTCCTCATCAACTTGGTCAACGGCGAGGCAATCTTGGAAAAATCCTAAATGAATCTCCTATAATAACCCGCCAATCCAAGGAAGCTTTGGATTTCAGATGACGTTTTAGGCGTATTCCACTTCATCACCGCCTCCACTTTGGAAGGATCAACCATGATTCCTTCTGGATTAATCGCATGGCCCAGAAACTGCACCTTGCGTTACCAAAAGGCACACTTAGAGAATTTCGCATACAACTTCTCTCTTCTTAGAGTTTCCAGCACCTCACGGAGGTGACAGGCATGGTCTCCCTCATTCATTGAATAGATCAAGATATCGTCTATAATCACTATCACTGATTTGTCAAGCATCGGGCGGCAAACTCTATTCATCAAGTCCATGAATGCTGCAGGAACATTGGTTAGACCAAATGACATCACGAGAAATTCATAATGCCCATATCACGTCCGAAATGCAGTCTTTAGGATATCCTGTTCTTTAACCTTTAGCTGGTGGTAACCCGACTGAAGATCGATCCTCGAGAACCAATTTGCACCCTGGAGTTGATCAAACAAGTCATCAATCCTCGGTAACGGATACCAGTACTTCATGATCAACTTGTTTAGTTCACGGTAGTCGATGCACATCCTCATACTACTATCTTTCTTCTTCACAAATAGAACCGGAGCACCCTATGGAGAGATACATGGTCGAATAAAGCCCTTATCCAGAAGATCTTGCAGTTACATCATCAGCTCCTTGAGTTCGGATGGAGCCAACAGGTAAGGTGCCTTGGCTACAGGTTGCGCTCCTGGTATCAAGTCAATCTGAAACTCGATCTCTTTATCAGGTAGGACACCTGGTTGGTCTTCAGGAAACACATAGGGCAAATCGCATACTACCGACACATCGGATAGTTGAGGCATGGTAGCATCCACATTCTTCACATAAGCCAGGTAAGCACCACACCTCGCCTCATAAACTTCTCTGCCATGATAATTGATATCATTCGTGGAGTGGTACATTCCTTGTCTCCATGAACCATAACCAAACTGCCATCGAGCGTAATTAGACGAATCATCTTCTTTCAGGACATGATATTCGCTTCGTAGGTCACCAACCAATCTATTCCTAACACCATGTCAAAACCTCCTAGGGCCATCACATACAATCTGGCGGGAAACTTATGACCGTCCATGTCTACGAGGCAATCGTCTATCACATCAGTCATCTTGGTAGACTTTCCTATCGTTGTCTCCACATGGAAGGGCATGTATATCTTCTTATTCTTACCATGCATTACACGACAAAAGGTGGTAGATACAAAACTCCTACTAGCACCCGAATCAAAGAGCACAAAAGCATACATTTGGTTTACCAGAAACATACCTGAAACTACTTTAGGTTCCACTCTGGCTTCTTCCCGGGTCATGTTGAATACCCTTGCCTTGGCTTTGGTGCCCTCACTTCTCCCTTTCTCACCCATAGTCTAGGTCCCTGAGCTCCCTACACCACCCTTCTTGCAATCTTGGCCCGAGTGGCCTACTTCCCCGCACTGATAACATCGCGGTACCCTGCACTCTTTAGCATAGTGGCCTTTACCTCCACACTTCAAAACACTTATTCGTCCCCACTCTACACTCACCCATGTGAACCTTCTCACACTTCTTACATTCCCTCCTGTTGTTCCCCTAATTCAAACCTGGGCGGCGATCATCAATCCTCGTCTTCTTTTCCCCGATCCTATAGTGGTCACCCCTGAATCTCTTCCCATTACCTCTCTTGTTCCAACTCTTCTCAACCTTCCTCTGAATTGTCACCGATTTTCACTCATCATACAACCTTCTGGCTAGATCTAGCGCAGACCTAAAAGTGTTTAGTCTAGCAGCTATCATGTTCCTCCTAATATCCACGGGCAAACCCTGCATGTACCTCTTAATCTTCTTGGACTCTCAAGTTACTAGATCCGGCACAAGTCTTGCAAGTTCATTAAACTTGGAGGTATACTCCTGATGAGTCATGTTTCCAGCCTCCAAATGCAAGAACTCCTTCTCAATTTTGTCCAACTCCAGATGTGGACAATACTCATTCGGTACCAGTTCCTTCAAATCCGACCACCTCATCCTTGCAACAGACCTTTTCCCCTCAGCATGGAAAATATTGTCCCACCAGCATAACACCAAGTCAACGAAAGAATGGGAGGCAAACTTCACCTTTTGATCCTCCAGGCACTCACTGATATCTAAGACTGCCTCCATCTCTCGAACCCAACGATGAGCAATAAAAGCATTGCCGTTACTGTCAAAGGTAGGGGGTTTGCACCTCTGAAACGCCCCATAGGTGCACCCCTTGGCGGTCTCCTTCTCCACACTATCATCATCATGAATTACCACCTTTGGGCTAGATGGCTCTTCCACTGCTTTCTCCTTCTTCCTGGTTTCATCAATTCTTTCACCCTCCTTTACATCCCTCAACACTTCGGTCACTACTGAGGGCAACATATTTTGCATGACGTTGTAGACCTCGTCAGCAATAGCAAACTTTACCGTAGACTTGAGGGTAGCTGATCTTACACCCTCTTGGTGGCTATGGAGGTATGTGTCATCATGAGTCATCTCAGGAGCCTTAGCCTTGCTTCGGGTGACACGTGGCCTAGTAGTATGCCCGCCACGAGCACCGCCTCTGGTTGCCTTCCCAGATTTCCTACCCGCCATAAGATCTACCTCCTATAAGATTCAAACACTAACAAGGTCATTCAAGGTAATAGCTCGGATTATGTCAAGTATAGTAAGTCCCTAATTACAGTGGTCAGTTGTGATTAGCCACTTGCTTTACTCTTCATCCCCCAAGTATTCCCTATCCAGACTACATCAGTATCCAAATCTACTAAGCACATAAATCAAATAGCACACACACGTAATACCAGTTAACTTATGAAAAATTACCTGATGGCACGTAGCTACTTGGGATGGCATCCTTCCATTCGGTCCCATTCTCAGTTTAAGTTTAGATTTTGAAAATAATTTACCCAATTCTCTTAAACATTGGCTCTGATACCAACTTGTAAGGCCCTATTCCTGGGAAGCCCCACAGTTGGTCATTCATAGCACTTTATTCAATGAATTTCTTTAAAGTAAGAAATGATAGGAGCGGAATAATTAAACAAGAACCCTCGCATGCATTGATAATAACTTTTTCCAAGAAATACATCATTGTTATATAAGTTACAAAAATGGACGTTCAGTTGTATTTCAAGACAAAAACATCATTTTAGGAAAAATATGGAAGCCAGTCCTGAACTGCGAAGTAGCTTCGACCCCGTGCTATCCCCAGCAACCTCATTACCTGCCAACTGAAATGCATATAAAAGTCAGCGTTGCTGAGTGAGTTCTAGTTTTAATAACACAGAAAATATATATTTGGCAAACTCCCTTTGGTGATCATCCATCATAGTACATAATCATTCATTAGGAAATTCATTATAATTCTTTCTTTCATTAACTTTTCTTTCATTAGCTAGGATTGCATAGAGCAAGAGCCTACATTTTTGGTTGGAAACAGATACCGAACCCCTATCGGCAAACGTTTATCATGGTAGATAACCCATCGACAATTGATCCACACTGCTAGGCATGAAGCCTACTCATGAACTAGGATCCCATTCATTTATTGGTTAATCCCCAGGATTAGACTCCTGATGTACATCCTCATGGGCTGATACAGTTGTACATTAGTTGAGCAAACGATCTCCTGGTTGTGAACCTCTATTCATTTGCTTGCAAGGCTTTTCATTCATCACAAGGGCCCGGGGTTCACATTCATTAAGTTACTCTATTCTTCTTTTATTCCTTTTTGTCCACTTGTTATGGATAATACTTCTTTTAAGATGCTCATTACCTTAATCATATAACATGAAAATATGATTGACATAGTAAAAGCAGCACATAAGAAAGAACCAAGCATTATAATTCTTAAACAAGCATAATCATCCCTTATACAGAAGTTCTCCACACTTAAGTTTTGTTCCCAAAATTTCAGAAAATAGACAAATGTGGATGAACAAATGCGAATGAACAAGGTAAATGTGGATGAACAAATGCGGATGAACATTCTCAGAAAATATTCTAAGTGTCAGGAAGTGCGCATGAACCAAATGCGGATGACTAAAGCAAATACGCATGGACACTGTAGCAAATGTGCATGGACAAAACAAATGCGGATGAACATTTTTGGAACAAGTACAAATGTGGATGGACACTTTGGCTGTACTAAAGGCAAATGCGGATGAACACAACAAATGCGCATGAACAAATGCGCATGAACAAACACTTATGCGAATATTCAAGTCTAAATGCGGATGAACTAAACCAACCTGCTATTGCAACCTATGCTATATTCAGTTCCCAATCCTCATTCTTATATATTCTCACCACGATCTAGCATGCTAAACTCTTAGAACAAGCATACAACCACATAAATTGATCAAGCATTCAAAACACACACTCACATGCACAACGAGTGCAAAGCACACAGATCAGTTTATATTTTTGGTTGTAAAGCAGTAGGTAATATGCATTTCAGCCCCAAACAAGTTTAAAACAAGCAAAACCAGGGATCTAAAACTCACCTCTAACAACTTTCGAGTAAAACTCCACCAAACCCGAGAGCGCCTGGAATTCTAGCACCTAAACACGCAAGAACAAGCAACCAGACACAAAGACACACATAAAAATCGGTCCAGCAGCTTGAACACAACTGAAAACCGAACAAAAATACAAGAAAACCTCACCTTCTTGAAGAATTTCAGCTTTCTCACACTAAAAATCCAGTAGAAGCTTCTTCCTTTGTTTCCAGCCGAAAGCAGGTGTGAGAAATGAGGGTGTGGGCGGCCATACGTGCTTTTGAACCCATAATAGACAAGTTTGCCACTTGCACAACTTTAACCCCTTGACTTGGAGCATTTCACCTTACTTTCTTTTTTTTTCTTTTCTTTTCTTTTGCTGAAATTTTCCAGGTGTTACAGATAGTGCCTTGTGCAAAATGATAGGGCGTAGCATATGGCAGGATCTAGATTAAATGTGAAAGATATAATGAAAGTTTGAAATGTATGAAATGAACGAAATGAATGATGAAAGATAATAATGATATTATCAAGATGTACGTATGATGTGTGATCACGAACGAAAGTAAAGGAAAGGTTTCTATTAAAGTATTTTATTATATAAACTAGAACTCACTCAGCGTCGCTGACTTTTTATATGCATATCAGTTGGCAGGTAATGATGTTGCTGAAGATGGCATGGGGGGTGAAGTTACATGGCAAGCAAAGATTGGCATCCATCTCATGCAAAAATAATGTTGTTATTTTGTAATACAACTAAGTATTCTTTTGTAACTTTAATCAACGATGTATTACTTGGTAAAAGTAATTATTAATGCATTAATTGGTTTTTGATAATTATTCCGCTACAATACTTTCTCATGTTAATTTATTTAAATATGTTTTTTATAATGAATGATGCTATGAATGACCAACTATGGGTTCTCCGGGATCAGGGCCTTACAAATCCGTTGTTGTATAATTTTGATTAAATTACAAGTAAATCTTATTTACTTGGTTGTGTTACCTTGATTTGACTTCTTTTTAATCGATTACGCATTGAGTTTCTTGTTTGACGTCTAATTACTTTCATTCCCCAGTGTAATTTGATTCTAGACTCTTTGGGAGTGAATACTAGTAGTTTCTTGTTTCTTTACAACTACTTTCTTTGGATAGATGGTAAAAAGTATTATGCGGATCAACGGTATTCATTTTAATTGATTCAGTGGATTTTTTAGGCAAGAGTGTTTGAAGTTTGTTGTGGAATGTTCTTGATGAGTTTTAGGCACGAGTGCATCGATTTTAGGGCTCATTCATGTGGTTTCGTGTTTCGTTTTGGTTTTGATTTATACAATAGATACTATGTTTGTAACAGCCTAGTGTAACCGCACCATGATATTGTCCGCTTTGGCCAGGACGAACCACCATCGCCACACGGTTTTGTTTTCACCTGGACCGGGATGTACTACCATCGCCCAGGCAAGATGCATCACAGTGGGGAAGGTCTCAAGCCCCTTATAAGGAAGCCTTCGTTTTTTTTCCAACCAATGTAGGATGTTACAAGATTGGTCATCAAAGTATTAACGAAAACTTAACTAAATAAATGGAAAAGAAACTAGTCATACAAAAACATTAAACAACAATAGTTCATGTATGGATAGTTTTTTGTGTTCCGTAACAACCTCCAATTATATGGAGTTTTGATTCTCAAGTCTTCTTAACACGCTCATGAAGCAATCTAATCATACCTAATTATAATAGTAATTTGAATCACAGTAATCAATCATAAATGGAACATAGTATCAATTGTACAAATTAAAATCAAAACCGAACACAAAATGACACGAATGAGCCCTGAATTCAATACACTTGTGCCTGAAACTCATCGAGAACATTCAAGAACAAACTTCAAACCCTCTTGCCTCAAAAATCCATCGAATCAAACAAAATGACAATCGTGGATCCACAGCATACTTTATTACCATCTATGCAAAGAAACCAATTGTTAAGAAACAAGAAAAATACTCGTATTCACTCACAAAAAATCAAGAATAAAATTACCTTGAGGAATAAAAGTAATCAGACGTCAGACAAGAAACGTAATGCATGATCGATGAAAAAAAGTCAAATGAAGGCAACGTGACCTACTGATTGGTGCATCAAAGTATTCAAGTAAACTTAACTAAATAAATGGGAAAGGCACTAGGTATAAAAAACATAAAACAATAATAGTTCATGCATGGATAGTTTTTTGCTTTCCGTAATAACCTCCAATGCTATGGAGTTTGATTCTGAAGCCTTCTAAACACAGTCGTGAACCAATCTAAACATATCTGATTGTAATCATCACTGGAATCACACTAATTAATCATAAATGGAATATAGTATCTATGGTATAAATTCAAACCAAAACCAAAAACAACACCACACGAATGAGCCCTGAAATCAATACACTCGTGCCTAAAACTCGTCGAACACATTATAAAACAAACTTTGAACACTCTTGCCTCAAAAATCCACCGAATCAATCAAAATGACAACCGTGGATCAACATAATACTTTTTTACCATCTAGACAAAGAAACTAGGTGTAAAGAAACAAGAAACTACTCGTATCACTCACAAAGAATCAAGAATCAAATTACACTAGGAATGAAAGTAATCAGACGTAAAACAAGAAACTCAATTTGTGATCGATGAAAAAGAAGTCAAATCAAGAAAAACACGACCATGTTTGTGACACCCCGAATTCCAGGTCATCACTTTTAACCCAACTGTCCGTTAACTTATGGTTTCTCATTATCCGTTTATTCTTTGGTTATATGTGTTTATTTAAATTTCTGCAAACAAACAACTCACTAAACAAACTATGTTTCTCTAAACAAGTATAATTAGTATTAATAAAATATATACATTGTAATTATATAATTATTGAAGCAATTATATATTATTCTTAAACCTCAAAGCGATAACCGACCCCCTTTCCCCTCGGATCATTCCATAACCAGCCACCTCTTCATTCTTAAAACCTCTTTCCATCAAATGCTAACCCTAGTACAAACACCCGCCATTCACCTTCTGATATCCCTCTATTTAAGCTGCAACGGCCTCCAATAGTGATCCTCTACTCTCTGCCATTGGTTAAGATTCTCTCCGGTGGCACCCACACCTCTTGAAGTCCTCCTCTCTAGGCTAAACCATAACCGCAGCCCCGGTTCATCTTGGAGACACCTTCGTTATCAATCATCGATCATCACTACTCGTTACGATTCTTACGTTCTTTCTTGATCTTTACTTATGTGATTACGTACGGGTACAAGACTCCGGTCACGGTTAGTTCTATGTGAAATCATGTGCTCGAGTTCAGGGGGGTTGCGGTAATCAGTCACATACTTGTTTTGCGATGTATCTCATATGTGTGAGCCTTCTTTTTATACTTATGTTTTCTGCGGTGATGTGGGTGTGTTTCTGTGAATATGAATATATATGTATATATATATATATATATATATATATATATATATATATATATATATATATATATATATGTGTGTGTGTGTGTGTGTGTGTGTGTGTGTGTGTGTGTGTGTGTGTGTATGTGTGTGCTTATTATTGGGGTTTGTTTTGGTCAAGTGTGCTTGCATATGTATGTTGCTACTGTGTTTTGAGTGTGCTTTGCAGAAGGTTTCATGGCTGCATTTGATAGTGTCCATGCTTATGTTTAGATATGGTGGGTTTGATTGTGAATGATTATGGCAACTAGTTGTATATATGTATGTGATTTAGTATGCATGTTATGCATGAATATGTATGAAGTGTCCAAACATGTATATATATATACATGGGCTTGGTGTTGTGTTGATGATGTTTTGGTGATAAATTCATCGATGAGTGTTGAACATGCATGTTGTAATTTTTGATATGTATGTGTTCATATATGGTTAGTGTCTGAGTGCTTGATTAAGTTCATGGTATACATATTATGTATGTGTGTTAAATGTGCTATATATATATATATATATATATATATATATATATATATATATATATATATATATATATATATGGTATTGGTGTGTAAATATGTGTTATGGTGTAGTTTGGGTACATATCATGGGTAATAACTTCATGTAATATTCTTTTTCAGTTTGGGTTCATTATACATATAAAATAAATGGCTGAACAGTACCTTTATACATTACAACTGGATTTCGTGCATTAAAGGTGATTTGATCTATACTTGTGATTGTTTGGGAATGCATAACTATCAATAACCGACACCGTAACCGAATCGTGAAACGTGAAACCGTACAATACTTATGTTCATTATTAATAATTACCCTTATTATATATTAACTGAAATCCAGGTTATTAGGAAAACTAATTTTCCCACTCTCTGCATTATCTTATTCGTTGTGCATACGAGGTGAGTTTACAGCCCCACTTTCGTCCTATACTCTCTTTTGAGGGAGAGAAACATGTTGTTTTTCATAAACTGTATGGTACTTTAGATTGATAATACTGTATATACTAGTTTACTATTGTGATACCACTACACCTCATTCGGACCGTTAATATGGTATTAGCGAGTTGATTGTTAGTTGATCTACTGGGTTTGACAAACCTCGCCCGGGCTAGTCATGCTAGCTTGACTGGAGGTTAAACGGGTGAATGGTTAGCCTATTTTACTATGCTATGGTCTGGTATCAATAGTCGGGGCATTCATTACATTATTACAGTCAGTTTGGTCGTGAAATTCATACACATAGTGACTTGTTGTAGGCTAGCTACCTACTTATATGCTTTGATTACTGAATCTAGATTTCATTACTATTACTTACTGTTTTCTGTTAAACCTGTGAACTCACCAACCTTGTGTTGACACTTTAGCATGTTTCTTTCAGGTTCTTAAGGTGCACACGATTTAGGATCATCACGCGCTGCATTCATCATCATTTGGGTTAAATGAACAATTAACATTCCTACAAAATAACATTTAATTGGTTTGCGCCTGTTTGCGCCATTTTAATTAAGATTGATTACGCTTCCGCTAGTTTTTTTTCACAATTTCATTATTAACTTTGTTTTGGGAATTTCTATTGTCAATGTGCAAATATTTTTTTAAATAAATGTGTTGTTTGGTGTAACTAACGGCTGAGATCCTGGTATGTCACGCGCCTAACGGTAGAACCCCATTTGTGGAAATTAAGGGTGTGATAGATTGGTATCAGAGGCAATGGTTATAGCGAACTAAAATAAATTTGCATTTCATTTGCATTGCATCTAGACTATAGCTTGATGCCTTAGTTACACACATATAGACATGCTTAGTCCTGTTTACTAGCATTGTTTATTTTCCTTTACTGGATTGCTTAGTGTTGCTCATTCCTGTGAGATGTTCTTTGCAGGAATGGCCCCATTTTCTTCTGTACCTTCTTCTTCTTCTTCTTCTCAAGGAAAGAGACCCATTTACTATGATTCTATACCTTTGCCTATGGTATGATTGGCCTATGCTCCCTAATAGTAATGATGAGTTCGATTATGACCAACCGTTTGCTTTACCATAATACCCACCGGTTCATAAGTGGGAATACTATCCTTAGTATTTGACCAGTCTAGTTTAGGAGAAAAATGTTCCTTTACCTCTTGAAAGCCGGCCTCGTACTAGGTCCACTCCGGCTAGAAATCCTAATGCCCCTACCCTACCTCCCCTTCCCTATCCTCCCGAGCAGGCCATGGCTGCTATGGCAGCCACTTTACACCTCGAGCGTAAATGCGTTACCGAGCTGTAGGACGATAATAGAGCATTGAAGAAAGTAGTGCAGGAATCAGCCAATGAAATTTAGGAATTAAAGAAACTGCTTAATGTGTTGGTTGATCATCATAACAAGCATGTGGGCTGTGTCACTGGCCTATTCGAGAGTGTAGTTGGTGACAAGGTGGACATCGTGCTAATAGTCAGTGACTCGATACTCTTAAGGGTCAAGTCAACGCACTGAACATAGTGTATGAGCCTATTGACGAAGATCTAGAAAAGGAACCAGATGAGGCGCTAGAAGAGGAACCTGAGGAAGAGCCTGAGGATAGCACCGGGTCCATCAATTCACATTGATTTCCTTTTCCATTCATTTTATTTATTTATCAGACTTTTGTTTATTTCACACCTAGATGGGAAAGGTTGTTTACCTTCCAAATTATGTTTTTGAATTTTGATATTTGGATTGATCAATTGTAGAGTATTTACAATTTATTTCACCAGAAATTATTATTTGAACATTTAGTTATGTGTGTGCTAAATTCTTTTAATTGCTTATACTTAAATGAAGTTGATATGTTGCATATTTACTTATTTTTGTATGTTCTGATTGTTAAGAATGTCTGGATGTGGTCGTGGTACGATCAACATGACCCCGGTGGAACTGGCCGCACTAATCAATCAGCATGTGGCTGATGCATTGGCTAACCACAACCCTAACCCTCAATCCGCTCCAATTGGTAAGCTATACCAACTCCATTCCTGACGTTAACGTTCCGTCAATCCTGTTAAATTATAACCTTCATTAAAAATTCCAAAGTCCTTATCTAAATCTGTTGTAGGTTAAGGTGTCTGCACCTTTAAGTCCTTTATGGATTGCAAACCGAATCCATTCACGAGAGTGGAAGGAGCCCTCGGATTCCTACCATGGTTTGAGAAGCTCGAGTCTGTATTTGAGATGTGCAGCTGCCCGATGATAAATCGGGTTAAGTACGCTAAGGGGCACTCTGGACGGAGCTACTCTTTCCTGGTGGAACACCCAGGTAGAAATGTTGGGTATCGAGATTGCCAACCAGACCACCTGGGATGATTTTAAAAACCTGATGAAGGAAGAATACTGCCCCCGTGATGAGGTGCAGAAGCTGGAAATGGAATTCTGGAACCTTAAGATGACGGCTTTGAGATCGAGGCGTACACCACTCGCTCTCATGAGCTTGCTACACTGTGCCCTAACATGGTCAACCCTCCCTTCTTGAGGATTGAGAGGTATTTGCATGGATTGTCTCCGGAAATCCAGAGCATGGTCACTGCTTCAAGACCAAACACCATACAGGAGGAAATCAGACTGGCCCACAGGCTAACAGAACAGGCTATCGCTCAGAATAAGCTAGCTCCGCCCGGTTTTGAGTAACCACTGCTGACATTAACAACAAGAGGAAGTGGGAGATTGGTCCCAACAAAAATAAAAATGCTTCTCAGCAACAACCACAGCATTCCTGGAAGTTTGACAACTCTTGTTTGTCTATCCAATCATCCTCTTCCTCTTAGCATGGTGGTGGTTATACCAGGACATTACCTTAGTGCAACAAGTGCAATTACCACCACAACGGGCCTTGCAACAAGAATACATGAAAAAGGTGTGGTAGGTTTGGCCACGCTGCTAAAAACTGCCATGTGAACTTAGCAGCTAAATAGCCGGCACAACAGGAGGAACAAAAAGGCTGTTACGGTGTGGTCAAACTGGGCACTTCAAGAGGAATTGCCCAAAGCTGAAGAAAAATAATGGAGGTGGTAATGGTGCTGACAACCGCAATGACAATGGCAATGGGAATGGCAATGGTAATGGAAATAGTGGTGCCAAGGGTAGAGCCTTCGTCATTAGTTCAGGTGAGGCTCAAAATGATCCTTCTACTATAACTGGTAAATTTCCTATCAATGTTGCTTTGCCTCTGTACTGTTTGATTCTGGTACTGATAAGAGTTTCATTTCGCACAAGTTCATTCGATTACTAGATGTTAACTCTACAACCTTAGACACAAACTATACAGTAGAAATAGCTGACGGTAAGATAAGTCAGTCTGGGCATGATTTTGACATTGATCTTCTATCTATTACGCTTGGTAGTTTTGATGTCATAGTTGGTATGGATTGATTGTCTAGGAACCAAGCCGAAATCATTTGTCACGAGAAACTTGTCTGACTACTCTGCCTGATGGAGAGATACTTACAGTGGAAGGCGACAAAAGTGGTGCTGTGGTCGGCATCATCTCTTACATGAAGGCTCAGAAGTGCCTGAGGAAAGGGCATGCAGCGATTATAGCCTTAGTTACTGAAAAGACCACAAAAGAGAAACGCTCGAAGACATTCCTGTTGTTAAGGACTTTCCTGAGGTATTTCCCGAAGACTTTCCTGGCCTTCCTTCATACAGGCAAGTAGAGTTTCAGATTGAGCTGACACCAGGAGCTGCCCCTATCACTCGGGCGCCATATCGTTTGGCACCGAACGAACTTCAGGAACTGTTGAAATAGTTACAGGAACTGTTAGATAAAGGTTTCATATGTCCAAGTTCTTCACCTTGGGGAGCACCTGTGCGATTCATGAAGAAGAAAGATGGAAATTTCCGCATGTGCATTGACTATCAGTAATTGAAAAACATTACCATAAAGAACCGTTACCCTCTTCCACGTATCGACGACCTGTTTGACCAGTTGTAAGGATCAAGCTACTATTCCAAGATTGATCTGAGATCAGGTTATCATCAGTTACCGGTGCAGGAGGAAGACATCCCAAAGACGGCGTTCCAGACTCGCTATGGACATTTTGAGTTCGCGATTATGCCTTTTGGACTGACCAATGCCCCAGCGGTTTTCATGGACCTCATGAACCGTGTTTGCAAGCCTTATTTGGATAAGTTTGTCATCGTCTTCATTGATGACATACTAATCTACTCTCAGAATAAGGAAGACCATAAGGAACACTTGAGAATTATTCTAGATTTGTTAAAGAATAAAAAACTTTATGCCAAGTTCTCAAAATGCGACTTCTGGATGCGAGAAGTACAATTCCTTGGGCATGTGGTGAACGAAAGGGGTATACAAGTAGATCCATCAAAGATCGAAGCAATTAAGGATTGGATGGCACCAAAAATGCCTATTGAGGTGCGATAATTCCTTGGTTTGGCGGGCTATTACAGATGATTTATCGAAGGATTCCCAAGGTTGGCACAACCTTTGACCGCCCTAACTCACAAGGGAACCATCTACAAATGGGACAGCAAAGAGGAATCAGCATTTCAGGCACTTAAAGACAAACTTTGTAGTGCACCGATCCTATCTTTACCAAAAGGAACTGGTGACTTTGTTGTTTATTATGATGCATCCATCCAGGGTTTGGGATATGTATGATGCAACGCAACAATGTTATAGCTTATACATCTAGATAGCTCAAGGTGCATGAGAAGAACTACACAACGCATGATCTGGAACTAGGAGCTGTAGTGTCTGCCTTGAAGATATGGAGGCACTACTTATGTGGAACCAAGTCCATGATCTATACAGATCACAAGAGCCTCCAGCACATATATGATCAAAAGGAGCTGAATATAGAATTGCTCAATGATTATGACTGTGCAATCAAGTACCACCCAGGGCTAATGTGGTGGCTGACGCCCTCAGTCAAAAGGAAACATCGAAAACTCATCGGGTACGTGCATTGCAAATGAGCATCCACTCAGATCTACCAGTGCAAATCATGGCTGCTCAATCTGAGGCCATGAAAGCTGAAAATCTAAAGGCAGAATCCATGCAAGGCATGGAGAAACAATTAGAGATCAAGACTGATAGAATCCATTATTTCATGGAACGGATTTGGGTACCATAGTATGGGAATTTACGAGAGCTGGTAATGGATGAAGCTCATAAGTCACGTTACTTAATTTATCCAGATTCAGACAAGATGTACCAAGATCTAAAGGAGTTTTACTGTTGGCCGAACATGAAACCTAAGATTGCCACCTACGTAAGCAGATGTCTAACTTGATCTAAAATTAAGGTGGAATACCAGAGACCATCCGGTTTACTTCAGCAACCGAGATCCTAGTGTGGAAATGGGAGCAGATCTCGATGGACTTTATCACGAAGTAACCTAGAACTCCTAGGGGATGCGATACCATTGGGTTATAGTAGATTGCTTAACAAAATCAACGCATTTTCTAGTAATCCGAGAGAATGATTGAATGGAGAAGCTGACACGAATTTATTTAAGGGAAATAGTCTTTCAGCATGGGGTGCCAATATCTATCATATCTGATCGTGACACTCAGTTCATTTCTCATTTCTGGCAATCCTTGCAGCGATCATTGGGAACGTGGCTGGATATGAGCGCTGCATATCATTTGCAAACCGATGGTTAGAGTGAGCGTATGATCCAGAAACTGGAAGACATGTTGCGTGCCTATGTGATGATTTTTGCAGCAGTTTGAAAACTCATTTACCATTGGTTGAGTTCTCTTATAATAACAGTTATCATACCTCAATCAAGGCCACACCATTTGAGGAACTGTATGGACATAAGTGCCGATCACCAATCTGTTGGGTAGAAGTTGGAGAAAGCCAACTTACGGGTCCTGAGCTTGTGCACAAGACAACTGAGAAGATCATGCAAATTTGTAACTATATGGCAGCAGCACGAGATTGACAAAAGGGCTATGCAGATAAACACATAACCATTGGAATTTCAGATTGGTGACAAGGTACTCCTGAAAGTCTCACCTTGGAAAGGTGTAATCCGGTTTGGGAAACAGGGAAAGTTAAATCCGTACTACTTGGGACCATTTGAGATTATCAAAAGGGTTGGTCCAGTAGCCTACCAGCTGAATTTACCTAAAGAGCTTAATGGATTACACAATGTGTTTCACGTATCAAAGCTGAAGAAGTGCTTAGCTGATGGATCACAGATTGTACCCTTGGAAGAACTGGAGATTGATGTAGTTACGTTTCATTGAGGAACCAGAAGAGATCATGGATCGAGAAGTCAAGACCCTAAAACATAGCTAGATTCCTATTGTGCACGTTAGATGGAATTCAAAGCGTGAACCAGAGTTTACCTAGAAACGCGAGGATGAAATGAGGAAGAAGTACCCAGAACTATTCAAAGATCAGGCATCCACTTTTTAAGGTATCGTTCTTAAGATATATTTCCTCTAAATTTCGAGATGAAATTCCCTTCAAAAAGGGGATGATGTCATAACTCTCATGAAAAACCTTATAAATTCTTTTCTTATTGCCCTTGTTCTAGATTCATAGATACCCTAATCTATATGCGTTACAGATCACTGAATCTGGTGTTCGTCGTGAACCTGATGTTCTAATTTTGGGGACAAAAATTCCTTCAACAAGGGGATGATGTGACATCCCGAATTCATGGTCATCACTTTTACCCCAACTACCCGTTAACTTATGGTTTCTCGTTATCCAGTTACTCTTTGGTCATATGCGTTTATTTAAATTTCTGCAAAATAAACAACTCACTAAACAAACTATATTTCTCTAAACAAGTATAATTACTATTGATAAAATATATACATTGTAATTATATAATTATTGAAGCAATTATATATTAAACTTAAACCTCAAAGCGGTAACCGACCCCCTTTCCCCTCGGATCATTCCAGAACCGACCATCTCTTCATTCTTAAAACCTCTTTCCATCACATGCTAACCCTAGCGATATCCTTCTGTTGAAGCTGCAACAGCCTCCAATCGTGATCCTCTACTCTCTGCCCTCGGTTAAGATTCTCTCCGGCGGCAACCACACCTCTCGAAGCCCTCCTCCCTCGGCCAAACCACAACCGCAGCCCCGGTTCATTTTGGAGACACCTTTGTTATCTATCGTCGATCATCACTACTCGATACAATTCTTACGTTCTTTCTTGATCTTTACTTATGTGATTACGTACAGTTTCGAGACTCCGGTCACGGTTAGTTCTATGTGAAATCAAGTGCTCGAGTTTGGGGGGGGGGGGATTGCGGTAATCGGTCACATACGTGGTTTTTGCGATGTATCCCATATGTGTGTGCCTTCTTTCTATACTTATGTTTTCTGCGGTGATGTGGGTGTGTTTCTGCGAATATAAAGATATATATATATATATATATATATATATATATATATATATATATATATATATATATATATATATGTGTGTGTGTGTGTGTGTGTGTGTGTGTGTGTGTGCTTAGGATTGGGGTTTGTTTTGGTCAACTGTGCTTGCATACGTATGTTGCTGTTGTGTGTTGAGTGTGCTTTGCAGAAGGTTTCATGGCTGCATTTGATAGTGTTCAGGCTTATGTTTAGATATGGTGGGTTTGAATGTGAACGATTATGGTAGCCAGTTGTATATATGTATGTGATTTAGTATGCATGTTATGCATGAATGTGTATGAAGTGTCCAAACATGTATATATATAAACATGGGCTTGGTGTTGTGTTGATGACTTTTTGGTGATAAATTCATCGATGGGTGTTGAATGCATGTTATAATTTTAGCTATGTATGTTCATATATGGTTAGTGTGTGAATGCTTGATTAAGTTCATGGTATACATATTATGTATGTCTGTTAAATGTGAAATATATATATATATATATATATATATATATATATATATATATATATATATATGTGTGTGTGTGTGTGTGTGTGTGTGTGTATGTGTGTGCTTAGGATTGGGGTTTGTTTTGGTCAAGCGTGCTTGCGTACCTATGTTGTTGTTGTGTGTTGAGTGTGCTTTGGAGAAGGTTTCATGGCTGCATTTGATAGTGTTCAGGCTTATGTTTAGATATGGTGGGTTTGAAGGTGAATGATTGTGGCAGCTAGTTGTATATATGTATGTGATTTAGTATGCATGTTATTGATGAATGTGTATGAAGTGTCCAAACATGTATATATATAAACATGGGCTTGGTATTGTGTTGATGACTTTTTGGTGATAAATTCATCGATGGGTGTTGAACTTGTATGTTGTAATTTTAGATAGGTATGTGTTCATATATGGTTAGTGTGTGAATGCTTGATTAACTTCATGGTATACATATTATGTATGTGTGTTAAATGTGCAATATTGTTAGACCCTGAAAGGATCATACTTGCCAACTTAAGTAGTGGTTGGAGGTTGTCCTGGTTGGAGCACATTATTTACAGAAGAACACAGAAGACATCATCAACACAAGAAAACAAAAGACAAGAAAAGACAAGTATAGAGCACCCGCATTTGTTAATGCGGATGACTAGTGAACAAATGCGGACAAGTGTTTGTTCACCCGCATTAAAAAATGCGGATCAAGACAACTAATGCTGAACAGAAGTGTTTATCCGCATTAGTCCTTGCGGATGAACTGAAGAAATGCTGACAAGAAGTGTTCACCCGCATTAGTCTATGCGGATGAACAACAGAATGCTGATGAAGACTTGTTCACCCGCATGAACTAATGCGAGTGAGCAAATACAAATGCTAATGAAGACTTGTTCACCCGCATGAACTAATGCGGGTGAGCAAACACAAATGCTGATGAAGACTTGTTCACCCGCATGTACTAATGCGGGTGAGCAAACACAAATGCTGATAAAGACTTGTTCATCTGCATGAACTAATGCGGATGAACAACTTACACATTTATTTTGTACTTAGACTAGATTCTCTTGTATAGATCAGGGTTAGTTTAGTCTTTTGTACAGGCAATGAATTCGCCTATAAATAGGGTCACATACCCTAACTTTGTAAGGTTTTTAACTTCAGCAGTAATATTCACAATATTTTACAACATTCACTACGGTTCTTGATTCTCTAACATTCAAGCATTTACTAGAGCAGTTAATGTTCTTTGATATAGTAATTCCGCTGCTATATTATTGACTCAGTCCACATATTCGATCCTAGGTTGAGTCACATCAACCGTGAATATCATTCTCAAACCCAGTCAATTGGTATCAGAGCTGTTGGTTGCTGGATTCATGTATGTTTCAGATCTGTTTTCATCTTTAAAGATGTTTACAACAAAGAAGAAAATCAGAAAAATGAAGAACAAGCGTCTGTTCATCAAAACTCATCTGTTCTTCAGCAAAACACAAACAAAATCAGCAAATCTGTTCTTGTTTGCTTCAAATTGAAGTTGATAAATCATTCCTCACATTATCACTTCAATTTCGGAGAAATTGTAATAGATCCAAAGCAAAATCAACAAAGAACATCTATTTGAGCAGAAGAATTCAGAACCGAACATCTCAGGTCGATGATGAACTATTTCAGACTTCGAACAAGGGGTAATTGATGCCGATTCTAATGTTTATCCGAGATCTCAGGTGTTCAATTACATGACTTTGAGGCTATCTACAAAGATCTCTAACAAAAATTGATTCAGATGAAGCTGAAATCGATATCGATGAACAGGGAACACTAATGCGGATGCTTGGGATAAATGCGGATGAAGTATCTGAAACCAATGCGGATTATTTTTGCTAAATGCGGATAAAGTGTTCTTCCGTATTTGGAACAGTAAAACTAATGCGGACAACAAAGTGTTCTTCCGCATTTGAAACAGTAAATACGGACAGTTCACCCGCATTTGCTACAGTAATGCTAATAAGTTAACTTTGTTCACCCGCATTTGCTACAGTAAATGCTAATAAGTTAACTTTGTTCACCCGCATTTGCTACAGTAAATGCGGATGGGTAAAATTACTTCTTCCGCATTTGTTACAGTAAATGCGCTCAGATTATGCGCTGGACATAAAACAAATACGGATGTTTTTGTCATCAATACGGATGAGATCCCCCAAAGGTACACAAGAAATGCGGCTGTATTGGAAATCAATGCGGATGAGATCAAAATGTACACACGAAATGCTGCTATAATAAAAACCAATGCGGATGTGTAATGAAACAAATGTGGTTGACTTGTTGTCCAATGTGATCGAGTTACAGAACTAATGCTGTTGTCCAATGTGGCTGTTCCAGAGAACTAATGCGGTTGTTTTGGCACTAATGCGAGTGTTGGGCTGACATGCTGATGTTATCAAATGCTGATATGTTATCAAAATAATGCAGATGTTGATAACTAATTCAGATGCTTATCACACCAAATGCGGATGTTCAACAGAACTAATGCGGAAAATGGGCATAACCTGGGCTACGAGCCTCCGTTTCTGATGTGCTACCAGTCAAAACGACCGTGGAAACGAGGGCTATGTCCAAAGGCGGTTATCCCGTTATTTTTCCAAAATAAGGCCTCTAAATGGGTTTTTGGGCAACTTTTATGTTTGGTGTTACAAGAAATGCTTGTTGATTCAACAAATGCGGATGGTACAAGATCAAATGAGGTTGAATAAACATCTAATGCGGATGTTGTATCCAAATTTCAGCCTTTGTTTTAAACAATGTTGATACCATCAACATCAACAACATCAACATCTTCAACAACAACATCAACAACATCAACATCAACAACATCAACATCAACAACATCAACAACATCAACATCAACAACATCAACATCAACAACATCAACAACAACATCAACAACAACATCATCAACAACAACAATTTCAATGAATAGATGCCTACAACAAACAAGAAAACAAGAAACATGATGAATACGGATGATTGCAACCAACAGGCACATCTATTTTCACATTCAACAGAAATAAAGAAATCAACCTTGGTCACATAATCATTGATCCAATCAAGGATTTATACAACTGTTAGAAACTCTTTCTGAAGTACTTGGAACCATCCATTATCAAGTTAATTCAGAGACTCAAAGAGTTGAAGTGTCTTCAAGACTGACTTATGTTCCTGATGCTGTTTATTGAAGTTCAAAGCCTCATCATATGCCTAATACATTCTAATCCTTTGAGTGTGATATGAACAAACAGTAAACCAAAAGTGATACACCTCATATCCAAAATGTTAAGTATTCTCAAAGAGATTCTATCCTTTATCAGAAATACATTAGGAGAAGCTTAATCTGAGGGGGAGAACTACAGTGAACTGTGTCGGAACATCAGTTGATCAAGAAGACATGTGACAGAGAAGATCTTCAAGTCAAAGTTTGGCAAGCATCAGTTTAGGGGGAGTATTGTTGGGTTTAACAATTGATAAACTGAAGCTTTCCAAACCACAATCAAAGCCAACTGAAGATCTCATTATACAAGTTCAGAGACCAAGTTGATAAACAAAACAAAACAAACACAAGACAAAGTCAACATCAAGACCACAAGAAAAGTCAAAATTAGGTCATGATGTAATAATATTATAAATAGAACAACTAGTGCCACTTGTAATGGGTGGTTCTTGCAAAGTGTGTGAGGGCTGGTAGTTCTTAAGTGTGTGTTTTTCATGGTGTAAATCACCACCCAAGGAGAAATTCTCTCCTTTGGGTGGGTTTGATGTTCATCCTTCTTTGTATATGTTTCTTCATTGTAATTTGTTATTCAATATCAATGAAATCATAACAATTTACATTACACACACCTCCTTGTTCTTCGATTCACACACTTCCACCCATCTTTAATTATGAATTTTCGGATCTGAAAAATACATGAATCCTAAGATTCAAGCTCAACGAATCTGAAATATGGATTCAGCAGTCTAGAATCAGATTACACTGAGGAATGAAATAATCAGACATCAAACAAGACACGCAATGGTGCAAATCAAGGTAACACAACCAAGGGAATGAAATAATCCTAAGATTCAAGCTCAACGAATCTGAAATATTGATTCATGATGAAAAAGAAGTCAAATCAAGGTAACACAACCAAGTAAATAAGATTTACTAGTAATTTAATCAAAATGGTGCAACTACGGATTGGTCATCAAAGTATTCAAGAAAACTTAACTAAATAAATGGGAAAGAAACTAGTTAAACAAAAATATTAAACAACAATAGTTCACGCATGGATATTTTTTGTGTTCTGTAACAACCTCCAATGATATGGTGTTTTGATTCTCAAGCCTTCTTAACATACTCGTGAACAAATCTAATCATATCTGATTATAATCATCATTGGAATCACACTAATCAATCATAAATGGAACACAGTATCAACTATACAAATCAAAATCAAAACCAAACACGAAACGAAACAAATGAGCCATGAATTCAATACACTTGTGCCTAAAACTCATCGAGAACATTCCAGAACAAACTTCGAACACTCTTGCCTCAAAAATCCACAGAACAAATCAAAACAAATATCGTGGATCCACAGCATACTTTATTACAATCTAGGTAAAGAAACCAGGTGTGAAGAACAAGAAAATACTCGAATTCACTCAGAAAGAATCGAGAATCAAATTGCCTTGAGGAATGAAAGTAATCAGACGTCAAACAAGAAACGTAATGCACGATTGATGAAAAAAAATTAAATGAAGGTAACGTGACCAAGAAAATAAAATTTACTTGTACTTTAATCAAAATTATGCAACTACAGATTTGTGCATCAAAGTAATCACAAAAACTTAACTAAATAAATATGAAAGGAACTAGGTATACAAAAACATTAATAGTTCATGCATGGATAGTTTTTTGCTTTCCGTAAAAACTTCCAATGCTATGGAGTTTGATTTTGAAGCCTTCTAAACACACTCGTGAACGCCCCGTTACTGGGACACTTACAGTTGGACCGTCATGGCATAAAACATTTAAAAATACATCATTATTGTAGCGGAATTTAAAAACTTCTCATTTATAAGTTAAAACATATCATTTCATCACATCATTCATGTAAATTTCAAAATACAATATAATATCAAAATGTGAATGCCAGCCTCAAAACGCTCCCAGTAACTTATGCATCCATGCCTGCACCTCCTCAGCATCAACACAAAAACCGGCCAACTATTATGCATACAAAAAGTTAGCGACACTGAGTGAGTTCTAGTTTAAAATAAAGTACTTTACTTTTGTTAAAACATAACCTTTACGTTCGTTCATGATCAAACATCATACTTACACACTGATAATAATAATTTGTTATCTTCATCATCGTTCATCATTATTATTCATTACCTCTTTTACCATCATCCAGATCCTGCCTCATGCAATACCCCCGAATCGTGCTCAAAAGCTGATACTGTGTCGGGACCTGTAAACAAGCCCCCGACTGGTGCCTGAAGGCTGACACTGTACCGGGGTATGCGACAAGGACCCCATCTTGTATGCAACACCCCCGACTCATGCTCGAAAGTTGATACTGTGTCTGGGTCTGTAAACAAACCCCCGACTCGTGCTCGAAAGCTGACACAGTACGGGGCGAGCAACAAGACCTCATCTCTTTCACATGCCATCCTGTCTCATGCAATACCCCCGACTCGGGCTCGAAAGCTGATACTGTGCCAGAGCCTGTAAACAAACCCCCGACTCGTGCCCGAAAGCTGACACAGTACCAGGGTACGCGACAAGGATCTCATTGTCCGTTGCTTCCATTCTTATCGTTCGATATCTTCCACTTCCATTACATAATAATTTACGTATGTACTCATAGATAATAGGTAAGGTCACATCATACATATCATAAACATCATCAGCAACACACAATCATGCACAACACATCAGGCATAACCATCACATCACAATGCAACTTAGCACAACCATCTACCTCACAAAATCCAGAAATTCCTAAGTCTACCAAGAAATGCGGAAGAACAACTTAGGCGCATGAGCACCAAATGCAGATGAACAGTCTAGGGGCATGAGCACTATGCAGGCGCTTGATCACTATGCAGGCGCATGAATACTGCTTGGGCGCATGAACACTTAGGCTCATGGGCTCTCTGGGCGCATGGGCACTGCTGCGGAGCATGGGCACTACTGGGGCGCATGGCCAACACTTAGGTGGATGGGCTCTCTGGGCGCATGGGCACTGCTGGGGGGCATGGCCAACACTTAGGCGCATGGGCTCTCTGGGCACATGGGCACTGCTGGGGCGCATGGAAAACACGTAGGCGCATGGGCTCTCTGGGCGCATGGGCACTGCTGGGGTGCATGGCCAACACTTAGAAGCATGGGCTCTCTGGGTGCATGGGCACTGCTGGGGCGCATGGCCAACAATCTGAAATATAACAAATTCTACAAACAACCCCCAAACATCGATCTAGCACATCTTAACATGAATCTACCATGCTACAAACACTAGAACATGCTAAACATCAAACATAACCTCAAAAACAGCCACTAAAACATACAACAACAGAGGGCCATCGAACAACATGCTGAATCTCAGGGTTACTTCAAAAATCTTTTGCCCGGTATACATAGTAGCCCCAAACACTTAGAAAATCAATAAAAAGAGGGGATCTAGAACTCACCTGTTGCAGGCTTCAAGTAGGGCACTTCAAACTCGAGACGCACCTACAACACACACCTAAAACCCACGAAAAAAAAAGCACTAAACACCCAAAATCTAGGTCTAGAACCCGAAAATTCAGTTGAAACCGAACATATATCCAGGAAAACTCACCTTTTTACAGATTCTTCTTCTTCTCTCTCTCTAAAACAGGAGCTTTTTCTTCTTTCTTCTTTGCAACCAAGAACAGGTAGTAAGTGGGGGCATGGGTGGCCGTGCCCTCCTTTTTAAATACAATAATACTAAAGTTTGCATCTTGCATAACTTTAGTCCCTCAACTTGGGTTATTTATCCTTTCTTTCTTTATACTTTTCTTTTCTTTTCGTTTAATAAATTTCCAGGTGTTACAAGTCCACCCCCCTTAAATAGGTTTCGTCCCTGAAACCTGTCACTCCTCGAACAGTTGTGGATAATGTTGTCTCATCTCTTCCTTGACATTACATGTAGGCTCAGACCCCTTTTTAGGCTCTACTGTATTCACGCAAGTGAAACCACCCTTCTCCTTAGCCCTTTTTCCCTTCTACCAGTAATGGCCTCCGGTTGCTCCACGTAGTTGAGTCGTTCGTCCATCTTGATATTCTCTAGTGGCACGATCATGTCCTCCCTGGCTAAGCACTTTCTTAGATGAGATACACGGAACGTTGGGTGAATTCCACTTAACTCATCGGGTAGCTACAGTCGATAGGCCACTTCTCCTACCTGGGCAACAATTTAGAATGGCCCTATATACCTCGGTAATTGCTTTCCTTGCTTTCTGAATTGGATGATCCCTTTCTAAGTCAAGGCTTTCATCATAACTCCATCGACGTAGGTCGGCACCGAACTCTTGTCGGGCGCGGTTGATCAACCCATCTTCTCACGACACCCGATGTTTGTCTTATAGGCTGCTAGGAAATCCTTCCTAAGGTACACATCAATCCACCTAGATTGATCTTGAACAGTCTAGCAGGAATGCTTGCCCTCCCAATTCTATCGCACAATCCTCTAGGGCATCAGGTAACCTAGTGGACTTACCAATAGCAATTTCTACATTGAAGGGCTCATCGACCTTCCTATTCCTAACATGCAACTTATCACAGAAGGCAGCAGGAATGAAACTACTACTAGCACCATGATCAAAGCATAGATGCAAAATTTAATTTACTAGAAACGTACTTGACGTCATGTCCGAGTCCGCTCTAGCCTCCTCTTGGTCATAGCAAATGCTCTGACCTTCATCCTTTGCTCTCCTTTTCAGCCCCTTTCCTTGCACCGGAGCTCTCTGCCCTTGACTTCTTGCAGTCTCTGCTCATATGCCCAGTCTCACCACATGTGTAACATCTAGCCACGTGACAATCCCTCGCCCTATGGCCTTCTTTCCCATACTGGAAGCAGATGTTACCCCACTTGCACTCCCCCTCGTGGCCTCTACAACACTTCTTGCATGCTTCTTCCCTCCTTGTTACCATTTTCCGATCATCAACCCTCCTCATCTTACCTCCAGCCACAATTCCACCATCATTATCCCGTCTTCCATTCTAATTCTTAACATAGCCCCGCTCCTTCTCTTCATCCACTATCCCCACTGCCTCTTGCTCGTCATACAGCCTCCCCGCTAGGTCGACTACCGACCTAAACATACCTGGCCGGGCAGCGATCCGATGTTTGTGGACATCTACCGGCAAACCTTGAATGTACCTCTTGATCTTTTATAACACAGGCGTCACCTGATCTGGCACTAGCCTTTCCATCTCGTTGAACTTTGTTGTATACTGTTGGTGCGTCATAGTTCCCCCCTCCAGCTGCAGTAACTCTCTCTCAACTTTGTCAAGCTCCCTATGAGGGCAAAACTCCTCAATTACCAATCTCTTCAGCTTATTCCACCTCATCCTCCCGATTGCCCTGGTACCCTTGGCTTGGACAAGGTTGTCCCACCAGCACAAGGCTAAATCCACAAATGAGTGGGTTGCGAATTTCACCTTCTGATCCTCGCGGCACTCGCTAATGCCCAGTACTGCCTCCATCTCCCTTACCCAATGATGAGCAGCAGCCGCACTCCCATTCCCATCAAACGTAAGGGGCCTGCACCTTTGGAATGCCCCATAGCTGCATCCCTTCACAGTTTCCTGCACAGCTTCCTCCTCCTCATCATCATCACTGGAGACAACCATATCAGTCTCTGGTTGCTCCCTTCCCCTCATACCTCCTTCCTCACCTCCACGTCTAGCTGTCTTCCTCTTCTCAGCCTCGTTCTTCTCATCCTCCTTCACAGCTTTAATAACCTCGGTCACTACAGTCGGCAGAATCGTTTGCATGACTTGATGAACCTCCTCAACCACCGCCTCCTTCATTGAGGCTCTCAGATTAGCACTCTCATCCTCACCGTCCTGGTGACGAAGCTCTGGCTCTTCAGGAGCCGTCTCAGCAGTCTTAGCTCTGCTCCTCTTGACAAGCGGTCTAACACCACGTCCACCTCGACCTCCACCTCATGAAGCCTCAGAAGATCTACCACCAGCCATCACTAAACACTACAAGATTCAAACACCAATGCGGTCATTCAAGGTAATAACTCAGAATATGTCAAATATAGTAAGTCCCTAATTACTGTGGCCAGTTATGATTAGCCACTTACTTTACTCTTCATCCCCTAAGCATTTCCTATCCTGACTACATCAGTATCTAAATCTAAACAAAAGCACATAAACCACATAACAAGCGCACATAATTCCCCTTTTTCATTAACTTACATAAAACGTTTATGTAAAACCTTTACCTGCAGGCATGTAGCTACTAGGACTGGCATCCTTTTCCTTTGGTCCCATTCTCAGTTTAAGTTTAGGTTTTTGAAAATATTTTACCTAATTCTCTTAAACTTTGGCTCTGATACCAACTTGTAAGGCCCCGTTCCCGGGACGCTTACAGTTGGACCGTCATCGCATAAAACATTTAAAATACATCATTATCGTAGCAGAACTAAAAAACTTCTCATTTATAAGTTAAAACATATCATTTCATTACATCATTCATGTAAATTTCAAAATACAATATCATATCAAAATGTGAATGCCAGCCTCAAAACGCTCCCAGTAGCTTATGCATCCATGCCTGCACCTCCTCAGCATCAACACAAAAACCTACCAACTATTATGCATACAAAAAGTCAGCGACGCTGAGTGAGTTCTAGTTTTAAATAAAATACTTTACTTTCGTTAAAACATAACCATTACGTTCGTTTGTGATCAAACATTGATAATAACCTCTTTTACACATTGATAATAATTATTTATTATCTTCATCATCGTTCATCATTATTATTCATTACCTCTTTTACCATCATCCAGATCCTGTCTCATGCAATACCCCCGACTCATGCTCAAAAGCTGATACTGTGTCGGGGCCTGTAAACAAACCCCGACTCGTGCCCGAAGGCTGACACAGTACCGGGGTACGCGACAAGGACCCCATCTCGTATGCAACACCCCCGACTCGTGCTCGAAAGCTGACACAGTACCGGGGCGAGCAAGAAGACCTCATCTCTTTCACATGCCATCCTATCTCATGCAATACCCCTGACTCGTGATCGAAAGCTGATACTGTGCCGAGGCCTGTAAGCAAACCCCCGACTCGTGCCCGAAAGCTGACACAGTATCGGGGTACGCGACAAGGATCTCATCGTCCGTTACTTCCATTCTCATCATTCGTTATCTTCCACTTTCATTATATAATACTTTACGTATGTACTCATACATAATAGGTAAGGTCACATCATACATATCATAAACATCATCAGTAACACACAAACATGCACAGCACATCAAGCATAACCATCACATCATAATGCAACTTAGCATAACCATCTACCTCACAAAACCCATAAATTCCTAAGTCTACCAAGAAATACGGAAGAACAACTTAGGTGCATGAGCACCAAATGTAGATGAACAGTCTAGGCGAATAAGCACTATGCGGGCTCTTGATCACTATGCAGGCACATGAATACTGCTTGGGCGTATGAACACTTACGCGCATGGGCTCTCTGGGTGCATGGGCACTGCTGGGGCGCATGGCCAACACTTAGGCTCATGGGCTCTCTGGGCGCATGGGCACTGCTAGGGCGCATGGCCAACACTTAGGCGCATGGGCTCTCTGGGTGCATAGGCACTGCTGGGGCGTATGGCCAACACTTAAGCGCATGGGCTCTCTGGGCGCATGGGTACTGCTGGGGCGTATGGCCAACACTTAGGCTCATGGGCTCTTTAGGCGCATGGGCACTGCTGGGGCGCATGGTTAACAATCTGAAATATAACAAATTCTACAAACAACCCCATACATCGATCTAGCACATCTTAACATAAATCTACCATTCTACAAACACTAGAACATGCTAAACATCAAACATAACCTCAAAAACAGCCTGCGCCATCGAACAACATGATGAATCTCATGGTTACTTCAAAAATCTATTGCCCGGTATGCATAATAGCCCCAAACACTTCGAAAATCATTAAAAAAAGGGGATGTAAACTCACTTGTTGCAGCCTTCGAGTAGTGCACTTCAAACCCGAGACCCACCTGCAATACACACCTAAAACCCATGAAAACAAGCACTAAACACCCAAAATCTCGGTCTAGAACCCGAAAATTCAGTTGAAACCGAACATATATTCAGGAAAACTCACCTTTTTGCAGATTCTTCTTCTTCTCTCTCTCTAAAACCAGAGCTTTTTCTTCTTTCTTCCTTCTTCTTTGCAACCAAGAACAGGTAGTAAGTGGGGGCATGGGCGGCCATGCCGGTGTTACACCAATCTAATCATGTCTGATTGTAATCATTATTGGAATCACACTAATCAATTATAAATGGTAAATAGTATCAATTGTACAAATCAAAATCAAAACTTAACACGAAACGAAACAAATGATCCCTGAATTCAATACACTTGTGCCTAAAACTCATCGAGAACATTCCAAAAAAACTTCAAACACTCTTTCCTCAAAAATCCATCGAATCAATCAAAATAACATCCGTGGATCCACATCATATTTTTACCACATCATACTCGAATTCACTCACAAAGAATCGAAAATCAAATTACGTTGGTGAATGAAAGTAATCACACGTTAAACAAGAAACGCAACGCGTGATCGATGAAAAAGAAGTCAAATCAAGAAAACACGGCCAAGTTAATAAAACTAACTTGTATTTTAATCAAAATTGTGAAACTACAGATTGGGGCATCAAAATATTCATGAAATCTTAACTAAATAAATGAGAAAGGAACTAGGAATACAAAATCATTAAACAACAATAGTTTACGCGTGGATAGTTTTTCGCTTTCCGTATCAACTTCCAATGGTATGGAGTTTTGATTCTAAAGCCTTCTTAACACACTCGTGAACCAATCTAATAATATCTTATTATAATCATCATTGGAATCACACTAATCAATTGTAAATGAAGCATAGAATCTATTGTATAAATCAAAACCAAAACCGAACACGAAACCACACGAAAGAGCCCTGAAATCAATACACTTGTGCCTAAAACTCATCGAGAAAATTCCACAACAAACTTCGAACACTCTTGCCTAAAAATTTCCCCGAATCAATCAAAATGACAACCGTCCACATAATACTTTTTTACCATCTAGCCAAAGAAACTAGTTGTAAAGAAACAAGAAACTTCTAGTATTCACTCTCAAAGAGTGTAGAATCAAATTACACTGGGCAATGAAAGTAATCTGATGGCAAACAAGAAATGCAATGCATAATCAAAGAACAAGAAGTCAAATCAAGATAACATAACCAAGTAAATAAGATTTACATGTAACTTAATCAAAATTGTGCAACTATGAATTGGTCATCAAAGTATTCACAAAAACTTAACTAAATAATTAGGAAATAAACTAGTTTTATGAAAACATTAAACAACAATAATTCACGCATGGATAGTTTTTTGCGTTCCGTAACAACCTCCAATGATATGGAGTTTTTATTCTTAAACCTTGTTCAGACACTCATGAACCAATCTAATCATATCTGATCATAATCATCACTAGTATCACACTAATCAATCATAAATGGAACATAGTATCAATTGTACAAATCAAAATGAAAACCAAACACGAAACGAAACAAATAAGTCACGAATTCAATAAACTTATGCCTAAACTCATCGAGAACATTCCATAACAAACTTCTAACACTCTTGCATCAAAAATCCATCGAATCAATCAAAATGACAATCGTGGGTCCACAACATCCTTTATTACCATCTAGGCAAAGAAACTAGGTGTTAAGAAACAAGAAAATACTCGAATTCACTCACAAAGAATAGAGAATCAAATTACCTTGAGGAATGAAAGTAATCAGACGTCAAACAAGAAATGTAATGCGTCATCGATGAAAAAAAGTCAAATGAAGGTAACGTGACCAAGTAAAAAAATTCACTTGTAGTAATCAAAATTGTGCAACTACAGATTGGTGCATCAAAGTATTCACGACAACTTAACTAAGTAAATAGGAAAGGAACTAGGCATACAAAAAATTAAACAATAATAGTTCACGCATGGATAGTTTTTTGCTTTCAGTAACAACTTCCAATGCTATGGAGTTTGATTCTGAAGCCTTCTAAACACACTCGTGAACCAATCTAATCATATATGACTATAATCATCATTGCAATCACACTAATCAATCATAAATGGAACATAGTATCTATTGTATAAATTCAAACCAAAACCATAAACGGACCCGCACGAATGAGCCCTGAAATCAATACACTCGTGCCTAAACCTCATTAAGAATATTCCACAACAAACTTCAAACACTCTTGCCTCAAAAATCCACCGAATCAATCAAAATGACAACCGTGGGTCCACATAATACTTTTTTACCATCTAAGCAAAGAAACTAGATGTAAAGAAACAAGAAACTACTCGTATTCACTCACAAAGAATCAAGAATCAAATTACACTAGAGAATGAAAGTAATCAGACGTAAAACAAGAAATGCAATGTGCGATCAATGAAAAAGAAGTCAAATCAAGAAAACACGGCCAAGTTAATAAAACTAACTTGTGTTTTAATCAAAATTGTGAAACTACAGATTGGTGCATCAAAATATTCATGAAATCTTAACTAAATAAATGGGAAAGGAACTAGGAATACAAAATCATTAAACAACAATAGTTCACGCATGGATAGTTTTTCGCTTTCCGTATCAACTTTCAATGCTATGGAGTTTTGATTCTAAAGCCTTCTTAACACACTCATGAACCAATCTAATAATATCTGATTATAATCATCATTGGAATCACACTAATTAATCGTAAACGAAACATAGAATCTATTGTATAAATCAAAACCAAAACCAAACACGAAACCACACAAATGAGCCCTGAAATCAATACACTGGTGCCTAAAACTCGTCGAGAACATTCCACAACAAAATTTGAACACTCTTGCCTCAAAAATGCACCGAATCAATCAAAATGACAACTGTGGATCCACATAATACTTTTTTACCATCTAACGAAAGAAACCAGTTGTAAAGAAAGAAGAAACTACTAGTATTAACTTCCAAAGAATCTAAAATCAAATTACACTGGGGAATGAAATTAATCAGACGTCAAACAAGAAACACAATGCGTAACCATTGAAAAACAAGTCAATTCAAGGTAAAGCAACCAAGTAAATATGATTTACATGTATTTTAATCCAACTTGTTCCACTACGGATTGGTCTTTAAAGTATTCACAAAAACTTAACTAAACAAATAAGAAAGAAACTAGTTATACGTAAACATCAAACAATAATAGTTCACGCACTGGTGTTTTTTCGCTCTCTATAACAACTTTCAAAGCTATAGAGTTTTGATTCTAAAACCTTCTGAACACACTCATGAACCAATCTGATTATATTCAACCTAAGAATCACACTAATCAATCGTAAATGGAACATAGTATCTATTCTATAAATCAAAACAAAAACCAAACATGAAACCAGAGGAATTAGCCCTGAAATCAATACACTCGTGTATAAAACACATCAAGAACATTCTACAACAAACTTCAAACACTCTTCCTTAAAAAATCCATTGAATCAATCAAAATGACAACCGTGGATAAATATAATAGTTTTTTACAATATAGCCAAATAAACTAGTTGTAAAGAAACAAGAAACTTCTAGTATTCACTCTCAAAGAGTCTAGAATCAAATTACACTGTGGAATGAAAGTAATCAGAGGTCAAACAAAAAACGTAATGCTAACCAATGAAAAAAAAAGTCAAATCAAAGTAACACGACCAAGTAAATAAAATTTACTTGTAGTTTAATCAAAATTATGCAACTACAGATTGGTGTATCAAAATATTCACGAAAACTTAACTAAATGAATGGGAAAAGAACTAGGAATACAAAACATTAAACAACAATAGTTCACGCATGGATAGTTTTTTGCTTTCCATATCAACCTTCAATGCTATGGAGTTTTGATTCTAAAGCCTTCTTAACACACTCGTGAACCAATCTAATCATATCTTATTATAATCATCATTGGAATCACACAAATCAATCGTAAATGAAACATAGAATCTATTATATATATTGAAAGCAAAACCAAACACCAAACCACACGAATTAGCCCTGAAATCAATACACTCGTGCCTAAAACTCATCGAGAACATTTCACAACAAATTTCGAACACTCTTGCCTCAAAAATTCACCTAATAAATCAAAATGACAATCGTGGATCCACATAATACTTTTTTACCATCTAAAAAAAGAAACCAATTTTAAAGAAACAAGAAACTACTAGTATTCACTCCCAAAGAATCTAGAATCAAATTACACTGGTGTAACACCCAGAAATTTACAAAAAAAAAAAGAAAAGAAAAGAGAAGTATAAAGAAAGAAAGGTGAAATAACCCAAGTTAAGGGGTTAAAGTTGTGCAAGAGGCAAACTTTATTATTATTATGTTTAAAAGGTGGGCATGGCCGCCCACTCCCCTGCTCACCAACTGCTTCGACTGCAAAAAGAAGAAGAACAGAGTCTTCCATCTATTTTTAGAGAGAAGAAGAAGAAGATCAGCTTGAAGGTAAGTTTTTTGTGTGTTTTGTTCGGTTTCAGCTAGATTTTCAGCTTTTGGACCGAGCCTTATGTGTTCCTCTGTGTTTGGTTGGGTGTTTTTGGTGTGTTTAGGTGTTTGAACTCCAAGTTCTCTCGAGTTTGGAGGAGTTTTACTCAAAGGCTGCTGTAGGTGAGTTCTTGGTCTCCGGTTTTTTAGTTTTAAACTTGTTTTGGAGCTGAAATGCATATAAATTATCATTTTTACAACTCTCAGTATGTTGAAACCATATGTTACCCTTGTTTTACATGGATGTGTGTGTGTTTGTGAATGTTTTGACTGAATCATGTTGTTGTATGCTTGTTCTATGTGCTTAGTATGCTAGATTTGGGCTAAGAATACGTTAGGATGATGAATGGCAATTGAAATTACTATAAGTTAGAACAGGTGAACTGCCCATGTGCCTAACATTTTTGCCCATGCGCCTAACACTTGCCCATGCGCCTGCATAGTACTCCTACGCCTAAGTTCTGCCCATGCGCTTTTGTTTGCCCATGCGCCCAATTTTTCCCATGCGCCCAACTGCCTGTGCTCCTGCATAGTACCCATGCGCCTAAGTTCTGCCCATGCGTCTAAGTTTTTGCCCATGCGCCCAACTGCCCGTGCACCTACATAGTGCCCATGCGCCCACATAGTGCTCATGCGCCTCAATTGACTTAGGATTTTTTCTGAAATCTTAGGAAATAAAAATTCATGATTAAGCCCTAGAATGTTTTGATGGTTTATGTTTGTTCATGTTTCGCATGTTTGTGGTCTGTTATTGATGTTCCTTATTACGTATTATTACGTGGCTTTACGTGGTGTGTTAACGCTCTTATACGTAAAGTATTATTGTAAAAGAAGAGAAAGATTAAAGATAATGAAAAGTGGAACATAACAAATGAATGAAAGTCTTGCAAGCAAATTTAAAAAGGTTCACAACTCATTGAAGAGTTATTAGCTCAACTGTGTGCGATGTAGCATGCGATATTGGCTAACCCATGAGGGTATACACACAGGGGGGGTCAGTCTTGGTGATTGATCCATACATCCGAAAAGGGATCCTTGTCGCTTAACCCCCAAGACTGAGGTGGCTTCGTGGCTAATGATGGGGTATAGCTTATGATAGGATCTAGATAGAAGTGAAAGTTAAGGAAAAAGTGCGAAACGAACGATTATGAACGATGATAAAAGATAATAATGATATTATCAAGATGTATGTATGTTGTGTGATCACAAACAAAAGTAAAGGAAAGGTTTTTACTAAAGGTAAAGTATTTTATTATTTAAAACTAGAACTCACTCAACAACGCTGACTTTCTATGCATTTTCAGTTGGCATGTAGCTTGTTGCTGAGGATGGCACGAGGGTGAAGCTACTTGGCGGGCAAAGACTGGAATCCATTTCATGCACGATAATGTTGTTGTTTTGTAATACAACTGAATATTCTTTTGTAACTCTTTTAAAACAATGATGTATTATTTGTCAACATCAAATATTAATGCATGAATGGTTTTTGATAAATTAATCCGCTGTAATGCTTTTATTAAATTTATTATGTCTTATTATAAATAATGTTGTGATTGATCAACTGTGGGGTTCCCTTGGACGGGGCCTTACAAGTTGGTATCAGAGGCAAAGTTTAAGAGAAATGGGTAAATATTTTCAAAACCTAAACTTAAACTGAGAATGGGACTGAATGGAGGGATGCCAGCCCAAGTAGGTACATGCCATCAGGTAATTTATTTTATTAAAGTTAAACGGTATTATGTGCGCATGCTATCTGATTTGTGTGCCCTTAGTAGATTTGGATACTGATGTATTCAGGATAGCAAATGCTTAGGGGATGAAGAGTAAAGTAAGTGGCTAATCATAACTAGCCACTGTAATTAGGGACTTACTATACTTGACATAATCTGAGCTATTACCTTGAATGACCATGTTGGTGTTTGAATCTTATAGTATTTAGAGGATGGCGGGTGGTAGATCTTCGAAGGCTTCTCGAGGAGGTGTGCAGGGTGGTCTTGGTGCTGGACCATGTGTCATAAAGAACAAGGCTAAGGCTACTGAGACCGCTCCTGTAAAGCCCGAGCTTCATCAACAGGAAGGCGGTGATGAGAGTGCTAATTTGAGAGCCTCTGTGAAAGAGGTAGTTGTGGAGGAAGTTCATCAGGTCATGCAGACGATCCTACCGTCTGTGGTGACTGAGGTTATTTGTGTTGTGAGGCAGGATGAAAAGAAAGAGAAGGAGGAGAGGAGGAGGACCATTGAGAGAGGTTCAGGTGAAGGGGAGCAACCAGAAACTGAGATGGTTGTCTCCAGTGACGAAGAGGAAGAGGAACGTAACACCCAAAAAATTTAAAGAAAAGAAAAGTAAAGAAGAAAAGATAAATATCCAAAAGGTTAAGGGGTGAAGGTGTACAAAAGGTAAACTTACCCATAATGGGTTTCAAAAAGGTGGTAAGGTCGCCCATGACCTTCTCTCTCATGCATAATTCGGCTGAAGGCTTGGAAAAGAAAACCCCATCCAGTTTTAGAGAGAGAAAGCTCAAGTTCTTTGAAAGGTGAGATTTCCAGAAGATTTCTTCTCGATTTTTCTGCTAGGTTCGAGCTTATGAACCTATTTTTATGTGTTTTCTTATGTTGGTTGTTTGTTTTATATGTTTAGGTGTTAGATATTCTTGTTAGCTCTCGGGTTGTGGTGTTTCACTTGAAAGCTACTGAGAGGTGAGTTCTAGATCCCCTCTTTTACATGTTTTCTACTTGTTTTGGGGCTGATATGCATTATAACTGCTGTTTTTCCTAACTAAACTATGAGTTTTGCATGGTGTATGGTTGTGTTTGAAATATGTTGGTTTTAAGTGATTTCTACAATGTTGTGATGATGTTTGTTATGCTTTAAGCTTGTAACATGTTAGATCTATGCTAAGTTTAGTCTAAAATGATGTTTGAGATTGGAAAACTTCATAAGTTGCATCGCAGGTACTGAACAAGTGTCCGCTGTGGATGATGGTCATCCGCTGTGGACATTTTGTGTCCGCTGTGGACTTATATGTCCGCTGTGGACACTTAAGGAGTTTTAAGTTGTCCGCTGTGGATGTTGGTTATCCGCTGTTGACACTGTCCGCTGTGAACCCTTAGAAACTTTGTACGTCCATTGTGGATGTTGGTTATCCGCTGTGTACTTATTTCATCCACTGTACACTTTTAGTTATCCGTTGTGGATGTTATTCCGCATTGGACTATGGCTATCCGCATTGGACTATATGCATCCGCTGTGAACACTTTTAGTTATCCGCTGTGGATGTTATTCCCCATTGTCTGTTGTGGATACTTAGTACGTTAAGCCATCCGCTGTATAAGTTACTCATGCGCTGTGAACACCTAGGAGTTTTTCTGAAATTTTGGGTATAGAGTTTAAGTGTTAAGAACTTATGCTTAAAAGGTGTTTATGCTTGTCTATGTTTCAAATGTTTTATTTACCTTCTTATGGGCTGCTTGCGATGAATAATTATTACTGTTTCATGATATGTGATTTTAAGGTAATAATATTATAAAAGTATTATTCATAATAAGTGGGCACAAAGGAATAAAAGAAGGATAGTGAAACATAATAAATGTTACCCCAGGGCCCTAACAAAAGGTGAAAAGCCTTGCAAGCTTTTTCAATGGAGGTTCACGACCATGTTGTCGTTAGCTCAATTGATGTGTGGTTGTTTCAGCCCAAGAAAGGCACATTCGGGGTCTAATCCTGGTGATTGACAAATAAACTAATGAGATCCAAGTTCATGAGCAGGCTTTGTGCCTAGCAGTGTGGAACAACTGTCGGGGGTTATCTACCACTTATAAATGTGTACTGACATGGGTTTGGCATCTGTTGCCAACCAACAATGTAGGCTCTTGTTTTGTACGATCCTAGTTAATGAAAGTGAAAGATAATGAAAGAAAGAATGATAAAGAATCTCTTAATGATGGATTATGTATGATGATGGATGATCACTATGTGAAGTTTACCAGTGTATATTTTCTATATTATTAAACTAGGACTCACTCAGCAACGCTGACTTTTTATATATGTATATCAGTTGGCAGGTAAGGATGTCACGACTGAAGCTACTTGGTGAATGGAGACTGGCATCCATTTATGCAAATATGATATTTTTGTCTTGTAATACAACTAAATATTCTTCGTAACTCTAATAACGATGTATTATTTGGCAAAAGTAATGCACAAAGCAAGAAATGTTTTTTTGGTTAAATTATTCTGCTACGATTGTTTTCTTATAATAATGTGATTTAAGGTGTTTTTAATAATGAATGTTGCTATGAATGACCTACTGTGGGGTCTTTGGGGACGGGGCCTTACAAGTTGGTATCAGTGCCAAAGTTTAAGAGAATTAGGTAAATTGTTTTCAAAACCTAAACTTAAACTAAGAATGGAACCGAATGGAAGGATGCCAGCCCAAGTAGTAATGTGCCATCAGGTAGATTTTTCATGAAGTTAACTGGCATTACATGCGTGTGCTATTTGAATTATGTGCTCTTAGTAGATTTGAATAATGATGTAGTCAGGACAGAAATGCTTGGGGAATAAAGAGTAAAGTAAGTGGCTAATCACAACTAGCCACTATAATTAGGGACTTACTATACTTGACATAATCTGAGCTATTACCTTGAATGACCTTGTTAGTGTTTGAATCTTAAAGGAGGTAGATCTTATGGAGGGTAGGAAATCCGGGAAGGTATGACAACCCTGATTTTGGGCCCAGAATTTTGGGCCCAGGTAATTGTTGCTGAGGATGGCACGGGGCAGCTACTTGGCATTTTTGGATGGCATCCGTTGTTTACAATTATAATGTTTTTGTGATGTAATGCAACGAGTGATATTTTGTAACAGTTAACTGAAATGTGTTATTTTGCAAAAGCAATTATAATGAAATGATTTTAAATTATTCCGTTGCGTTGTTTTAGTACACCTAAATATATGTTTTATGTTTTATGTGCAATGATTGACCAGCTGTAAGCGTCCCGGGAACGGGGCCTTACAGATACATCAGATACTTATTTCTGATTCCTTTCTCCAAGTTAAAGATAAATCCATTCATAATCCAACGAGCCATGTTGAATCTTCTATTTGTTGCAAGGGCCACAATGGGTGAGGCTATATCAACTGGAAAGGAGTTCCAACCCGTACTTCTTTTTGACATGCCATGCTGGAATATATAGCATAGTAGTTTCCAGTGATTGTACACTCGGGCTTTGAAAAATTGTTTCTTAGGAAAATTATCTGGATGACCCATAGCAATAAAGGTTTCTCTACATTCATTAAATGAGAGTTCTGCTAAGTCTTTAGGGTCATTATTTCCAAGCCTTAATGCTTCTCTAATGGATTCTTCTAACACTTCAATCATTCTTTCATTGGTTATGAATCCTCTCAAAACTTTTCTCCCTTCTTCATTGATCTCAATATTAGCAGTAGTCCAAAACTTCTTGATCAGTCTGGAATAAATCACAGGCTGATAGCACATAGCATAGACATACTTAGTCCTTAATAGGAATCTAATCATCTCTTCATAGCCTGCAGCATCCCGAACATTTTCGCTTAGAAATGTTGCTACATTGTGTTTAGGCTCAAACTTAAATTCAGCCATCTGAAAGGATAAGACAAAAAGAATTAGACACTTAAGAATTTTCAATATTGAATCAAATTGATATTTATAGAAATTTAAATGAATTATTATGTTTTAATTTTGTTAACCTAACTTGCACTTTGAAAATTTTCTAAGTGTTCAAGTATTCTGTCCAAAAAACAAAATACATTCAAGTTAGAGTGTAAATGATTTCAAACATATCAATTCATTAAATTTTCTCAAAAAAGAAAAAACAGATTAAAGAATGAATTTGTGATTAATTTTCCATTTTTGTTTAAAATTTATGAATGTGACTGTTCATATTCAAGAACTTCGACTGATGAACATGAACATCATCATCAAGAACAAATTTAATGAAAATCAGATTTGATTATCACAATATGTTCGAAATCAAGTGTATATATTCAATCAATGTTCAATTTCAGTTAAACATTTACATTAAGGTCACAGATTTCAAAATTTCAGTCAAACTAGGGTTCATACGCCTATATAGCTATGAAACGCCCAATTAAATTCAAACTATAAACTTGAAATTGTATGAATTTGTTCATGAACTTAGGTAAGATTCTGAAAAACAAACTATCAATCGCAAGTATTGAACAAATAACAATCAGAAAGATGAACTGGTGAATCAAGGGTGTTCGATAGTCGGGTGCAAGATCAGGGGATTTGAGAGCGAATGAGAGACCTGAAATCACAAGTGTTGTATTTGTATTAAGTGTAAACTTTTAGGCACATGAGCACTGTTTGTGCGCATGAGACTCAATTTTACACAAACAATTTAGGCGCATGAGCACTGTTTGTGCGCATGGGTTGATTTTTACACTAAGTATTTAGGCGCATGAGCACTGTTTGCGCGCATGAGGTTTAGACGCATGGGAACTGTTCAGACGCATAAGCACTGTTTAGGCGCTTTTGCACTGTTCAGGCTCATGGGACTAACTGAAACGCCCAACACTTGGTAATTTTTCACTTGAAACGCCCAACTCTTGAAAGCCTGGTACGGTGTAGGCGTATGAGTATGGATGAAACGCCCAACACTTAACCACAAATTTCAGACATATGACAACTGTTTAGGCGCATGAGGTTGTTTGAAACGCCCAACACTTGTACAAATTTATGAAAAAACATCATGCTCCTATTTTGGACTTTTGAACACTGTTTAGGCGCATGAGATTACTTCCATGAGTCTTAACACTTGTAATTATCAAATCTTCCACCTGAACACTGTTTAAACACATTAGTATTGTTCATATACTAATTTTTAAAACAATTTGTCAAATTTTGACTTTCACCCGAAATTTACATAATTGACCCTCAATTTTGTACTTTTGACATTAAATTTATTTTTATTTTTAAGTTAAAATCTTATATATATATATATATATATATATATATATATATATATATTCTTATGTTTTGACCTTTTTATTTTTGTTTTAAATTTTTTGAAAAACAATTTCCAGTCATTTTAGTCTCTAATTTTAACAAAAATCTCATATTAAAATGTTGCAAGAATCTTTTCCACTTTAAAATGTTTTCTTCAGGTTTATTTTTACGTTTTATCAAACACACATATGCTTGAACTTTTTAGCTTCATCTTATCCATCCAAAACATTTAATTTTTGATTTTTCATATCTTGAAATTTGAAAATTTTCTCTTTGACACTTTTACTTTTTACTCCCCCTAAATTTTTGAAAATTTATAGTTTTTAATTGATAGAAAGCATAAAAATACAAGTGTAGAGAAAACAATTACAATTTGATCAACTGATTCGATGCTTTAAATTAATTATATAAACAGATCTCAGGGTTATTTATATCGCTATCAGGAGTGAGTTTGTAACTTTACAAGCAGTCAATTTGAGAAGTCAACACTACTCATGGGTCCTAAAATGGACAAACATGAATGCATGATTGATTTAGTTTGATCATAATAGTTTACTTTTTCAGTATAATTACATGAGCTTACCTGCACATCATATCTGATCACGTCAAACTTAAGTCGTAAACGAAGTATGCAACTAATAAAACTAATGTATCTATCATTTCTCACATATTGCAAAGACAGATTCATTCCTAAAAAATGAATTAAGAAAGAAAAACTCTATTTTTGTAGTTTTTGTTTTATATTTTTATCTTTTGATTTTTCAATTTTCTATTTTTGTATTTTGGTTTGTTTTTCTATGAAACATGCACACACAATATACAATCAGTTTAAGACTCAAGTAACTGAAATGCTCAAAAAACCAGTTTTTACACATGGTTAATAAGACCAATTGACTCTACCAAATACTCAAACCTTCCTGGTATAAAGGCTTTTGTAAATAGGTCCGCCAACTGTTTTTCAGTTGCAATTTGGATTAAAATGATTAAACCTTTTTCAGAGTTATCTCTGAGAAAATGATATCGAATCTCGATATGTTTTGTTTTTGAATGTTGGACAGGATTAGTTGTAATGAACATAGTAGTAGTGTTATCAATGTAAATTGTAGTGTTAAGAAAATTGAACCCGTAATCCAGTAGTTGGTTTTATAACCAAAGGATTTGAGAACATTCAGCTGATGCAGCAAGGTACTCAGCTTCTGCGGTTGAAACAGAGACATTTGTTTGTTTCTTACATTGCCATGAGACTAATCTGGGACCTAAAAACTGACAACCACCCATAGTAGATTTACGATCTTGATAACATCCTCCATAATCATTATCCGTATATCCATGTAACTCGAAGTTACCTTCATAAGGATACCATAGCCCTAAAGCCGGTTTTCCTTTGAGATACCTGAATATTCGTTTAACAGCAATTAAGTGGGATTCCTTCAGGTCAGATTGATACCTGGCACAGACACAAACAACATACATTATATCAGGTCTAGATGTAGTAAGATACATCAAAGATCCAATCATAGATCTGTATAAAGTTTGGTCAACATATTTTCCTTTAGATTCAGGTTCAATATTGGAATTTACGTCAGCTGGAGTTCTTATGGATTGATAATCTTGCAGTTTAAATTTCTTCATGAGTTTATCAACGAATTTCCCTTGATTGATAAAAATTCCATTTGCAGATTGCTTCACTTGAAGACCAAGGAAAAAGTTAATTTCTCCCATAGAACTCATTTGAAAACAAGACTTCATGATTTCTTCAAATTCATTGCACAACTTTGGACTTGTAGAACCAAATATCATATCATCAACATACACTTGAACATATAAGATATCATCATCATCCTTCTTAATAAATAAAGCAGGATCAATTTTCCCTCGCGTGTATCCATGTTGGATTAAGTGTTATGATAATGTTTCGTACCAGATTCTAGGAGCTTGATGTAGACCATACAAAGCTTTGCTAAGCTTGTACACACAATGAGGATATTCTGAATCTTCAAAACCTGGAGGTTGCTTGACATACACATCATCGGTGATTGGTCCATATAAGAAAGCACCTTTCATGTCCATTTGATACACCTTGAATTTCATGAATGATGCATAAGCTAGGAAGACACTAATTGATTCAAATCTTGCAACTGGAGAGAATACTTCATCATAATCTATTCCTTCTTCTTTGGTGTATCCTTGTGCAACGAGTCTCGCTTTATTTCTAATAACAATTCCTCGATCATTTGTTTTGTTTTTGAACAACCAACTTATGCCTATGACATTTTCTCCTTCAGGTAAATCCACAAGATTCCACACTTCTTGTTTGCGGAATTGCAATAATTCTTCTTGCATAGCCTCAATCCAACTATTGTCCTTTAACGCTTCGATAACATTTTTAGGAACAATTTGAGAAAGAAAACACGAGTATAAGAAAAGATTTGCTTGTTCTGATTTACTTCTCGTTGTTCTTTCATTCAATGGACCAATAATCTGAGACGTTGGATGGCTCTTGTGAATACGAGATGTTGGAATCTCATTCCCTTGAACATGAACATCTAGATTGGTTTGGTTCAAGTTGGAAAGCTGATGCAATAGGTTCGAAGAATGTGGATTGAAATTGGGAACTTGAGTCGGTGAGTTGATAAAGTAATCAAGATTACCGGTACCAACTACATCACAAGAAATAGATGACGTTCCAGACTCAGGTTGTACAGTTTCTATACAATCATTAGGAATAGGTTGTGAAACATCTTGATCTTCTGAAACTGAATGATCTTCATCTTGATGAGATTGATCATTATTATTAAACCGAATTATTGAATCTTTGAAAAAAATGGATAATCTGGGCTTGAGTTATCCATATCATCAGAATTTGAATCATCACTGAAAGAACCGAGATCTCCTTGAAGTTTCTTCTCACCTGTAGAATCAAGCAAGTTAGATTGATTAAACAAGTTAGATTGAAAAGAGTTTGACAATGAATCTAAATCAAATAACCAAGTTGGACCATTTGAAACTGATGGAAAAGATTTTCAAGGAATTTAATGTTGAATGTTTCAAGTATAACATTTGTCCTAGAGTTATAAACTCGACAGGCTGTTGAAACAGATGAATATCCAACAAAATATCCTTCATCAGATTTTGAATCAAATTTTCCTAGATGATCACTTGAATTTAAAATCAAAACTGGACAACCAAAAGATTTAAGAAAATCTATATTAGGTTTCCTGCCAAACATCAACTCATAAGGAGTTTTTTGTTTATCTTTCACAATCAATGAATGATTCTACACAAAACACGCTGTGGATATAGCTTCATCCCAGAAAGTGATAGGAATTTTCGCATTTGCTAACATGGATCGTGCAGCCTCAATCAAAGTCTTGTTTTTCCTTTCAGCAACTCCATTTTGTTGAGGAGTTCTAGGAGCACTAAACTGATGAGCAATTCCTTTTTCTACACAAAACATGTCAATAGTTACATTTTTAAATTCCGTTCCATTATCACTTCTTATTATTTTTACTTTTTGTTCTAATTGATTTTCAACTTTTGTGATGAATTCTTTTAATAATTCAGCCGTCTCAGATTTAGCATTCAAAAAGAAAACCCATGAAAATCTTGTGAAGTCATCAATGATAACTAAACAATAAGATTTTCTTCCAATACTCTTCACATTTGTTGGTCCGAAAAGGTCCATATGCAACATCTGGAGAGGTTTGGAATTTGAGTTTATTTGCTTGGGCTTATAAGATGCTTTGTGTTGCTTCCCCTTTAAGCATGCTGAGCAGAGATCAGTAGTGGCAAACTTCTTTGATGGAAGGCCAATAACATGATTTCCCGCTACAAGCTTGTTCATATTCTTGAAGTTGGAATGCCCAAGACGTCTTTGCCGAAGCAGACTTTCGTCATTTGATGGTTGAGCAATAAGGCAAGTTGTTTCTGTAGATGGATCAACTTGAGACATATCCAGCTTGTATACATCTCGTTTGTAACAGCTTTAACAACCACCCAGTCTTTCCTAATCTGAAAACCTGGCATCAAAATATAACAGAAAGAATCATCAAAAACAACAGAATACGATTTATCACAAATTTAGGAAACGCTTAACAAATTAAAGTTCAACTGTGAGCAGTAGTTGACTTTATCAAAGCTTATTATCCCATTGGATACTGTTCCCTCGCCTGTGATTTTTCCTCCTACATCACCACCGAAGGCGACGTGTGTACCATCTTTTAACTTAAATTCTTGAAGTAAGGCATTATTGCACATCATGTGTCGGCTACACCCACTATCCACATACCATGTGTTGATAGGTCTTCTCGGGTGTACCTGCAAGACAAAGAAAATTAATTTGAGTTATCGACCCAAGCCGAGATGGTCTTGGGTTTGCCAAACTTATCAACAATGGTAAATTGTTTAAAATGGAGTTTATTCACATCAGGCTTATTTTTAATGAATTTACCAATTCTATTATTCACAAATTTTTGATCATTATTAAGAAAATTCATACCATTTAAATAACCAATTTTTGAAAAATTTTTATTTCCCATATTTTTATCATTCATTCTCACAGACCTTGGAATGAATTGATCTTGAATGTATTGTTTTGGTCTCACAGAGTCATTTCTTTTGAAAGATCTCAAGCCTAAGGAAGGTTGATTAGTTAATCTTTGAAAACTAACGGTTTGATTTCTTTTAAACTGAGGATTAACATAGCCTTTGCTCAATTGTGTATTTGCAAATCCTTTTCTTAGCAAACTCTTTCTAAAGTAACAATTTTCTGTATTGTGAGTCCTTTCATCACAGAAGGTACAGTACTTATTAAAGTAACAATCTGTTGTTGAGTGATTTCTCATATCACATATGTGACAGTACTTGTTAGAAAAACATTCAGCAGTCTTATGATGATACATGTCACAAATTTCATAGTATCTTTATGGTGTTTTAAACAACTGTTTATTAACTTTTGATGTTGATGCAACGTTTAATCCTTGTTTAGATTTAGGTGTCAAAAAGTTAATCTTTTGCTTTTGATTTGACAAATTTTGTTTTTGATTTGACAATTTGTTCTTTTGTATATTTGGTTTTGACTTTTGTACATGAACTGCATTCTTATAATCCTTAGAAATAAATCATTTAACGACAGCGGAAGACTTCAAATCTGAACCTGTTTTCAGATCAGCGTTTGATTTGCTCTTAGGAGTTTGTTTAACTTATTGAATTAAGTTCATGTTCAAAGTACCAGCAGACACAAATTTTATTGGTTTAAATTGAGTTGCTTGATTTGTTGTTTTGTCTGATTTTCTTGACTCTTATTTTGATCAGTTGTAGCTTTAGTCAATTTTCTTCTTCTTCTTTGGTTCCTTGATTTTGTAGAACTTGATTTTATTTGAGATTGAACATCTTCAAGTGAAGATTCTTTTTCAGTTTCTTTCTCTTTCTAATCTTTTTGCCATTTAATAAATTTAGATTATTTAGACCATAAGAGTTTGAATCTTCTGATGTTCCTTCTTCTTGTTTTGCTTTATCTTTGTTTTTGGAGTTTTGTTTATTATTTTTAATGATCACTTCTTCCAAAACAGATTCTTTGGGAACAAATATTTTCTTACTTTTCGGTCGTGGTTCATATGATTTTACTTTTACCGGATGACCGTTTTTGATCTTTTCAGTATCTTTTTCTTCAAAGATTGAAACATTGGTTTTCTCTTCATCACTATCAGAAATCTTGGTGTTTTTGTTTTGGAAAGCTTTAAGTTTAGCTTTATTTTTAGGAGAATGATCATGCGTGTTGAAGTTCTCTGGTAAAGTGTTTGTTATAGATTCAGGCATTGGTTCGTGTGTAAAACCTAAGCCTGCTTTTTGTTTGACCTTTCATTCACTTACCAGTTGTTCCACAATTGTTTTAGAACTTTTGACTTTTGCAAGATCAACTTGTGTAGCAGCATGTGCTATTTTCTCCTCTTCCAAGTTCTTAGTCATTTCTTCAAGTTGTTTGGAAATAATTTCTAGTTCTTTTAAAGTTTTGTTCCATGAAGTTTATAGAGAAATGATCTTTTAATCTGATATTTTGTGGTCATTTTTAAGTTTATTATGCATTAATTCCTCTTGCTTGAGCTTTTCACAAATTTTGTATGAGTAAGTTCAGTAATATTCTACATGTTCAAAGCAAGATTTGGTGCATAGTTTTTCTCTTACTTCAGCTGGTATTTCAGGATATTTAGGTGAAGTAGTCTTAGAGTTAGAAGATAAATTTTCAACCTTTGGTTGATCTGACTATGCCATTAATGCAACTTCTTCTGAATGCTCTTTAGGATCAGATTTATCACTCCAGTCATACTTTTCTTCTTCATTTTCAGAGTCATCTTTAGCCTTTGGATCACTGTCTTCTAACCAGTCTTCACCTTGAACCTTTGCAAAAAAAGATAAACTAGAAGTTAATGTAACCTTTCGTGTTTTCGTTAATTGATAGTTAACCTTGTTATGTTCTTGTAAGGACCATTTATGTCATTTAAGAAACTATATGGGTTGTTTATGAATGTTTCTTTTATTGTGCATTAATTCATTAATTTAAGAGTTAATAATTTGTTTTTAATATAATAAACATAATAATAATAGTCAAAATAAAATAAAATTAATAATAATAATAAAATTTAATAATTTATAAAAGTTAAACAATTGATAAGTTATAAAAATCATTTAAAACTTAAAGTTTAATTAAGTTGAGGGGGCCTTTGTGACAAATTTGAAACTTTAAATGAAAGTTTTAAACATAAAATATTAATTTGAAAACTGCAGGGACTAAAACTGTAATTAATCAAAACCCAAACCCCCTCCCGCATCTTTCCCCCGTTTCTCCGGTCAAACCCCGGCCAAACTCCGGTCGACTCCGGCGAGCCTCAAAACGGCCCTAAACTGTTCAAATTTCGACTGCAAACCAGTCTAACCGGTTTGTGAACACGAATTGAACACGGTTATGTACTTTAATTGGGTTGAAATATCGGTTATGAACCCAAACAACTCGTGTAACCGATGCCATTAATCGTTGAGCCGTTTGAACATTAAAATTCAATAATAATCAAATTAAATGAATCATAATCGAACGTTTAACTAATCCTAAGCTATTATCGAACTCAATTTCACCTGAAACACACTTGAATCTCTCGAACAATTCACACCTTTCATCGCGACCACCAACCGAGGTGTTCGTCAACTTCCGAGCGATCTTAATAGAATTTGACAGAGGGCTTTCGATCATTGAGACCAGTAGAAGCTTTCTGTGCAACAAATTTGATTATTAACCTTATTTGCAATCTGAACTAATCACGACATAGCCGCGACTGTTCTTCGTCTTGATCATCATCAATTCATCTTCATTCGGGTAATTAAACACACACACTCACTCGATTTGACCCATTGATCAAAAGCCCTATGATTATTACGAGAATCATAGTTGAATTCGTGTTCAAGTGGAATCAAATTGAAATTAGGGTTTATGTGATTTGGGGGTTTCATCTGATTTACGTCTTTTAAAATAGGGGAACCGGATTCCAGCAGGCATAGGCTACCCAGCCTACTGGTTAAGCGCGTGTTACCCCATCCTTGAGGTCCCGGGTTCGAACCCGGGCACCCTCAACCTATTTTTAAAGGGTTTTCTGCAATTATTTTAATTACAGAATATTTTATTATTATAAAAATCATTTTTTGTAAACTTTAATTAATTTAAAAGTGACCAAATTATTTTCTGCAATTTTTTTTAAAAATTAAATACTTATATAATCTTTTAATAAAACAATATAACAAAAATTATTTTTAGTTATTTCTTATAAAATGGATTTAAAATGATAGTTTAAATTAATAAATTATTATTTGCCCAAACGTTAATTTTAGTTTAATCGTGTTATTTTAAATAATCATAGAAATTATTTACGCTTTATATTTAATTTTTTTCGTTATTATAAATGCTTTAATTTCGTTAAATTATCTAAATGGTATAATACTTTTCATTGAAATAAAATATAAGTGATTCCATTGTTAAATTTTATCTAAATCAAAAACCCCAAACCTCACTTGAAACCCTAGTTCACGTTTAATCGTTAATCTTGTTGTTAAACTTAATCTTGGAATATATACATTTAGGTATCTTGTAAAAGAAATCGTTGGAGCACCATTTACATTACTTGATATTACCTTTAACACCAACTTATATCATGAGAGTTTTCATGCCCCTCTTTTACTTTATTTCACACCTTTGGGGTGAAACATGTTATCTTTATAAACTTGCACTTGTAAACATCTTGCTACTTGTAAATGCACGAGCAATTCATTTATAAACTTTGTCATGGTTATTTGTAATATTGTGAGCCTTATATGATGAACATTATATGTTGACAATCATTAACTATTGCTAGCCTGGCGACGTCATAGATCTATGGGCCTGACAAGCCTATTTGGTGCTAAAGCCGAGGTTATTGCCGGCTCCTGATGACGTATACTTGTTCATCATGGGAACCAAGTACACTTAGCTAATCGTTAAACTTGTAAATGATATTCTTGGTCAAGATTTGATTGTAGCTATATGTTATCTATAAACTTGCTTTATTCGTAACCATTGACATGAATTGCTACTTGTAAACTTTTATATATATATATGTATGCTTAACCCATGGAAACTCACCAACTTTTAAAGTTGACCCTTTTATTTTTAACATGTTTCAGGAAATGCACAAGGTTGATGATTATCTTTTGAAGCATGCTTACACCTAGGATTTGGACCTAGAAAAAAATAAATAAAATAACTTGAGACTTGAAAGTTGAACTTTGTTTATTTTTGTTTGTTGAGATATTTGGTTGTAATGTTTATTTCAACTATTGAATTTTTTTATATTTACAATTTATGGTAGTGTTATGTGGTTGTGAACAATCTTAACCCTCACATCTCGACGTTTCCGCCGTTAAGGTTGGGGTGTGACAGATTGGTATCAGAGCCCATAACTATAGGGATTTAGGTTATTAGAAACGGTGACCTAGACTATAGTTGATGCATGAACCTCATAAGAAAAATCTTTATGATCTTGTAATATATCTTGTTGCATGCTACATAATGCTACTTGTTAAGGATGGCCTCTTGATGTGCAACTTGATGCCTTTAGTTAGGATTGCCTTATAATTGAGAAACTTGGTTGCCTTGTCCTCTCTAAAACTTATTCTTAATCCTTTATTCTCTCGACGATGAAATATCTTAAACTTATTCTCGACGACACGGGGGAACGTAAGCTTTAAATCAAAAGGTTCAAATCTTTAGACTTTATGACTAATCTATGAAAATCTCATCAAGGTTTTAATTCCATGAACCTAAAGAAATATTGTGTGACACATAGACACCTGTATTCTGGATTTCCTGGCAAAAAGCCTTCGGGCTAAGGTAAGCATTTCGCATAAATCCCGTGGGACTAGTTATGCTTACCTGGGGATTTCTGGGATGAGTGATAAACTATGGTCAATATACACAAGCTTCTAAGGCAATTGGAGTTAACTCACCTTGACGTGTCAACGTTTCCAAATGGTAATGCGTACCAAATGGAATCATTCCATGTGTGTTTTACAAGTCTTGAAAAATCTTTGTTGATTTATTATCTTCTACCTCCAAATTTCTGTGACTAACTTATTTTATATCCAGCATGTCTCGTCATCATGGAAAGCGTGGTAGCTCCGACCGCAAATTAGCCGCCATGATTGCCCGTCAAATGGCTGCCGTCATTCCGACCATGGTTGCCGAACTGAGTAGCACCTTGATGACCAACGCTAGTAACAACACTAATGGCAATGGGCAAGGAGAGAATAGTGCAAATCAAGGAAGAAACAACCAACCCTGCACGTTTAAGCACTTCAACTCGTGCAAACCCACTAGCTTTAGTGGGAAGGAAGGAGCCACTGGACTTCTCGAGTGGTTTGAAAGCATGGAGAACACCTTCATCAACTGTGAGTGTCCCGAGGCACTCAAAGTCCGTTATGCCACAAGTGTTCTTCAACAAAGAGCACTTACGTGGTGGAATAATGAGAAGAGGAATCATGGTGCTGATGCTGTGTTGGCACTCACTTGGGAAGAATTCAAGAACATTGCCATCCAAAAGTTCTGCCCGAGAAGTGAGTTGCAAAAGCTGGAGGAGGAGTTTTGGAATCTCAAGCAAGATGGTGGAGATCATTTAGCCTATTCAACTAGGCATCACAAGTTGAGCATCCTGTTGCCTCACATGGTTGACACTGTTCCTAGGAACATTGAGAAGTTCATCAAGGGGGTGCCACCTCAAATCCAAGATGCCGTGGTGGGAAGTAGACCCACAACTTTGGAAGATGCCATTACCATCACCGCTCAACTTACTGAAAACCATATTCGAGCGGGCACCTTGTCTGTCAAAGGGGCTAAAAAGACTGAAAAGGCGGTCCCTGAAGCAGCTAAGGAGAATAAGAATGAACCGTCTTACAACAACAAGAAACGCAAGTTCACACCGGCGCGTAATTTCGCTGTGGCTACACCCAAGGTACCTCAAAGACAACCCGCTACTGGTACACAAGCACCTGCTACTAGAACCTATGCTGGTCCTCTACCATTGTGCAATGTCTATAAATATCATCATGCAGGTAATACCCCATGCTGTATCTATACACTGTGTGGTAAGTATGGACACTTGGTGGCTACTTGTCACCGTGCACCAAACAATGCTGCGTTAGTTGCTAATCGTGCTTGCTACAACTGTGGGGAACCTTGTCATTTTCGCCCACAATGCCCTCGTCTTGCGGGTAACGTACCACAAGCTCGAGGACGTGCCTTCAACATCAATGCAAACCAAGCACAAGCAAACAACGATGTGGTGAACGGTATGTCAAATCCAACCCCAACTTTATGATCCAAGTTCTTTTGTTGCTTTACCTGTATCGTTAACGTCTTTAAAACTGAACAGGTATGTTTCTTATTAATAATTCTTATGCCTACGTTCTATTTGACTCTGGAGCCGATAAGAGTTTTGTCTCGATAGAATTTGAGCCTATACTTGCTAAGCCACATACGAAACTAGAAAGACCTCTTACTGTCGAAGTCGCCGATGGAGAACCCATCACCATTGATGTCGTCATTCATGATTGCATTTTGAGCCTAAACGAGCATGATTTCTTTATCGACCTTATTCCTATGAAACTTGGAAGCTTTGACGTTATCATTGGCATGGATTGGTTAGCCAAACATCATGCTGAAATTATTTGTTTCGAGAAGTGCATTCGAATTCCTTGCCTTCGGGGGATACATTGAAAGTATTCGGCGAAAAATCATCCAAAGGACTCAAACTCATGTCGTGTACTCAAGCCTGAAAATGTCTAAGCAAGAATTACATGGCTTTCTTGGCTTACGTGGTCAACACGAAAGTCAAAGGGAACGATCTTAAGGATGTCCCGATTGTACGAGACTTTCCTGGAGTGTTTCCCGATGACCTTAGTAGTTTACCTCCCGTGCGTGAAGTCGAGTTTAAGATCGATTTAATTCCGGGAGCGAACCCTGTGGCTAAATCACCATATCCACTTGCACCGTCAGAAATGCAAGAGCTAGCTAGTCAACTCCAAGAACTATCCGACAAGGGCTTTATCCGACCTAGCTCATCGCCTTGGGGTGCACCTGTTCTGTTCGTGAAAAAGAAAGATGGATCATTTCGTATGTGCATCGATTATCGTGAGCTTAACAAACTTACCATCAAGAACCGCTACCCTTTTCCTCGCATCGATGATCTTTTTGACCAACTTCAAGGAGCTGCTATTTTCTCAAAGATTGACTTACGATCTGGCTATCATCAATTACGAGTTCATGATGATGATATCCCAAAAACTGCGTTCCGTACCCGATATGGACACTATGAGTTCATGGTTATGCCCTTTGGTTTAATGAATGCTCCTGCTGTCTTTATGGATCTCATGAATCGAGTATGCAAGCCGTATCTAGACAAGTTCGTGATTGTCTTTATTGACGACATACTTATCTACTCCAAGTCCAAAACCGATCACGAACATCACCTGCGACAAGTTCATGAGCTATTGAAGAAAGAACAACTATACGCAAAGTTCTCAAAGTGCGAATTTTGGCTTGAGGAGGTCCAATTTCTGGGACACGTGGTGAATAGCCAAGGAATTCACGTTGACCCTGCAAAGGTGGAAGCTGTGAAAAATTGGTGTGTTCCCACAACTCCAACCGAGGTTCGTTCTTTCCTTGGTCTTGCTGGGTATTATCGACGTTTCATTGCCAACTTCTCTCGAATCGCGAAACCGCTTACTTCCTTGACCCAAAAGAATAAACCATTCGAATGGGGGTCTGAACAAGAGGAAGCCTTTGAATCCTTAAAGCACAAGTTGTGTAATGCTCCTATCTTGACTCTTCCCGATGGAAACGATGATTTCACTGTATATTGTGATGCATCTAAACAAGGCCTTGGTTGTGTTCTCATGCAACGAGGAAAGGTCATAGCATATGCATCGAGACAATTGAAGGTCCATGAGGTGAATTATACGACACAAGATCTTGAACTTGGTGCTGTGGTTTTTGCCTTAAAGATTTGGAGGCATTACCTTTATGGGACGCAATGTATAGTCTACACCGATCACAAAAGCCTACAACACGTCTTCAATCAAAAGGATCTCAACATGAGACAACGACGTTGGGTTGAGTTGATTAGTGATTATGATTGTGACATTCGTTATCACCCTGGAAAGGCAAATGTCGTAGCCGATGCACTAAGTCGTAAGATTCATAATAAGAAGGTCTCGTTTCAAGAAATTCGCGATCGACGACAATGGTTTGATACCTTGGGAGAATTTGATACTGAGATTCGTCTGGATGTTAACGAGACTACGGTGCTGCTACAAAATTTGAGGATTGAGAATGACATCGAGACTTGTATCATGGAGGCTCAACAAGCAGTTCAAGAAGGAGGAAAAATGGGAGAGGAATTGGAGTACAACCTTCGAGCTCAACTAGAAACGAAAGCCAATGGGTTGATGTATTTCTTGAATCGAATTTGGGTTCCAAACCATGATAATCTTCGTACCTTTATCATGAATGAAGCTCATCAAACTCGTTACTCAATTCATCCTGGTTCCGATAAGATGTATATGGATCTGCGTGGTCAATACTGGTGGCCTGGAATGAAGAAAGACATAGCAACTTGCGTAGCTAAGTGTCTTACGTGTACAAAGGTTAAAGCTGAACATCAACGTCCTAGTGGATTGCTTGAACAAGCCGAGATTCCCATGTGGAAATGGGAACACATATCCATGGACTTCATAACCAAATTACCTCGCACCTCTCGTGGTCATGATAGCATATGGGTGATCGTTGACCGATTGACCAAGTCGGCACATTTCATACCCATACGTGACACTTACAAAACGTTAAGGTTAGCTCGTATATACATTGATGAGATTGTGAGTCGTCATGGTGTACCTTTGCATATCATGTCCGACCGAGACGCTCATTTCACTTCGCACTTTTGGTCGTCTATGCAAGAACTTTTGGGTACTCAACTGGATTTAAGCACGGCTTACCATCCTCAAACGGATGGTCAAACCAAGCGAACCATTCAAACCCTAGAGGATTTGCTACGTCTTTGTGTCCTTGACTTTGGTGGTGACTGGGATACGCATTTACCTCTCGCGGAATTTTCGTATAATAATAGTTACCACTCGAGTATCAAAATGGCACCTTTTGAAGCACTTTATGGTCGTAAATGTCGTTCCCCGATCTGCTGGACTGACATTGGTGAAAATTTCATCACTGGTCCTGAGCTCATACAAGAAACAACCGATAAAGTTTCCATGATTCGCAAGAACCTTGAAGTGGCTAGAAGTCGACAAAAAAGTTATGCCAATAAACGACGCAAGCCGTTGGAATTCCAAGTTGGGGATATGGTTCTTCTTAAAGTCTCACCATGGAAGGGCGTCGTTCGCGTTGGGAAGAAGGGTAAATTAGCTCCACGATTTGTAGGACCTTTCAAGATCCTGAAAAGGATTGGGAAAGTGGCTTATAAACTGGAACTACCTTCCGATCTTAGCGGGGTTCATCCTGTTTTCCATGTCTCAAATTTGAGAAAATGTTTGGCTGATGAAAGTCTGTATGTCCCATTAGATGACATCCAGATCGACGAGTCATTACATTTTGTTGAGAAACCCGTTGAAGTCATGGACCGCATTATGAAGAAGACTAGGACCACTACTACCCCAATCGTCAAGGTTCGTTGGGAAAATAAGCGTGGACCTGAGTTTACTTGGGAGCGTGAGGAGCATATGAAGATGAAATACCCGTATTTGTTCGTTTAGTTCATTCTTAATTTCGGGACGAAATTCTTAAAAGTTGGGGAGACTGTAACCTTTCGTGTTTTCGTTAATTGATAGTTAACCTTGTTATGTTCTTGTAAGGACCATTTATGTCATTTAAGAAACTATATGGGTTGTTTATGAATGTTTCTTTTATTGTGCATTAATTCATTAATTTAAGAGTTAATAATTTGTTTTTAATATAATAAACATAATAATAATAGTCAAAATAAAATAAAATTAATAATAATAATAAAATTTAATAATTTATAAAAGTTAAACAATTGATAAGTTATAAAAATCATTTAAAACTTAAAGTTTAATTAAGTTGAGGGGGCCTTTGTGACAAATTTGAAACTTTAAATGAAAGTTTTAAACATAAAATATTAATTTGAAAACTGCAGGGACTAAAACTGTAATTAATCAAAACCCAAACCCCCTCCCGCATCTTTCCCCCGTTTCTCCGGTCAAACCCCGGCCAAACTCCGGTCGACTCCGGCGAGCCTCAAAACGGCCCTAAACTGTTCAAATTTCGACTGCAAACCAGTCTAACCGGTTTGTGAACACGAATCGAACACGGTTATATACTTTAATTGGGTTGAAATATCGGTTATGAACCCAAACAACTCGTGTAACCGATGCCTTTAATCGTTGATCCGTTCGAACATTAAAATTCAATAATAATCAAATTAAATGAATCATAATCGAAACCTAATATAGATTTTCTTAAATCGTTTGGTTATTCAGTTTTGATTTTAAATTCAAGTGATCAGCTAGGAAAATTTGATGCAAAATTTGATGATGGTTTTTTTGTTGGATATTCATTGGTTTCGAAAGCCTTTAGAGTTTATAACTCTAGGACGAATGTCATTCTTGAAACTTCTAATGTTAAATTTCTTGAAAACTCTTTTCCATCAGTTGCAAATGGTCCAGCTTGGTTGTTTGATTTAGATTCTTTGTCAAACTCTTTTAACTCTAACTTGTTTGACTCTCCAGGTGATAAAAAGAAACAAGGAGGAGATCTCAGATCTTTTAGTGATGATTCTGATTCTGATGATATGGATGATTCTAGCCCTGATTACCCATTCTTCTCATTTGTTAAAGATCTTGTATTTCGTTCTGAATCTCATGATCAATCTCACTCTCAACAAGCACAAGAACATCCCTTTTTTGAAAATTCTAATGTTTCACAACCTATTCCTAATGATGGTCCTGAAATTGTACAACCTGAGTCCGAAACATCATCGATTTCTGATGATGTGGTTGTTACTGATAATCTTGATTACTTTATCAACTCACCGACTCAAGTTCCTAATTTCAATCCACATACTTCGAACTTATTGTATCCGCTTTTGACTTGAACCAATCTAATCTGGATGTTAATGTTCAAGAAAATGAGATCCTAACATCTCGTATTCACAAGAACCATCCTACGTCTCAGATTATCGGTCCATTGAATGAGAGAACGACGAGAAGTCATTCAGAACAAGCAAATCTCTTCTTATACTCTCGTTTTCTATCTCAAATTGTTCCTAAAAATGTCACCGAAGCGTTAAAGGACAATAGTTGGATTGAGGCAATGCAATAAGAGTTATTGCAATTTTGCAAACAGGAAGTGTGGAAGCTTGTGGATTATCTGAAGGAGAAAACGCCACAGGCACAAAATGGTTGTTTAGAAACAAGTCAGGTGATTGGGGAAATGTTGTTCTCAACAAAGCGAGACTTGTTGCACAAGGTTACACCCAAGAAGAAGGAATAGATTATGATGAAGTATTTGCTCTAGTTACAAGACTTGAATCAATTCGTGTCCTATTCGTGTCCTCCTAGCTTATGCATCATACATGAATTTCAAGGTGTATTAGATGGACATTAAAGCTACTTTCTTGTATGGACCAATCACTGATGATGTCTATGTCAAGCAACCTCCAGGTTTCAAAGATGCAGAATATCCTCATCGTGTATACAAGCTTAGTAAAGCATTGTATGGTCTCCATCAAGCTCCTAGAATTTGGTTTGAAATGTTATCACAACATTTGATCCAGCATGGATACACACAAGGGAAAATTGATCTAACTTTGTTTATAAAGAAGTATACTGATGATCTTTTATGTGTTCAAGTGTATGTTGATGATATCATATTTGGTTCTACAAGTCCAAAATTATGTAATGAGTTTGAAGAAATCATGAAGTCTCATTTCCAAATAAGTTCTATGGGAAAAATTAACTTTTTCTTTGGTCTTCAAGTGAAGCAGTTTGCAAATGGAATTTTTATTAATCAGGAGAAATTCGTTGAAAAACTCTTGAAGAAATTTAAACTGCAAGATTATCAATCCATCAGAACTCCAGCTGACGTAAATACCAAGATTGAACCTAATCCGAAAGGAAAATCAGTTGACCAAACTCTATACAGAGATATGATTAGATCTTTGATGTATCTTACTACATCTAGACATGATATAATGTATGTTGTTTGTGTCTATGCCAGGTATCAATATGACCTGAAGGAATCTTACCTAATCGCTGTTAAACGAATATTCAGGTATTTGAAAGGAAAACTAGCTTTAGGGCTGTGGTATCCTTATGAAGGAAACTTCGAGTTACATGGATATACAGATAGTGATTATGGAGGATGTTGCCAAGATTGTAAATCTACGATGGGTGTTTGTCAGTTTTTAGGTCCCAGATTAGTCTCGTGGCAATGTAAGAAACAAAAAAATGTCTCCGTTTCAACTACAGAAGCTGAGTATATAGCTGCTTCAGCAGGATGTTCTCAAATCCTTTGGTTACAAAACCAACAACTGGATTACAGGTTCAATTTTCATAAAACTCCTATTTACATTGATAACACTGCTGCTATGTTTATTACAGCTAATCCTGTCCAGCACTAAAAAACAAAGCATATTGAAATTCGATATCATTTTCTCAGATATAACTCTGAAAAAGATTTAATCATTTTGATTCAAATTACAACTGAAAAATAGTTGGCTGATCTATTTACAAAAAGCCTTTTTACCAGGTCGGTTTGAGTATTTGGTTGAGTCAATTGGACTTATTAACCATGTTTAAAACTGGTTTTGAGTAATTGAGTTGATTGAATCATAAAAATGATAAGAACCCTCCCTTTGCTAAATAAGAAGATTTATAGAGAAAATTATCAAAGTTAATTGCCTGATTGTATATATTGTGTGTGCATATTCAATAGAAAATGAAAAAGCAAATACAAAAATAGAATATTGCAAAATCAAAAGAGAAAAATATAAAACAAAAACCCACTAAAATAGAGTTTTTCTTGTGATCGGTTCAAAAGGATCTAATCTGTGATGATATCATAACGCAATGATAAATTCAAACACAAAGTAATCAAACACATGCAATTACATAAAAAATATTCATAGATTTCATTGATAGCAAATGCACAGGATACAATGTGTAGGGTTACTGTTCATTCAACTGATTCTAACTGTTTCTTAGATCTAAGATGTCTAAGATCTAGTCTCTCTCTCTTGTCTAACCTGCATATACATAAAATATCCTATTTATACTATCAAGAAACTAAGTAACATATATTTACAAATAAGTCCCTATACTATGACAAAAAACAACATAAAGACAAAATGTTAATCTTTCAAGAAGTCTATCATCTTTTTAGTTAATTATTTAGGACTGAATCTGTCGTTACAATTTGTGAGAAATGATAGATACATTAGTTCTAATCAGTTTCATACTTCCACTCATTGCTAAAGTCTGACATGATAAGATATGATGTACAGGTAAGCTCATGCAATTATACTGAAAAAGTAAATTCTTGTGATTAAACTAAATCAATAATGCATTTGTGTTTGTCCATTTTAGTACTAATGAGTAGTGTTGACTTCTCAAACTGATTGCTTGTAAAGTCACAAACTCACACCTGGTGGCGATATGAATAACTATGAGCTCTAATTAATTAAAGCATCTATTAACTTATTTGTTATGAGTTATCATAGACCTGAAGTAATGAGATATCCTTTGTTGTAAGTCATTATAGACCTGGATATTCTCACTTGATGCAAAAGATGCCAATGTGCACAACCTAAACATGAGATCTGGTTTTAAGTATATGTCAGGCTAATAAGTTGAGAAAAGTGCTTTCTTGCATATCTTGATGAGCGTTGAGCTCTCTAAGTCTAAGTGTGACTTACATAATGTCATATGTAATCATATCTTAATCAATCCAAGAATTGAAAAAGTAAGTGTGCTGAGTATCTTGCCAACAACACTCATTTTCTGTCCTTAGATCTCGTGTCTCCTCTACTGCGGGAACGCTGACCTGGAACACACTTGATCAGGATTTAATCACTGTCAATGACTATCCATCAGTTTATTTTATTTTAATATGTTGATCTTAACTGCTATGATCTTACTGCAGGCATGTGATTCAATTGTATATAGTAGATTTTTCTTTTGCTTTATTTTTATTTTTGCATGATTTTCTGTGTGCAGTCATGTTAATAATGATTAGTTTGCTCTACTTGCAAAAAAAATAAACTTCTAAGTTTGTGAACTTAAAAGTTTAGGGGGAGTAAAAAGGTAATAGTGAAAATCAATGAAAAGTGTCAAATGTGAAAAATAAATAAAAAAATTAAATGCTTTGAATGGAAAGGATGAAGCTGAAATTCAAACATGTGTGTGTTTGATATGATGTAAAAATGAACCTGACAAGAATTCAAAATAAGTGGAAAAGCTTCTTGCAAACAAAACAAGACTATTTGTGTTGAAAAAAGTTTCAAAATATAGACTAAAATGACGGGAAACTGTTTGAAAAATTAAAACAAATTGATTCAAAGTTGTATTTTAAAATGTGCTCGGTGGTGTTTGAATTGAAAATTCATGTTTAAAAATGAAAATATGAGTTATGAAACTTTTTGTGGTGATTTTAAACAAAAACAATTTGATTGTTAAATTTGAGGGTAATTAATGTAAATTTTGGGTGATAGTCAAAATTTGACTAAGTGTTGAGACAATGTGCACGAATAGTGCTAATGTGCATGAATAGTACTAATGTCCATAAACAGTGTTCAGATGGATGTTGTGAAAATTTCAAAGTGTCAGACTCATGGAAGGTTTCTCATGTGCCTGAATAGTACTCGTAAGTCAAAATCAGGAGTATGATGAATTTTAGAAATTTATACAAGTGTTAAGCGTTTGTTCAGTACAGCGCCTAAACAGTTGTCATGTTGCTGAAAATTGTTAAGTGTTGGGCGTATCAACTTATGCTCATGCGCTTAAACAGTTTCAGACTTCCCAAGTGGTTAGACGTTTGAAGGTGATGTTTACTCCAAGTGTTAGGAGTTTCATCAAATCTCATGCACCTGAACATTGCTCAAGCTTCTGAACAGGGCTCATGCGTCTGAAGACTTAGTGTGAAACTTAGTCTCATGTGCCTTCACAGTGCTCATGCGTCTGAAGAGTTAGTGTGAAATTTTGGCCTCATGTGCCTTAACAGTGCTCATGCGCCTAAGAATTTTTACACTTATATATATTCAACACTTGTTGTTCTCATTCATTCATTCACAAACACAAACACTCTGAATCACACATTCTCACACCCGATACATTCATTCACACAACATTCGATTGTTACCTATTAATCCTTGTGATATATAGGTATATTCAATGAATCTAAACATCATGTTGATCTTAAAACATCTGATTTCATTACCTATTTCAAACTTTGATTGGGCGTTTGAACTTTATTGAGGCGTTCGAACCCTAGATGTTTAGAAAATTTGAAATCTGTGATGTAAATGTGTTATGATAACAGAAATTGAACATCAAATGATTATTGTAACATGATTTTGATTAGATTGTGAGAATCAAATCTCAATTTCATCAAAATGTGTTCTTGATAATTCATTGTTCATCAGTCGGTGTTTAAAGAACAAAAATGAATAGTCAGTTCATAATTTTTCATTAAAATTGTTGTGTTAATCTTCAAAATTCATCTATTCAACTGAGATTGAGATGATTTTAATTGTTTTAGTGTATTTCAAATCATTAGAACTTAAACATGATTGTGCTCTACTCATGGTAGAGTGTATTCAACACTTAGAAATCTTAAGTGTAAATTGTTAGGTTTTAAAATTTAAAATTTGCTAACTCAATTGAAATTTAATCAATTTTCATGTTTCATGGTTCATTAATTGTTTTAATCATAAATTGTGTTGAATCAAAATTCTAACCAGTACATACTCTGTTCATGTAATGGGTTGTTCAAAACACTTAGAAATATTTTAAGTGTTATTGGTTCAAAATTGATAATACAAAATATGATTGAAAATTTGAAAATTCAAATGTGATTAATATTTTGTTCTATGTATACAGATGGCAGATCTTAAATTTGAGCCAAAGCATAACGTAGCAGCCTTTCTTAATGAGGATGTTCGTGAAGCTGTTGGTTATGAAGAAATGATAAGATTCCTATTGAGAACAAAGTATGTATATGCCATGTGTGCTCAACCGGTTATATATGCTCGTCTTATCAAAAGATTCTGGAGTACTGCTGAAATTGCAAGAGATGATGAAGGAAGGAAAGTTGTTAGAGGTTTTATCACAAACTATCGTATGATTGAAGTCTCTGAGTAGTCAATTAGAGAAGCTCTAAGACTTGGTGATAATGATCCTGAAGATTTGGCTGAACTCACTTTTAATGAGTGTAGAGACATATTTCTAGCCATGGGACATCCAGATCACTTTCCTAAGAAATAGTTTTTTAGAGAAAGAGTATATAACCATTTGAAACTCCTTTGTTAGATCTTTCAACATGGAATTTCTAAGAGAAGTGCATGATGGAATTCATTCCCTGTAGACATTGCATCTCCTATTGTAGCCATTGCCATAAACCGAAGGTTTAATATGGCAAAATGGATCATGAATGGATTTATTTTTAATTTGGAGAAAGGAATCAGGAACAAATACTTGATGTATCCCAGATTTCTTCAGTTGATTATTAATGAAGAGTATCCTGATTTCCATGCACATGGAGTAAGTGGAGAAAGATTAATTTTGGAGCACATGACAGAAACTGTATACAAAAGACTTGCTATTGTGACTGGTGCTCAAAATGTTCAAATGTTTGATTACATAAGAGCTATAGCAAGAGATGATGTGAACATAGATGAAGATCATTTTCATTTGATTGATGATGAACCAATTGATACAAATGATCTGATTGAAGAAGTTCCTCAAGGACTTTCTAAGTCTGAAGCTAAGGATGATGATGAAGATAATGAAGATGATGATGAATCTGAAGATGAAGGAAGTTCGTCTTCAAGTGATGATAATGATGATGATGATGTTGGTGGGAATGAAGATGAAGAAGTGAATGAAGATATAGTTGTTACAGAAGTTAAAGAAGTTGATAATCTGAATGAAGATGTTCATAATCTTGATGAGTCAAAAGATGTAAATGAAGAAAATGATGAAGCCAATGTACAACAACAAATGGAGTGTGATCTTCAAGAAGTTGATACATTTGAGCGTGTAGTACCAGATGAAGGTGAAAGATCAAGTCAACATGATACAGTTCTTATTGAGGAATTAAACACTAAGCAGAAAATAGAAACATTGAAAGAAGAGAACATCAATCAGCTTAAGATGATTGAGTAGCTGAAAGATGAAAAAAATCAATTAAAAGCATAATCTTTAAAGAAAGACTTGAAAATTGCTGAGCTTGAAGAAGTTGTAAGGCCCCATTCCCAGGAGGCTTACAGTTGGTCATTCATAGAATCATTCATTATTAAAACCCATTTAAAATATATAAACATAAGAAAATATTACAGCGGAAGATTTATGAAAACCATTTCATACATTTATAGTTACTTTTGCCAAATAATATATCGTTGATTAAAATCATAAAAGAGTACTTAGTTGTATTACAAAATAACAACATTCTTCTTCCATGAGATGGATGCCAGTCTTTAATTGCCAAGTAGCTTCAACTCAGTGCCACCCTTAGCAACCACATTACCTGCCAACTGAAAATGCATATAAAAAGTCAGCGTTGCTGAGTGAGTTCTAGTTTAATAATATAGAAAATATACTTTTGTAAACTTCACTTGGTGATCATTCATCATCATACATAAGCAACTATTAAGAGATTCTTTATCTTTATTTCTTTCATTATCTTTCACTTTTATTGTCTAGGTTTGCGCAACACAAGAGCCTATATGGTTGGTTGGCAACAAATGCCAAACCCCTGTCGACAAACGATTTTTGGTAGCTAACCCATTCGACAGTTAACCCACACTGCTAGGCACGAAGCCTGCTCATAAATACGGGTCCTATTAGTTTGGTCAATCCCCAGGATTAGACCCCAGATGTGCATCCTGAATCAGTCACACATCAGTTGAGCTAACGACAGCAAGGTCGTGCACCTCATTCCATTGTGCTTGCAAGGCTTTCCATTATTCATAAGGGCCCGGGGTTAACATTCATTAAGTTCCATTGTCTTCTTTTATTTCTTTGTGTCCACTTGGTTAGGAATAATACTTTTAAAATATTCAATGTCTTATAATCATATAACATGAAGCATAATAAATATTATCCATAACAGCATGCCATAAGAAAAGAATCAAACATTAATAACATTAAACAGGCATAATCTTTCCTTATTCATCAATACTTAACACTTAGATTCTATTCCCAAAATTTCAGAACAATTCTAAGTATTCACAGCACATGAGTAGCATATACAGCGGATGGCTTAAAGTACTAAGTATCCACAACGGACAACCTAAGTCTACAGCGAAGAGCCAAGGTCCACAGCGGACAGCCAAAGTCCACAGCAGATGAGCATAGTCCAATGCGGATGGCCACAGTCCAATGCAGATGGCCATAGTCCAATGCGGATGAATAACATCTACAGCAGATAACTAGAAAGTGTATAGCGGATGAATAAAGTCCACAGCGGACGTACAAGGCCACAGCGGACGGCAAATCTTTCTAAGTGTTCATAGCAGACAGTGTCCACAGCGGATGACCAACATCCACAGCGGACACACAGTCATACTATAGTGTCCACAGCGGATGACCAACATCCACAGCGGACAACTTATTCATGTCAAAGTGTCCACAGCAGATGACCAATATCCACAGCGGACAACTTGTTTACTTAGAGCTTAACTTACATGATTTCTAGTTCCCAAATGCCCTTGTTAATCATCTACTTAGCTTAGATCTAACAAGTTACATCTTCAAAACATAAGAAATATCACACATAAACATAAATACACTTGAAGCAGCATTTTTTATGAACTGTCGGTTTCTTTATGAAACAAAATAATGGTTTCGTTTATTAAAAACACTTGTAATATGCACATCAGCCCCAAACATATATAAAACAAGCAAAAGAGGGGATCTAGAACTCAGCTATTGCAGCCTTCGAGCAAAACTCCACCAAACTCGAGAGCACAAGGAGTTCAAACACCTATACACACGTAAAGAAGCAGCTAAACATATAGAAACACCTAAAACCCGGTCCTGAAGCTGAAAATCAATTTGTGATAGGATCAAAATGGATCGATCTGTGATGATATTATGATGCAATTGAATCAAAACAAACACAAGTAATCAAATCAATGCAAACATATCAGAAAAATTCATAGTTTTTCATTGATAGAAAGCATAGAAATACAAGTGTAGAGAAAACAATTACAATTCGTTCAACTGATCTAAGGTGCACTAGTCTAGTCTTTGTGCTTACCTACACAATACATAATCTATGTTATTTATACTATCAAAGAAAACAAAAAGGAACATATATTTACAAATAAGTCCCTAAACTATGACAAAACTATTAATAAAGACAATAAAGACTAAATGTTAATCTTCGAGAGGCTTCTACAATACTCCCCCTAAGATTGACATTGTTTTCAATCTTTAAAATCTTCAATCTTTGGTTCTCTTTTCTTCAATCTTCATTCTTCATTCTTCAAACATCAAAGAAATCTTCTGGTTCTTCTTTTACTTTGAACATAGGCTTCTCCTTGTACAACTCTTGTTCTCTCAATGCTTTTGTAATTGCTGACTTAAATTTTTCTGCTAAAATAGCTTGCTCAGGCTTTGATTCATTTGTCTTTATCTCCATCTTTTCCATTCTTTCCAATGTTTCCTTGGATAAACCTGCAATGTCAATGTTAGCATAAAATTCAATTGGTTTTGGATAATCTTTTGAATGTATCTCCAACACCCCTTTACTTGAAATTCTCATGAATTCAATAGACTTAATATCCTTCTTTACAATATTTGCATATGCTAAGGCTTTGCGTAATGCAATCCTTTCCATTGCAGCATTCATGACTTTAATGATCGTCATGAAGTACTTCTTGTCATTTTCAGCAACTTCAGAAGACACCCGTTCAAACTTTTGAATTGAAAAGAAAGAAATGTGACTTGGATGAAGCAACTTTAGCTCAAATACTCCAAATAAAGAAATCATATCTTTATCCCAATCATTCAAATTTCTAACAAGCTTCAACTCAAATTATCAACATTATAAAACCATCGTAGAATTGGTTTTGTCGTTTGAGAGCCATCAGTTACTTTCAGACCAGGATTTGTTACTTTATCAAAGTATTTATCATTAAAAGCATCCAAAAATACATCTTCTTCTACACCTTTTTCTCCATGTTTTCTTTTGCTTTTCAATGATTGAAAGTATTATTTATCTTCCTGATCACATCACATTTTGAGAAATGAACTCATCCTTGTTATTCACCAGTTTAGCAATTGAACAAAATTTTCACCGCGACCAGCTTTTGTTGGGTTAACCAAAGGAAGTTTGTTCAACTCTTTTAAGTCTTGCACAGGAAGTTCAATGATGCTTGAGTAAAAGTAATAAACATCACATATAGCATTTACTCTCTTGATTAAAAAGGAATCAAATACTTTATCATATTTCCAAGCTACTATTTTAACTTCTTTTGTTTTATCAGGAACAATCATTGCATTAAGCAGTTCTGAAATTGATTATCCTTTTTGTAAAACATTTCGTACCAAATCTCCTGCTGTTCGAGCTTTATTCCACAATTGCTTTTGTTCAATCAAGACTTGATAAGCTTGTTTTTCAGTCTCAGGAAACATCTTCATTAGCTCTTTCCTTCTCTCATGTCCACTTCTTATTAACTCCATGTTTTTGATCTCTTGAGGCTTTAGAATTCTTGTTCTCTTTGTAATCTAGAGATACTGTGGGTTGTCCCTGTCGAGGACTATCATTCTGTTTGTTTGTTTCTTGTTTTCTTGGAAACTTCTCACCAAGTTCCTCAAAGAATCTGCTTGAAGTCTGTTTAATTTCTTCCTAGAATAGTTACGTGATTGTAACCATATTCTTAAAGCAGTTACATTCATATCATCTGGATCAGGATGGTGTAACTCAGAAGTTGAAAATTCTTCAACATTGATACTTTCTTGAAGCGGGTTCCATTCTCCATGCTTACTACTATCTCATCCGGATCAACAGGTGCAACAGACTCAGGGTTATACACTTTTCATACTCTTCATTTATTTGTGAGACAGTTAATCCATCCAAGAATACTCTGTTGTACTTCATTTTGATCAAGTAATGGTACTTATCTTCGATATCAACAGGAATGTCTTTAGTTATTTCCTGGATTGGAGAATGAGTAACTTCAACCATGTCTTCATCTTCCAATACTTCATCATACCATGCATCTTCAAACTTAGATTCTAAATCATCAAGTGCCTCAATCTTCTCTTGATCTATAGGTTCTTGACTTTCTTGAGTTTCAACTTCAGATGCCGTCTTTTGAACTTTTGATGATTCAACTAAAACTGAAATGTCTACATCATCAATTTTTCTTTTTCCTTTATCTATCTTAGATAACTTCTCAACATCAATTGGGGTAACTTCAGAAACTATCATAACTTCAGGGGATGGAGATTTTAGACTATCTTTCATTCTTTCAACTTCTTCTTTTGAAACCTCATTGTTTTCTTTCAACTTTTTGAACTTTTCTTCCATTAGGTCATAATCTTCATCATGACTTCAAAATTTTGTAAACTTGTTTCTTTATCTTTCTCCAAATCAGCAATCACTTTATCTTTCTTTTGTAATTCCTCCTTCAATTTCTTATTTTCTTCTCTTAACTTTTCAATGAGATTCACTTTCTTAGCATTTTCTTCTTTTAATTCATCAATAATCAACTGAAAGTTTGTTTCTTCCACCACATGTGTATCCTGTTGATTCAAACTTACAGGTTCATCATGTATCACATCTTCAAATACTTCAAAGTTTTGAACATCTTCATTAACTTCAGTTTGTTCTTTTGTTTCAATTGCTTCTTCAATCATATTAACTATCATCTCCTCAATAGTTTGACTTTCTTTATTTCTATCTTCAACTTGATCAACTTCCTGAATATCTTCAACTTGTTTAGTTTCATGAACATCTTCATTTACTTGTTCCATGTCATTGCCATCATAACCACCATCATTATTATCATCATCATCATCATCAGAACATGAACTTTCATCATTGTCATCTTCATTTTCATCATCATCATCATCAGAACTTGAACTTTCATCATTGTCATCTTCATTTTCATCATCATCATCATCATTTTGAGGAGCTTCTTCAATAATATCATTTGGGTCAACTGGCTCATCTTCAATAAGATGAAAATGCTCTTCATTAATATTCACATCATCTTGAGCCACAACCCTCATATAGTCAAATATTGGTACATTAGGGGCACCAGTAATCATTAATAGTTGTTTGTATGAAGTTTCTGTCATATGCTCAAGAAACAATCTTTCACCACCAACTCCATAACCATGATAATCAGGATTGGCTTCATTTATGATCATCTGCAGGAATCTGGGATATTGTAACACCCGGAAAATTTTAAAAGACGAGAAAGGAAGAATAAAAGCAGATAAAAAGGAAGAAACACAATTTAACCCAAGTTGAGGGGCTAAATGTGTCAAAAAGGACAAAAAGAATAAAAGTGGGTCTAAAAAGGTGATGGCCGCCCACACCTTTCTGCATATTTTCCTTTTCACCGGATTTAGAGAGAGAAAGCAGAGAAGAGTTTCGGGTTTGAAGATGGAAGAACAAGGAAACCGAATTCAAGGTAAGAATTCTTGGTTTTAAGTTGTTCTTGGCCGGCCTATGCCTCGGTTGTATGCTTATATGTGTTTTGTTGTGTTCGGGTGTGTGTTTTTGGTGGGTTTCTAGGTGGTGGAACTCATAGTGCAGACGGGTTTGAAGGAAGTCATACTCAAAGGCTGCTAAGGTGAGTTCCAGATCCGCGGTTTCTATGTTTTAAACCCGTTTTGGGGCTGGAAATACATGTAACTAACTTTTTAATATGTCCAGTATTTTGTACCATAAGTTTGGCCCTGTTCTTTTATTGGGTGTGTTAGGGCTTGCATGTTTTGCTCGGTTTACGTGGTTGTATGCTTGTTCTAAGAGATTAGCATGCTAGATCGGTGCGATGAATGTATAAGAATGAGGATTCGGAACTGATTTTAGTATAAGATGCGGTTTCAGGTTATTGATCATCTGCATTAAGTTTGAATATTTGCATAAGTGTTGTTCATCCGCATTAGTTAAGTGTTCATCCGCATTTGTTGTATGTTCATCCGCATTTATTTGTCCATGCGCATTTGCTTCAGTCATCCGCATTTGGTTCATGCGCATTTCTTTGGGACACCTGGAATATTTTCTGAGGTGTTCATCCCGTTGCTTTACTCATCCGCATTGGTTTATTCATCCGCATTTGTCTGTTCATCCGCATTTGTTTGCTCATCCGCATTTCTTTAAGGAGAAGAATTTTGCTGAGATTTTGGGATGTAGAGCTTAAGTGATGAGAAAGGAGGTTTTATGGGGGACTGTGCTTGTTTACGTTTTGCATGCTTTGTATACTGTTGTGATGATGTTGTTCCATGTTATGTTTATGTCGTGACCTACGTGGTGTGACATATGTATATGCTTATGTAAAGTATTACTTAACGAAAGAGGAAGATAACTAACGAGAAGTAAGAATGAATGCATGCATTAATGAACGATCGGAAGTAAGAAAAATCTTGCAAGCACTGTAAGGAGGTTCACACCCATTGAAGGGTGTTAGCTCAATGGTGTGCGGGTTAGCTACCCCAGAAGGATGCACACTGGGGTCTAATCTTTTTGACTGACCATACGTACGGGACCATTGTAGCTTACCCCGGTGCTGGGCCCGCCTCGGGCATGATGTTTGAAGTCTATTTATAGTCTTCGGTCCAGTACCCACCTTGTGCATGATGTTTGGGGTATAGCACATGGCATGGTCCAAATGATGATACCCCGGTGCTGGGCCCGCCTCGGGCATGATATTTGAAGTCTATTTATAGTCTTCGGTCCAGTACCCGCCTTGTGCATGATGTTTGGGGTATAGCTCGAGGCATTAGCCTGGAGCATAGGGAAGTGAAAGTAATAATGAATGAATGAAATGTACGATAAGTAAGAATGAATGAATGTAAGTTGATGATGATGAAAGATAATAATGAGATTATCTATTTGTACGTACGATGTATGATCGCTCAAGAAAGAAAAGTACGGTTTTAAACGAAAGAAAAGTATTTTATTTATAAAACTAGAACTCACTCAGCAACGCTGACTTTTATGTGTTTCCAGTTGGCAGGTAATTGTTGCTAAGGATGGCACGGGGCAGCTACTTGGCATTTTTGGATGGCATCCGTTGTTTAGAATTATAATGTTTTTATGATGTAATGCAACGAGTGATATTTTGTAACAGTTAACTAAAATGTATTATTTTGCAAAAGCAATTATAATGAAATAATTTTAAATTATTCCGCTGCGTTGTTTTACTACACCTAAATATATGTTTTATGTTTTATGTGCAATGATTGACCAGCTGTAAGCGTCCTGGGAACAGGGCATTACAAGTTGGTATCAGAGCCAAAGTTTAAGTGAAACGGGTAAATATTTTCAAAAGAAACCTAAACTTAAACTGAAAATGGGACATAGGGAAGGGATGCCAGGCCGAGTAGCTGCATGCCATCAGGTATTTTCTTAATGTTAACCGGTATTACGTGCGCATGTTATGTGATTTATGTGCTTCTTAGTAGATTTAGATACTGATGTAGTCAGGATAGGAAATTCTTGGGGTATGAAGAGTAAAGTAAGTGGCTAATCACAACTGGCCACTATAATTAGGGACTTACTATACTTGACATAAACTGAGTTGTTACCTTGAATGACTGTGTTGGTGTTTGAATCTTATAGCGTGTTAGAGGATTGCCAGTGGTAGATCTTTGAAGGCTTCTCGAGGTGGAGGTCGTGGTGGACGTGGTGCTGGACCACGGGTCACGAGAGGAAGGCCTAGGGCTGAAGAGGTGGCTCACGAAGAGCCTGAGACCCCTCATCCGGAGGGGGGTGATGAAAGTGCTATCTTAAGGGCCTCGGTGAAGGAGGCTGTTGTAGAGGAGGTTCATCAGGTCATGGAGATGATCTTACCGTCTGTGGTGACCGAAGTAATAAAGGCTGTAAGAGAAGGGGAAAGGAAGGAGAGGAATCGGTCCTCGGGAGTAAGGGAGCAATCGGGGACTGAGATGGTTGTCTCTACTGATGGGGAAGAGGAAGAAGAGCCTGTGTTGGAGGCAGTATGAGGCTGTAACTATAGGGCATTTCAAAGATGCAAGCCCCCTAACTCGGAAGTATGAGGCTGCTGCTCACCGGTGGGTGAGAGAGATGGAAGCTGTTCTAGATATCAGCGAGTGCTGGGAAGATCAGAAGGTGAAGTTTGCCACTCATTCATTTGTGGACTCGGCCCAATGTTGGTGGGACAATATTGTCCAGGCCGAGGGTAGTAGAGCAATTGACAGGATGAGGTGGAATGAGTTGAAGAAACAGGTGATCGAGGAGTTTTGTCCTCACCGAGAGCTCGACAAGGTTGAGAGGGAGTTCCTACAGCTGGAGGCGGGAACCATGACACATCAGCAATATACCACCAAATTCAATGAGATGGCATGGCTGGTGCCAGATCAGGTGACACCCTTGTCACGAAAGATTAAGAGATACATTCAGGGCTTGCCAGCGGACATCCGCAGGCACATGATCGCCGCCCGACCGAGCACGTTTAGGTCAGTGGTTGATCTGGTAGGGAGGCTGTATGATGAACGGGAAGTGGTGGTGGCTGAGGTGAGTAAGAAAGGTGGTGGTGACCGGAACTGGAACGGGAAGAGGTTTGGTAGGGGTGGTGCCTCGATAAACAACAAGCGTGCACGGGAGGATGACCGCCGTGTGGTCACATCTGGTACCGGGTCGAAGAGGTGTGGCAAATGCGGAAAGGAGCATCTCGGAGAATGTAGGCGGGGATTGAATGTATGCTTCCTGTGTGGAAGGATAGGGCATATAGAAAAGGATTGTCGTATGGCTAGATGTTTTAACTGTGGTGGAGAGGGTCATATGAGCAGGGAATGCATGAAGCCAAGGGCTGAGAGTTCCGGAGCGAAGAGACGACCGGAACCGAAGGGCAGAAAGCAAGCGCCAGAGCATTCAAGATGACCTGGGAGGAGGCTAGGACGGACCCCGATGTTGTGTCAGGTACGTTCAGAGTAAACCAAACTCTTGCCTCCGTGTTATTTGACTCCGGTGCTAGTAAGAGCTTCATTTCTGCTGCCTTTTGTGCTAAGTTGCCTTTAAGGAGTAGGAGTATTGATGAGCCCTTCAATGTAGAAACTGCCATAGGTAAGTCTACCAGGATTTCTAAGATGATGGAAGGCTGTGTCATAGAAGTAGAAGGTCATAAATTTCCTGTTAGACCATTCGTGATGACCTTAGGCGGTTTCGATGTAGTCCTGGGAATGGACTGGTTAGCGGCCTACGAGGCGAATATCGTATGCCGCAAGAAGATGATTGGACTGACAGCGCCTGATGGGAGTTCAGTGACGAATTACGGTGATCGAGTTACTACGATTCCGAAGGTTATTTCAATGGCGGTGGCGGGAAAGTGTATGAGGCTTGGATGTAGTGCCTACTTGGCCTACGTAAAAGTTGTTGATACGCCAACACCACAATTGTCTGATGTACCAGTTGTGTGTGACTTCCTAGACGTGTTCCCTGAAGATTTACCAGGTGTACCGCCGGACCGTGAGATTGGGTTTCAGATCGACCTGATACCCGGTGCCCAACCTGTTGCTAAGGCACCGTATCAGTTATCCCCCTCTGAGCTGAAGGAATTGATGGAGCAACTGCAAGAGTTGCTTGATAAGGGGTTCATTATACCGAGTATCTATCCATGGGGTGCCCTGGTTTTGTTTGTAGAGAAGAAGGACGGTAGTATGAGGATGTGTATTGATTACCGCGAGCTGAACAAGTTGACGGTGAAGAATCGGTATCCATTGCTGAGGATTGATGACCTGTTCGATCAGCTCCAAGGTGCCAGTTGGTTTCAAGAATAGATCTCCGATCTGGTTACCATCAGCTGAAGGTGAAGGAGCAGGATATTCCTAAAACAGCTTTTCGTACGCGTTATGGACACTACAAGTTCCTTGTTATGTCTTTCGATTTAACCAACGCGCCAGCTGCTTTTATGGATCTGATGAATCGAGTGTGTCGGCTGATGTTGGATAAATCAGTGATTGTGTTCATCGATGATATCTTGATTTATTCGAAGAGTGAGGTGGAGCATGCCGGTCACATTCGAGAGGTGTTAGAGACGTTGAGAAGGGAGAAGTTGTATGCTAAGTTCTCCAAGTGCGCATTCTGGTTGCGCGAGGTTCAGTTTTTGGGTCACGTGGTGAATACCAAGGGGATTATGGTGAACCCGGCAAAAGTGGAAGCTGTGATGCAATGGAAGTCTCTAAAGACGCCATCCGAGATTCGTAGTTTCTTGGGGTTGGCGGGATATTATAGGAGATTCATTCAAGACTTCTCTAAGATAGCTTCTCCGTTGACTAAGTTGACCCGTAAGGATGTGAAGTTTGATGGGGTCAAGCTCAAGAGAGTGCTTTTGAGGAGTTAAAGGCAAGGTTGACTCAAGCTCCTGTCTTATCATTACCTGAAGGGAGCGAGGATCTGGTGGTTTATTCAGATGCTTCTTACTCGGGATTGGGTTGCGTACTGATGCAGCGAGGAAAGGTTATAGCTTACGCATCCCGACAATTGAAGGTTCATGAGGTTAATTACCCTACTCATGATTTAGAGCTAGCAGCTGTGGTCTTTGCATTAAAAATTTCGAGGCACTACCTGTACGGGACGAGGTGCACCATCTTCACTGACCACAAGAGCTTGAAGTACTTCTTCGAGCAGAAGGATTTGAACATGAGGCAAAGGAGATGGTTGGAACTGATAAAGGATTATGATTGTGAAATCCATTACCATCCGGGCAAAGCCAACGTAGTGGCGGATGCCCTTAGCCTAAAGGAGAGGCCTGAACCAATCTGGGTGAAGGCTTACCAATTGAATTGACCTTCGATGTGATGAAGAAGGTCAAGGAGTTTCAAGATGAGGCGTTGAAGGAAGATCATCTTAACTCTGAAAGGATGAGAGGTCTAGTCGCGGAATTGGGTGAAAACACTCTCGGTGTTAGACCCAATTCGGACGGATGTGGATCCCTCGTTACGGGGATTTACGTGGGAGGATTATGGATGAAGCTCATAAGACTCGATACTCCATCCATCCCGGTGCTACAAAGATGTATCAAGACATGAAGAAAGATTTTTGGTGGCCGGGTATGAAGCGCGATGTAGGGGAGTATGTGTGTAAGTGTCTTACTTGCTTGCAAGTGAAGGCCGAGCATCAGAAGCCGTATGGGAAGATCCAACCTTTGGATATACCCGAGTGGAACTGGGAGCATACACCATGGACTTTATCACGAAGCTACCGCATACCGTGAAGGGGTACGATGCCATATGGGTGATAGTCGACCGTCTGACGAAGAGTGCTCACTTCCTACCAATCCACGAGACGTATTCACCTGAGAAGTTAGCGGACCTATTCATCAGGGAGATTGTAACTTGTCACGGTGTGCCGGTGTCTATTGTTTCTGATCGTGACACTCGGTTTACATCTAAGTTCTGGAAGAGATTTCATGATGCAATGGGGACGAGGTTACACATCAGCACGACTTATCATCCACAGATGTTTGGTCAGTCGGAGAGAACCATTCAGATGCTTGAGGATATGCTTCGGTCATGCGTCATTGATTTTGGAGGTAGTTGGGATGACCACTTACCGTTAGCTGAGTTCTCATATAATAACAGTTATCATGCCAGCATTGGTATGCCACCTTATGAGATGCTATATGGTAGGAGATGTAGAACACCTGTTTGTTGCGATGATATTGGTCAGAAGGAGTTAGGAAGTATTGAGGCGATTGAGGCTACGACTGAGAAGCTCGAAAAGATCAAAGCCTTTATGAAGGCAGCCAAAGATAGGCAGAAGTCGTTTGCCGATAAGAGACGTAGACCGATTGAGTTCCAGGTGGGCGATAGAGTTATGTTGAAAGTCTCACCTTGGAAAGGTATCATTTGGTTTAGAAAGTGGGGCAAGTTGAGCCGAGATACATAGGGCCTTTCCGAATCATTGCTCGAGTAGGAGAGGTGGTCTACAGGTTGTAGTTACCCGATGAGTTAAGTGGAATTCACCCGACATTCCATGTATCTCATCTATGGAAGTGTTTAGCTGACGAAGATATGGTTGTACCATTGGAAGACATTGAAGTTGATGAAACGCTCAATTATGTGGAGCAACCAGTGGCAATCATTGACCGCAAGGATAAACGGTTAAGGAATAAAGTGGTTCCTCTTGTGCGCGTACAGTGGAAGCACAAAAGGGATCCGAGTCTATGTGGGAGACTGAAGAAGAGATGAGGCAGCATTACCCATATATGTTCGAGGAATAACAGGTTTCGGGGACGAAACCTATATAAGGGGGGTGGACTTGTAACACCCGAAAAATTTTAAAAGACGAGAAAGAAAGAATAAAAGCAGATAAAAAGGAAGAAACACAATTTAACCCAAGTTGAGGGGCTAAATGTGTCAAAAAGGACAAAAAGAATAAAAGAGGGTGTAAAAAGGTGATGGCCGCCCACACCTTTCTGCATTATTTCCTTTTCACCGGATTTAGAGAGAGAAAGCAGAGAAGAGTTTCGGGTTTGAAGAAGGAAGAACAAGGAAACCGAATTCAAGGTAAGAATTCTTGGTTTTAAGTTGTTCTTGGCCGGCCTATGCCTTAGTTGTATGCTTATATGTGTTTTGTTGTGTTTGGGTGTGTGTTTTTGGTGGGTTTCTAGGTGGTGGAACTCATAGTGCAGACGGGTTTGAAGGAAGTCATACTTGAAGGCTGCTAAGGTGAGTTCTAGATCCCTGGTTTCTATGTTTTAAACCTGTTTTGGGGCTGGAAATACATGTAACTAACTTTTTAATATGTCCAGTATTTTGTACCATAAGTTTGGCCATATTCTTTTATTGGGTGTGTTAGGGCCTGCATGTTTTGCTCGGTTTACGTGCTTGTATGCTTGTTCTAAGAGATTAGCATGCTAGATCGGTGCGATGAATGTATAAGAATGAGGATTGGGAACTGATTTTAGTATAAGATGCGGTTTCAGGTTATTGATCATCCGCATTAAGTTTGAATATTTGCATAAGTGTTGTTCATCCGCATTAGTTAAGTGTTCATCCGCATTTGTTTGTCCATGCGCATTTACTTCTGTCATCCGCATTTGGTTCATGCGCATTTCTTTGGGACACTTGGAATATCTTCTGAGGTGTTCATCCGCATTGGTTTACTCATCCGCATTGGTTTATTCATCCGCATTTGTCTGTTCATCCGCATATGTTTGCTCATCCGCATTTCTTTAAGGAGACAGAATTTTCTGAGATTTTAGGATGTAGAGCTTAAGTGATGAGAAAGAAGGTTTTATGGGGGACTGTGCTTGTTTACATTTTGCATGCTTTGTATGCTGTTGTGATGATGTTGTTTCATGTTATGTTTATGTCGTGACCTTACATGGTGTGACATCCGGTAATTTTCCGTTACCAAACTCCGTTAGTTCCGTTAAGTCTTGCATACACGTGTCGGGAGCACACACTAGTTGTCGATCAACGTTGGTGACTTAATAATAATTAATAATGATAAACTAATTATAATTTAACTGGTTACGTGATTATCAAGTTGTGCTTATGAGATTATGTGATTTAAATGCTTATTGTGAATTTTATCGCGTAACGTGGAAACGTGTATATTTATTTCGTGTGTTTTGTGGCAAATGGAAATTATGCATGATTATTATTTGTGACTAATAATAATTGTGTTTAGTAGTTAAAAATTATTTAAAAACTATTCAAAGAGTCTAATTTTTATAAAATACAAAATGCAAGGGTTTAAAGGGTATTATGCAAAAATTATATGTTTAAAACACAAAACCCAACCCTAATCCCACCCCATCGGACGCGACCTCACTCCCTCTCCCTTTGCCATTTCGGCCAAGAACACCCACAAAGCATCGGTTTTGGATCGATTTCAAGCTCCACAACACATTGGAACATCGATTCTTGTTTTCTTTCGCGAATTAAAGGTTAGTTTTGGTGTTTTCATGCATTATTGTGTTAGCCGAAACCCTAATTCGAAATTGATGATGTGGAGGTCGATTCTTGTTTGTTTGGTGATGTTAATATGTTAGTTGGATTGTATATATGCTAGTTAACGTGGATTATTCAAGAAAGTTTGGATTTTGGTTGTTTGTTCATATGATCATCTTTGGCCGAGAGGTTGAGGCGATTTTGGATCAAATTGGATGTTGAATGTTGGTTGTTTGATGTTGTAATGATGCTAGTTAGGTTGTATGCATATTGGTTAACGTCGATTATGCAAGAAAGCTTCGATTTTGGTTCATGGTTCATAGGTTACTAGGAATAGTAACTTTATTTTGCATGAATTGATGATTTGATGATGTATGAATGTTATGGATGTGTTTGTGATGATGATTAGATGCTAGGTTGATGATATGAACAATTGAAAAACAAGATGTCTTATAGTTCATACATTGCTAAAAATAGTAACTTTTGGTGTTGGGCGTTGATGAATCATGATGAATAAGTGTTTTTGATCATGTTTAGATGTTGTCATGGACTTGAATTGGTATGTAAATGATGAATCCATGAATGTCTTGGGTGTTTGATGAAATTGGGACGTACTTTCCCAAAAGGGAAACTTTATTTGTGCAAATTCTTTAATTGGATGATTTGAGCGTGTTTGGGATATTAGGATCATGCTAGTGTGTTCATGGATGGTTTCTAAGGTGATTAAATGTGTTGTTTAGGTTATAGGGATGTTGATTTGGTTTGTTACCTGTTTTGGCTTGTTGTGATTCGCATGACTTGTATGATATCTAGTTGTATGGTGATCTAGGTGGTACATGTGGTTAATGATGTGCTATATGTAATCAAGTGGTATGTTGATCATGTATGATATGTTGTTGTGTTAGTATTAACGAGTTATCACCTATAATGTCACCAACGGGTCAAACGGGTCAAACGGGTCAACTGGGTCAAATGTGTCTTGTCTTTCTAAAACCTTGAGTCCTTTGGGTTGTAAAGCACTTAGGGTTTCATATTGATTCTGTGTACACGTACTTATGTACTCATGTGTTCTAGGTGACCTTTAAAGGTTGTCTTTCCGCTCTTTCTTTCAAGTTAAGCTCTAAGTTAATTCTTGCACGCATCAGGTGAGTTCTTGCCCCACTCATTTTACCTAATCTCTTTTGGGGAGATAGCATACTGTTGATCACAAACGCTTTTATATATGAGTGTGTATAATATTGATATAGTGCTGTTTACCATGGAAAGTCCTCACACTTTCGGATTGTTAATATTGACTAGCGGGGAAATTTTGGGTAGTACTACTGGGTCTGACGAGCCCCACCTGTGCGACTCGAGGTCAAACGGGTGCAATTTTGTCCTAACTTATATTCGTCACGACCTGGTAAGTCGTGACGGGAGGCAACAAACGTAACACAGTCAGCTTCGATCGCGAAATCACTATGATTAATATTTTTATGTTAATAGACTAGCTATCTATGGCAATACACTACTTATGCTCTGGAAACTGTTGATTGGTTTATATTTTAACGCAAACTCTTGAACTCACCAACCATGTGTTGACTTGCTTAGTATGCTATTCTTAGGTTAAGGTTGCCAGTTGCCTAGGAGCACGCACGTCAGCATTGTTGAGTTGTCTACATTTGCCTTGTTTACAAATTTGGGATTATTTTCATATTAAATAATTGTGTTTGGGGCGCGTATGTTTTGCGTATTCTCTTTACATACTACATGTTTTGGGTTTTCTGGTTTTAAAAACGCTTCCGCAGTATTTTAAACGTTAACTCTGGTTCTGTTTATTTATCATATAGAGTCGTTCTTGGTAACTAATGACTGAGATCCTGGTATGTCACGCGCCTCGCGGTAAAACCCCGCACGCGGATTTTGAGGGTGTGACAGATTGGTATCAGAGCCATTGGTTATAGGGAACTAGGTTGCATACACACACTAGACTATAACCGCACAGTTGTTAGTTACTTATAGCTTACTCTCCTTACTGTATACTCATTGGCATACGCAACACGTACTTCGCAGCATGGCATCGTCGTCCAGGAATTTAGGCAAGAGACCTGCATGATCTGAGTCACCTCCTACTTCTCCCGTACCTGATAGGGGATTTAACTGGCCTCGACATCCTTATCCTCCTGGTGAGATAGACTGGGATCAGCCTTTCATACCTCCTGAGCTCGATCCTCCGCGGAACTGGGATTTCTACCCCACTTACATAAACCGTATGGATTATAGAGAACACGTACCACCAATAGCACCTACACGACCTAGGACTAGGTCATTAACCGCCTCTACTTTGCCTACACTCCCTACCTTGAGCATCCCTCTGGAGCAGGCATTTACAGCCCTAGTAGACACACTGGACACAGAGCGATAGTGGATTAGAGGACTCACTGATGAGAACTCTGCATTACGATCTGAGATGCGTCAGCTGCGTTTCCAGGTAGAGACACTTCAGGAGCGACTTTCGATGGCCATTGGTGGACATCATACTCTGGCAGGCAACGTGGTAGCACTTAGTGGGCGCATGGACGCACAGGATCACTATAATGTTGTGATCGATGATAGGTTTACTGATTTAGAGGCACAACTAGCAGCACTTCAGGTTGTTGAAGCCCTTGCACCTTTGGTGGACCCTGATGAGGAAAACCTAGAAGAGGAACCCGAGGAAGCCCCCGAAGAAGAATCAGCAGAGATGGATGAGGACAGTGACGGATCTGACGTACTGGACTGATCCTACTTTTAAATGACTTAGACTATGTAGTGTTTCTTTTCTTTGAAACCTATGTGGGAAGGGTTGTTTCCCACCCAACTGATAAACTTAAATTTGACATTGATGGAATATTTTGTGACTCAATTGCAATTTATTTATCTTTGATTATTATTTCTGTTATAAATGTTGTGGTTGTGGTGAATACATTATTTCTTATTGTTTACTGTACCTTGATGAGATTAATGTGTTGGATGTTACTCATTATTGTAATTGTGAATTTTAAAGTGAAATATGGACGCACGTGGAAGAGGACGTGGGCGTGGTCGTGGACGTGGCGCCGGAGGCCGTGGAGCCGGAGCCATAAACATGACGCTTGCGGAATTGGCGGCATTAATTAATGAACATGTTCAGGCGGCAGTGGCTGCTGCCCAACCAGGACAACCGGCAGGTACATGATAACAAGAGGTTAAACTAATTATCCTAGTTAATTGCCTAGGATATCTGACTAATGTTTGGGATTGTCAAAACAGGACCACCACCATGTACCTACAAGTCCTTCATGGACTGTAAACCCCATACCTACAGCGGGACGGAAGGAGCTGTAGGGCTTGTAAGGTGGTTTGAGAAGACAGAGTCTGTCTTCGCGAAATGCAACTGCCCGCCTGCTGATCAGGTGAAGTATGCCACCGGGGCATTGGAAGGCGTAACACTTTCCTGGTGGAATGCCCAGGTACAAATGCTGGGTCAAGCCATGGCCAATCAACTACCTTGGGATGAGTTCAAGGGAAATATGACTGAAGAATACTGCCCCCAAAATGAAGTGCAGAAACTAGAGATTGAGTTCTGGCAACTCAAAATGCAAGGCTCAGAAATTGAAGCCTACACGACTCGTACTCATGAGTTAGCCACTTTATGCCCAGGGATGGTGAATGAAATGCACAAGAGGGTGGAGCATTATATACGGGGATTGGTGCCCGAAATTCAAAGTATGGTAACTGCCTCTAACCCCACTACCATACAACAAGCAATCCGAACAGCCCACAGGCTGACTGACCAGGCAGTTGAGCAAGGACGGTTACCCAAACGGGGTGCGGTGGCAAGCGTGCCCGACCAAAAACGCAAGTGGGATGGTTCAAGCAACAAGGGGTCGTCATCCAGCAGCCAATCTCAACCTCAACAACAGCAGCAAAGTCAGCAACAGCAACGGAAGTTCGATAACAACCGAAGCTTCAACAAGGTGACTACCTCAAATCAAGGACCCGGTGGGTATGGTGGAAGACTGCCGAAGTGCAACCGGTGTAACTACCACCATGTGGGTCGATGTGATAACTTCAAGTGCCAACGTTGTGGGAAGATTGGTCATGCAGCCAAAGACTGTCGGGGTGAACTGATGAAGAAGCCTCAACAATCACAAGAAACTCCGAAAGGTTGTTTTGAGTGCGGAAAAGAAGGCCATTACAGACGCAACTGTCCCCAGCTTAAGAGGAACGGTAATGGCAACAACAACAATGCGAACAACAGCAATAATAACAATGGCAACAACAATAACAACAACAATGGTAATGGCAACAACAATGGAGGCAATAACAACAATAGAGCCAAAGGAAGAGCCTTCGTCATTGGCTCAGGTGAGGCTCTAAACGATCCTACAACAGTAACTGGTAAATTTTCGGTTAATGGTTGTTTTGCTACCGTATTATTCGATACCGGAGCCGATAGAAGTTTCATGTCCATTAGGTTCTGTAGTCTTTTAAGTGATATGCCCTCAGCCTTAGAAACTAAATACACCGTGGAGTTAGCTGACGGTACACAGATTCACGTAACGCATATTCTTAGAGACTGCAAGATAGAGCTTGCTGGTCATACATTCACCATAGATCTCATGCCTGTTACGTTAGGAAGCTTTGATGTGGTAGTAGGCATGGATTGGCTTTCCGATAAACAAGCGGAAGTCATATGCCACGAGAAGATCATACGGATTCCCATTGGTGAAGAAGTCCTTACGGTCAGAGGTGATAGGAGTGGTGCGGTGATAGGCATCATCTTTTTTATGAAAGCACAGAAGTTGTTACGAAAGGGTCGACTGGCCATATTAGCACTCGTCACAGATAAACAGGTAGAGGAAAAGAAGATAGAGGATATCCCCGTAGTTCGTGAGTTTCCCGAGGTGTTTCCGGAAGACCTGCCTGGATTACCGCCTCATCGTCAAGTTGAATTCCAGATTGAGTTGACTCCAGGAGCCGCTCTAATTGCGAGAGCACCGTACCGGTTAGCTCCGAACGAACTGCAGGAATTATCTGCCCAACTACAAGAGTTGTTGGATAAAGGGTTCATCCGACCGAGTTCGTCGCCCTGGGGAGCGCCAGTTCTATTTGTGAAGAAGAAGGATGGTACATTTCGAATGTGCATTGACTATAGGGAACTGAACAAGGTTACTATCAAGAATAGATATCCGTTACCTTGTATCGATGATTTGTTTGATCAACTGCAAGGATCAAGCTATTACTCTAAGATTGATCTGAGGTCTGGGTATCATCAGCTTAGAGTTCGAGAAGAGGACATCTCGAAGACTGCTTTCCGTACACGATATGGTCACTATGAATTTTTGGTCATGCCATTTGGGTTGACGAATTCACCAGCAGTATTCATGGACCTCATGAATCGCGTGCGCAAACCCTATCTTGATCAGTTTGTTATCGTCTTTATTGATGACATACTGATATACTCAAGGACCGAGGAAGAACAAGGAGAGCACTTACGTTTGATCTTGGAATTACTTAGAGAGGAACACTGTATGCAAAGTTTTCTAAGTGTGATTTCTGGATACGTGAGGTACAATTCTTGGGTCATATTGTCAACGAGAAGGGAATACATGTTGATCCTGCTAAGATTGAAGCGATAAAGAATTGGTCTGTTCCTAAGACACCGAGTGAGATATGACAATTCCTTGGATTAGCGGGATATTATCGACGATTCATTGAAGGATTATCTAAGATTGGACAACCTCTCACAGCCTTGACTCACAAGGGAACAACATACAAATGGGGTGAGAATCAGGAAACTGCTTTTCAGTTGCTGAAGCATAAATTGTGTAGCGCACCAATATTAGCGTTACCGGATGGTAGTGATGACTTCGTAGTCTACTGCGATGCGTCTATTCAAGGACTTGGATGCGTCTTAATGCAGCGGGATAAAGTGATAGCTTACGCCTCTAGACAGTTGAAGATTCATGAGAAGAACTATACCACCCATGACTTGGAACTGGGTGCGGTAGTGTTTGCCTTGAAGATCTGGAGACATTACTTGTACGGTACCAAATGCACCATCTACACCGATCACAAGAGTCTTCAGCATATATTTGAGCAAAAGGAATTGAACATGAGGCAAAGGCGCTGGGTAGAGTTATTGAATGACTATGATTGTGCTATCAAGTATCACCCGGGAAAAGCAAATGTAGTGGCTGACGCGCTGAGTAGGAAAGAAACTACTAAGCCTCGACGTGTGCGAGCTCTGCAACTAACGATTAGTACGCAGTTACCTGAACAAATCCGAGAGGCTCAGACAGAAGCTCTGAAAGCAGAAAACATTGGGTCTGAATCGTTAAGGGGTATGGAAAAACAATTGGAAGTAAAAGCGGATGAAATTCGTTACTTCATGGATAGACTATGGGTACCTCTACACGGAAATCTGAGAGACTTGGTCATGATTGAGGCTCACAAGTCCAAGTATTCTATACATCCTGGATCTGACAAGATGTATCACGATCTGAAGGCGCACTATTGGTGGCCTAATATGAAAGCGGATGTAGCTACTTATGTGAGCAAGTGTCTGACCTGCTCGAAGGTTAAAGTGGAGTATCAGAAACCATCTGGTCTACTACAACAACCCGAGATACCTATGTGGAAGTGGGATCAGATATCAATGGATTTTATTACTAAGTTACCTCGCACTTCTACGGGTTGTGATACAATATGGGTTATCGTGGATCGATTAACAAAATCTGCTCATTTCCTAGCGATAAAGGAAACAGACAAGATGGAGAAATTAACTTGACTCTATTTGAAGGAGATCGTTTCGAGGCATGGAGTACCAATCTCGATCATTTCTGATCGCGATTCTCGTTTCACTTCACACTTCTGGCAATCACTACAGAAATCTTTGGGTACGCGATTGGATATGAGTACTGCTTATCATCCACAGACTGATGGTCAAAGCGAGCGTACTATACAGACTTTGGAGGACATGTTACGTGCTTGTGTGATTGACTTCGGGAATAACTGGGAAGTTCACCTACCATTGGTGGAATTTTCTTACAACAACAGTTATCACACTAGCATAAAGGCGGCACCTTTTGAAGCTTTATATGGGAGAAAGTGTAGATCACCAGTTTGCTAGGCTGAAATTGGTGATAGTCAATTAACGGGTCCTGAGTTAGTAAACGAGACAACTGAGAAGATTGTCCAGATAAGAAACCGCATGGCTGCAGCGCGAGACAGACAGAAAAGCTATGCTGACAAGCGACGGAAACCCTTAGAATTTCAAGTTGGTGACAAGGTTTTATTAAAGGTTTCACCATGGAAAGGCGTAGTTCGGTTTGGTAAGCGAGGAAAGCTAAATCCGAGATACGTTGGACCATTTGAGATAGTGGAAAGAATTGGCCCAGTGGCCTATCGACTAGCCTTAAATGATTCATTGAGTGGAATCCATGATGTATTCCATGTTTCAAATCTAAAGAAATGTTTAACGGATGAAACGATGGTCGTACCACTGGAAGAAGTTCAAGTAGACGAACAGTTACGCTTCATTGAGGAACCTGTCGAAGTGATGGATCGTGAGGTGAAAACGCTTAAGCAAAGCAAGATACCCATCGTCAAAGTTCGTTGGAACTCGAGACGTGGACCAGAGTTCACGTGGGAACGTGAAGACCAAATGAAGCTTAAGTACCCTCAGCTATTCGAAAGGACGATGCCAGCCGGCGAAGGTACTGATTAAAATTCGGGACGAAATTTCTTTCAACATGGGGATGATGTGACAACTCATCCAAAACTCACACGATTTCAATTTCCTTGTGCCAATGCAGTAGACCAGTGATGGAACACTCACCATGTAACGCAATTTTCGGGACGAAAATTCTTTCAACATGGGATAATGTGACATCCGGTAATTTTCCGTTACCAAACTCCGTTAGTTCCGTTAAGTCTTGCATACACGTGTCGGGAGCACACACTAGTTGTCGATCAACGTTGGTGACTTAATAATAATTAATAATGATAAACTAATTATAATTTAACTGGTTACGTGATTATCAAATTGTGCTTATGAGATTATGTGATTTAAATGCTTATTGTGAATTTTATCGCGTAACGTGGAAACGTGTATATTTATTTCGTGTGTTTTGTGGCAAATGGAAATTATGCATGATTATTATTTGTGACTAATAATAATTGTGTTTAGTAGTTAAAAATTATTTAAAAACTATTCAAAGAGTCTAATTTTTATAAAATACAAAATGCAAGGGTTTAAAGGGTATTATGCAAAAATTATATTTTTAAAACACAAAACCCAACCCTAATCCCACCCCATCGGCCGCCACCTCACTCCTTCTCCCTTTGCGATTTCGGCCAAGAACACCCACAAAGCATCAGTTTTGGATCGATTTCAAGGTCCACAACACATTGGAACATCGATTCTTGTTTTCTTTCGCGAATTAAAGGTTAGTTTTGGTGTTTTCATGCATCATTGGCACGCGGATTTTGAGGGTGTGACACATGGTGTGACGTATGTATATGCTTATGTAAAGTATTACTTAACAAAAGTGGAAGATAACTAATGAGAAGTAAGAATGAATGCATGCATTAATGAATGATCGGAAGTAAGAAAAGTCTTGCAAGCACTGTAAGGAGGTTCACACCCAGTGAAGGGTGTTAGCTCAACGGTGTGTGGGTTAGCTACCCCAGAAGGATGCACACTAGGGTCTAGTCTTTGTGACTGACCATACGTACGGGACCATTGTCGCTTACCCCGGTGCTGGGCCCGCCTCGGGCATGATGTTTGAAGTCTATTTATAGTCTTCGGTCCAGTACCCGCCTTGTGCATGATGTCTGGGGTATAGCACATGGCATGGTCCAAATGATGATACCCCGGTGCTGGGCCCACCTCGAGCATGATGTTTGAAGTCTATTTATAGTCTTCGGTCCAGTACCAGCCTTGTGTATGATGTTTGGGGTATAGCTCGAGGCATTAGCCTGGAGCATAGAGAAGTTAAAGTAATAATGATCGAATGAAATGTACGATAAGTAAGAATGAATGAATGTAAGTTGACGATGATGAAAGATAATAAAGAGATTATCTATTTGTACGTACGATGTATGATCGCTCACGAAAGAAAAGTACGGTTTTAAACGAAAGAAAAATATTTTATTTATAAAACTAGAACTCACTCAGCAACGCTGACTTTTATTTGTTTCCAGTTGGCAGGTAATTGTTGCTGAGGATGGCACGGGGCAGCTACTTGGCATTTTTGGATGGCATCCGTTGTTTAGAATTATAATGTTTTTGTGATGTAATGCAACGAGTGATATTTTGTAACAGTTAACTGAAATGTGTTATTTTGCAAAAGCAATTATAATGAAATGATTTTAAATTATTCCGTTGCGTTGTTTTAGTACACCTAAATATATGTTTTATGTTTTATGTGCAATGATTGACCAGCTGTAAGCGTCCCGGGAATGGGGCCTTACAGATACATCAGATACTTATTTCTGATTCCTTTCTCCAAGTTAAAGATAAATCCATTCATAATCCAACGAGCCATGTTGAATCTTCTATTTGTTGCGAGGGCCACAATGGGTGAGGCTATATCAACTGGAAAGGAGTTCCAACCCGTACTTCTTTTTGACATGCCATGCTGGAATATATAGCATAGTAGTTTCCAGTGATTGTACACTCGGGCTTTGAAAAATTGTTTCTTAGGAAAATTATTTGGATGACCCATAGCAATAAAGGTTTCTCTACATTCATTAAATGAGAGTTCTGCTAAGTCTTTAGGGTCATTGTTTCCAAGCCTTAATGCTTCTCTAATGGATTCTTCTAACACTTCAATCATTCTTTCATTGGTTATGAATCCTCTCAAAACTTTTCTCCCTTCTTCATTGATCTCAATATTAGCAGTAGTCCAAAACTTCTTGATCAGTCTGGAATAAATCACAGGCTGATTGCACATAGCATAGACATACTTAGTCCTTAATAGGAATCTAATCATCTCTTCATAGCCTGCAGCATCCCGAACATTTTCGCTTAGAAATGTTGCTACATTGTGTTTAGGCTCAAACTTAAATTCAGCCATCTGAAAGGATAAGACAAAAAGAATTAGACACTTAAGAATTTTCAATATTGAATCAAATTGATATTTATAGAAATTTAAATGAATTATTATGTTTTAATTTTGTTAACCTAACTTGCACTTTGAAAATTTTCTAAGTGTTCAAGTATTCTGTCCAAAAAACAAAATACATTCAAGTTAGAGTGTAAATGATTTCAAACATATCAATTCATTAAATTTTCTCAAAAAAGAAAAAACAGATTAAAGAATCAATTTGTGATTAATTTTCCATTTTTATTAAAAATTTATGAATGTGACTGTTCATATTCAAGAACTTCGACTGATGAACATGAACATCATCATCAAGAACAAATTTAATGAAAATCAGATTTGATTATCACAATATGTTCGAAATCAAGTGTATATATTCAATCAATGTTCAATTTCAGTTAAACATTTACATTAAGGTCACAGATTTCAAAATTTCAGTCGAACTAGGGTTCATACGCCTATATAGCTATGAAACGCCCAATTAAATTCAAACTATAAACTTGAAATTGTATGAATTTTTCATGAACTTAGGTAAGATTCTGAAAAACAAACTATCAATCGCAAGTATTGAACAAATAACAATCAGAAAGATGAACTGGTGAATCAAGGGTGTTCGATAGTCGGGTGCAAGATCAGGGGATTTGAGAGCGAATGAGAGACCTGAAATCACAAGTGTTGTATTTGTATTAAGTGTAAACTTTTAGGCACATGAGCACTGTTTGTGCGCATGAGACTCAATTTTACACAAAGAATTTAGGCGCATGAGCACAGTTTGTGCGCATGGGTTGATTTTTACACTAAGTATTTAGGCGCATGAGCACTGTTTGCGCGCATGAGGTTTAGACGCATGGGAACTGTTCAGACGCATAAGCACTGTTTAGGCGCTTTTGCACTGTTCAGGCTCATGGGACTAACTGAAACGCCCAACACTTGGTAATTTTTCACTTGAAACGCCCAACTCTTGAAAGCCTGGTACGGTGTAGGCGTATGAGTATGGATGAAACGCCCAACACTTAACCACAAATTTCAGACATATGACAACTGTTTAGGCGCATGAGGTTGTTTGAAACGCCCAACACTTGTACAAAATTATGAAAACACATCATGCTCCTATTTTGGACTTTTGAACACTGTTTAGGCGCATGAGATTACTTCCATGAGTCTTAACACTTGTAATTTCAAATCTTCCACCTGAACACTGTTTAAACACATTAGTATTGTTCATATACTAATTTTTAAAACAATTTGTCAAATTTTGACTTTCACCCGAAATTTACATAATTGACCCTCAATTTTGTACTTTTGACATTAAATTTATTTTTATTTTTAAGTTAAAATCTTATATATATATATATATATATATATATATATATATATATATATATATATATATATCTTTGACCTTTTTATTTTTGTTTTAAATTTTTTGAAAAACAATTTCCAGTCATTTTAGTCTCTAATTTTAACAAAAATCTCATATTAAAATGTTGCAAGAATCTTTTCCACTTTAAAATGTTTTCTTCAGGTTTATTTTTAGGATTTATCAAACACACATATGCTTGAACTTTTTAGCTTCATCCTATCCATCCAAAACATTTAATTTTTGATTTTTCATATCTTGAAATTTGAAAATTTTCTCTTTGACACTTTTACTTTTTACTCCCCCTAAATTTTTGAAAATTTATAGTTTTTAATTGATAGAAAGCATAAAAATACAAGTGTAGAGAAAACAATTACAATTTGATCAACTGATTCGATGCTTTAAATTAATTATATAAACAGATCTCAGGGTTATTTATATCGCTATCAGGAGTGAGTTTGTAACTTTACAAGCAGTCAATTTGAGAAGTCAACACTACTCATGGGTCCTAAAATGGACAAACATGAATGCATGATTGATTTAGTTTGATCATAATAGTTTACTTTTTCAGTATAATTACATGAGCTTACCTGCACATCATATCTGATCACGTCAAACTTAAGTCGTAAATGAAGTATGCAACTGATAAAACTAATGTATCTATCATTTCTCACATATTGCAAAGACAGATTCATTCCTAAAAAATGAATTAAGAAAGAAAAACTCTATTTTTGTAGTTTTTGTTTTATATTTTTATCTTTTGATTTTTCAATTTTCTATTTTTGTATTTTGGTTTGTTTTTCTATGAAACATGCACACACAATATACAATCAGTTTAAGACTCAAGTAACTGAAATGCTCAAAAAACTAGTTTTTACACATGGTTAATAAGACCAATTGACTCTACCAAATACTCAAACCTTCCTGGTAAAAAGGCTTTTGTAAATAGGTCCGCCAACTGTTTTTCAGTTGCAATTTGGATTAAAATGATTAAACCTTTTTCAGAGTTATCTCTGAGAAAATGATATCGAATCTCGATATGTTTTGTTTTTGAATGTTGGACAGGATTAGTTGTAATGAACATAGTAGTAGTGTTATCAATGTAAATTGTATTGTTAAGAAAATTGAACCCGTAATCCAGTAGTTGGTTTTATAACCAAAGGATTTGAGAACATCCAGCTGATGCAGTAATGTACTCAGCTTCTGCGGTTGAAATAGAGACATTTGTTTGTTTCTTACATTGCCATGAGACTAATCTGGGACCTAAAAACTGACAACCACCCGTAGTAGATTTACGATCTTGATAACATCCTCCATAATCATTATCCGTATATCCATGTAACTCGAAGTTACCTTCATAAGGATACCATAGCCCTAAAGCCGGTTTTCCTTTGAGATACCTGAATATTCGTTTAACAGCAATTAAGTGGGATTCCTTCAGGTCAGATTGATACCTGGCACAGACACAAACAACATACATTATATCAGGTCTAGATGTAGTAAGATACATCAAAGATCCAATCATAGATCTGTATAAAGTTTGGTCAACATATTTTCCTTTAGATTCAGGTTCAATATTGGAATTTACGTCAGGTGGAGTTCTTATGGATTGATAATCTTGCAGTTTAAATTTTTTCATGAGTTTATCAACGAATTTCCCTTGATTGATAAAAATTCTATTTGCAGATTGCTTCACTTGAAGACCAAGGAAAAAGTTAATTTCTCCCATAGAACTCATTTGGAAACAAGACTTCATGATTTCTTCAAATTCATTGCACAACTTTGGACTTGTAGAACCAAATATCATATCATCAACATACACTTGAACATATAAGATATCATCATCATCCTTCTTAATAAATAAAGCAGGATCAATTTTCCCTCGCGTGTATCCATGTTGGATTAAGTGTTATGATAATGTTTCGTACCAGATTCTAGGAGCTTGATGTAGACCATACAAAGCTTTGCTAAGCTTGTACACACAATGAGGATATTCTGAATCTTCAAAACCTGGAGGTTGCTTGACATACACATCATCGGTGATTGGTCCATATAAGAAAGCACCTTTCATGTCCATTTGATACACCTTGAATTTCATGAATGATGCATAAGCTAGGAAGACACGAATTGATTCAAATCTTGCAACTGGAGAGAATACTTCATCATAATCTATTCCTTCTTCTTTGGTGTATCCTTGTGCAACGAGTCTCGCTTTATTTCTAATAACAATTCCTCGATCATTTGTTTTGTTTTTGAACAACCAACTTATGCCTATGACATTTTCTCCTTCAGGTAAATCCACAAGATTCCACACTTCTTGTTTGCGGAATTGCAATAATTCTTCTTGCATAGCCTCAATCCAACTATTGTCCTTTAACGATTCGATAACTTTTTTAGGAACAATTTGAGAAAGAAAACACGAGTATAAGAAAAGATTTGCTTGTTCTGATTTACTTCTCGTTGTTCTCTCATTCAATGGACCAATAATCTGAGACGTTGGATGGCTCTTGTGAATACGAGATGTTGGAATCTCATTCCCTTGAACATGAACATCCAGATTGGTTTGGTTCAAGTTGGAAAGCTGATGCAATAGGTTCGAAGAATGTGGATTGAAATTGGGAACTTGAGTCGGTGAGTTGATAAAGTAATCAAGATTACCGGTACCAACTACATCACAAGAAATAGATGACGTTCCAGACTCAGGTTGTACAGTTTCTATACAATCATTAGGAATAGGTTGTGAAACATCTTGATCTTCTGAAACTGAATGATCTTCATCTTGATGAGATTGATCATTATTATTAAACCGAATTATTGAATCTTTGAAAAAAATGGATAATCTGGGCTTGAGTTATCCATATCATCAGAATTTGAATCATCACTGAAAGAACCGAGATCTCCTTGAAGTTTCTTCTCACCTGTAGAATCAAGCAAGTTAGATTGATTAAACAAGTTAGATTGAAAAGAGTTTGACAATGAATCTAAATCAAATAACCAAGTTGGACCATTTGAAACTGATGGAAAAGAATTTTCAAGGAATTTAATGTTGAATGTTTCAAGTATAACATTTGTCCTAGAGTTATAAACTCGACAGGCTGTTGAAACAGATGAATATCCAACAAAATATCCTTCATCAGATTTTGAATCAAATTTTCCTAGATGATCACTTGAATTTAAAATCAAAACTGGACAACCAAAAGATTTAAGAAAATCTATATTAGGTTTCCTGCCAAACATCAACTCATAAGGAGTTTTTTGTTTATCTTTCACAATCAATGAATGATTCTACACAAAACACGCTGTGGATATAGCTTCATCCCAGAAAGTGATAGGAATTTTCGCATCTGCTAACATGGATCGTGCAGCCTCAATCAAAGTCCTGTTTTTCCTTTCAGCAACTCCATTTTGTTGAGGAGTTCTAGGAGCACTAAACTGATGAGCAATTCCTTTTTCTACACAAAACATGTCAATAGTTACATTTTTAAATTCCGTTCCATTATCACTTCTTATTATTTTTACTTTTTGTTCTAATTGATTTTCAACTTTTGTGATGAATTCTTTTAATAATTCAGCCGTCTCAGATTTAGCATTCAAAAAGAAAACCCATGAAAATCTTGTGAAGTCATCAATGATAACTAAACAATAAGATTTTCTTCCAATACTCTTCACATTTGTTGGTCCGAAAAGGTCCATATGCAACATCTGGAGAGGTTTGGAATTTGAGTTTATTTGCTTGGGCTTATAAGATGCTTTGTGTTGCTTCCCCTTTAAACATGCTGAGCAGAGATCAGTAGTGGCAAACTTCTTTGATGGAAGGCCAATAACATGATTTCCCGCTACAAGCTTGTTCATATTCTTGAAGTTAGAATGCCCAAGACGTCTTTGCCGAAGCAGACTTTCGTCATTTGATGGTTGAGCAATAAGGCAAGTTGTTTCTGTAGATGGATCAACTTGAGACATATCCAGCTTGTATACATCTCGTTTGTAACAGCTTTAACAACCACCCAGTCTTTCCTAATCTGAAAACCTGGCATCAAAATATAACAGAAAGAATCATCAAAAACAACAGAATACGATTTATCACAAATTTAGGAAACGCTTAACAAATTAAAGTTCAACTGTGAGCAGTAGTTGACTTTATCAAAGCTTATTATCCCATTGGATACTGTTCCCTCGCCTGTGATTTTTCCTCCTACATCACCACCGAAGGCGACGTGTGTACCATCTTTTAACTTAAATTCTTGAAGTAAGGCATTATTGCACATCATGTGTCGGCTACACCCACTATCCACATACCATGTGTTGATAGGTCTTCTCGGGTGTACCTGCAAGACAAAGAAAATTAATTTGAGTTATCG